>LATX02000046.1:1015766-1365965 GCA_001466705.2 Moniliophthora roreri | reverse complement strand
CCGTTCTAATAAGGATTATTATAGAACAGGTTCACGGAATGGGCCCAGCAATATGGGGACATCTACTCCCTCAAGATCAGTTCTGGCACCACTATTGTGATCAGTGGGATAGAAGCAGCTTCAGAATTGATAGATAAACGGAGTGCGACCACTCACCTCTGGTTCCCACCCAATGCAGCTGATTAGCCGCTATCAATCGCTGCCAAAGTCCTTCCTGGCCCATTTTCGGAAATCACCGCCATTCAAAAATTTTCATCGTCCCTCATGGTTCTTTTGCCTGCCACTGCTGTGACTTGTCACCACGTCAACGTCGCTCCCATGACCTTTGTCATCGTCCCAAATGCCCTCAATGTTGCGGGAGTCGTCATCGAGAGAAAATTTGTTCAGGTGCGCCCCAGTTTTTTTTTCTAATACTTTCTCCATCACTAAATATCTATGTCTAGCTTTTGAAACATCATTAACTACTGTCCTCTTGTACCCTACGACGACCAATATAAAGCTGAAGAATTTTTTTTCATTACTTTCATTTGGCTGGAGACCATCCGCAACCAAACCCCCATGTCTGACAACTTCTTACCAGTATTTGTCATCATCGCAACACATAATTTTCCTTCGATGGTGGCATTAGTTTGGTGAGGACTTTGCCTCTTTCTCGTTACCTATCTGTGTTGTTGTTATGGACTGGCACCCTCCAAGTACCTGTTGGCCTCATATCCCTCATACCACATGGCCCACAAATACTCGAAGCCCAGGAATATGTGGATCCAGACATGAGAGATGTATTTGGTTAGACGTTACTTCAACAACATGATAGGTCCTCAACTCCGTTTGTGCTGCGAATCCCTTCAACAACAACCCAAAACTGAATTCCCACCGATCCCAGTGTCAATGTGAACAACCCGATTTTGACTCCAGCACTCGCTCAGTCACAATATAGTGAACCCAAATCTTCATGGGTTAATTTAAATCATATATGCCATTGTGGAGATTCCGGCAGAGCAGGTTCACGAGCTTGGTAGTGCATTCACAGACGACAAGGCAATCATCGAGATCAAGGTGCGATTCCTAACCTTGTCAAGATGTCAAATTTTAATCCAGTGCAGTCGGATATCAACACAAGGTGCAGAATTCGGAGCCCATTGTTGAAAAAAAAATCCATTACACCTCCTGTCATTGGGATTCAAATTGCGATTTGAGCAACGTACCCCAGAAACATGTCGCCGGGCGGGTCGAGCGAAGTGAGCAGAGATTCCTGCTTGCTCTACCCTTCCAGATGACACATGTTTATGGGTTGTTCTGCAATGTGAAGGGCTAGTATTCGATGGGGGACTTTGCAAGCTGAGAATGTGGATGGATGTTTAGGGGACNATCCAGAAATGTTCAATCCTGAACGATATCTCTCTCATGAGTTTGGTATCAAGCAAGGGGTGGACGCTTCCTTTTTCCGTGATGATATTGTTTTCGGATTCAGAAGAGTATGCTCCTGCTCACTTCACCGTCGTTCAAATCGCTGACATGCATTGCAGAGAGCTTGTCCTGGGATCTACGTTGCTCGAGACTTCTTGGTAATGATTTTGAGCTGAATATTTGATGCAAATCTTTACTGAGTCCACTTGATTCCTAGAATCTCAATACAATGAACTTGATTTGGGCTTTTGACTTTGTGCTGCTCAAGGATGCTATGGGGAACGAGATACCTGTCAGTCTGGGTAATTGCAAAAAAAAAGTATTGATGCCTCAGTCGATAGAAACAAAAAATACTGAATCACATTCCATAGGGTATGGTTCCCATTCTATCTCTGTTCAGATGTCGTATTTGCCCGAGAAGCCAGAATGTGGTCAATATCGTTGAACGTGAATTCAAGGAGGCGACTGAGACGTTTGTCAAGTTCGAGAGAGATCTTGCGCCTGCAGATAAGAAATGGGTTGATGAAGTACAGGGAAGATTATGATTTTTGAGATCTACATATGCTCTATTGTACAGTACTTATAAGGACATAAAGAATTGTGCTATGTGAAGTCCAATTGCTGGCGCTCGCTGCTTCATTTGCAATCACCACTTAGTTGAGCTCAGGTCTCATACTTGTTTCCCGGTGCACAAGCTCAAGAAAGGATTCAACTGGACAGTGCCGGTGACTAACAACACTTGGTGCACAGGTCTGTGCAATGCGATTCTACCCTTTCGAAGCAAACCCCGACCCATTCCTCTCTAGGCCTCGATCTATCCCAACACACCTTTGCTGACGTCCTCGGTCACAACGATGAACTGTTATCCCTTGTCCCCAACCTGTACAGTGATCATCCTGCTCGTGTTAGGTATTGCAAGATGGAGCGATCACAATCGTGTTCCTCATGAAGGAAAAACTTTGGATAAGAATGGTAGTACATCAGCAAACTTGCAGAGTGATTGTCAGCTTTTCCCGGCTTTCTGGCTTTTTTGGGCCCTGGTCCTGTCCGGCTTGGATGCCGAATGCCGAAAGCACAAAAAGCACCCATGAGGGGCGCTTTTTGATGCTTTCCTTGTTCAAGATGATTTGAACGGTGCAATGAGTCCATGTATTCTGTACTACACATGATTCATTAAATAGTATTGATATAATTTGACATAGAACTTGAAGCCTAGTGTACATACCAAGAGACTAAGAAAGGAAATCAAATAATTGGTGGCTAGCAAATTTGTTGACAAAATATGATTCAAACATGTCCAATGATTGTGAGTAGTGAAAGGTTTCAGGTAGCACTGATGTGCTGAATACAGGAAGTAAATGTGCTGCTTGAACAATCATGTCAAGATGAATTACATTGATGGTTCGCCCTCTGCGCTGATCCTTCTGTGGATGCACAACCTACAGCCCTGTGTCTTCATCAGGCTCATTATCAGGGACATACCAATCAACAAAGGCACAAGGGTACAAGGTGTCATGATATCAGAAGGAGAACAACAGAAGAAGACGGGCAATGACCATGCCTTTCAACCCTGGGTATGCATTCTCAGACAGTTTGACAAACACAGTGTCGTAACAAGGGTATTTTCCCTGCCAATTAGAGTTTGAACAGACACGTTCCATGCACATACCACCAGGGCTGCATTCATCACTAGAGGCATAGGATGCAATAGTTGCTGAATGATAAACACTAATTCGCTCATCAAACAGCAGACATATCTAAAGAGGAATCAGATCCAGTGGTGTTTCAGACTCGGGATCGACAACTTCGTGATAGAGGAATTGGCGAATAGCTTCGAGAAGCTTAGGTTGTCCAATAAACCGGCCGAGTTGAGTTGCGTTAGATGAGTATCCTTGTGCTAGAAACAGAGTTGGGTCATTTGACATCGATATAATAAATGTAGCTTTGACATACCTTTAGTAGCTGCCAGCTTCACTGAAACGTGGTCCCTTGGGCCTGCAAGTGGACCCAGATCACAAAACTCATCTTCATCTTTGTCCATAACACCTTGCTCCATGTGGATGTCGAGGATTACAGTGGGATCCTCAGTTAATGCAGCATAGGTATACAAGGTTGTTGTGCCTCGAAGCATGCTTCGTCGGGTGAACTTCCAGTGGAGCGTGTCCATCTTGTCGCATCATAGAATGGACTGTAGCATCTGTGGCAAGGCACTATAATGGTTCGACTGTCTCCATGGTTCCTTGACAGCCTTGATATGCTTAGACTCTGTGATGGAAGAACAGAGTCCATTTGGAGCACCGAAATAGCAGATCGCATTAAAGTAGTGGCTGAGGGAATGCTGTCGAGGAAGAGAGATAGTCTCTCAGATACTATATGTTATGAAGACTTCCTGGTAGCGATAGAAGTTGTCGAGGTGCATTTTGAAGGCTTCCAGGTCCAAGGTAGTGATGGTGTTTTTCCTTGCAATATAACACATGTTCATGAAAGCTGAGAGGCATTGAATAATGTTTTGGTGGACCAAACTGGCAATGGCAGCTATGTAGACCTAAATGTGAAGTAGTAAGATGCTCATTTCATCTTTGTGAGTGCTTGATCACAAACCTTCATCAATGCCTTGGAGTCGTCTCCTGTCCATTGACACTACATACAAGGTGTTCTTTTCATGCTATTAATACAAAGGAAATACACTCAGAATACTGCTATATATTTACTTCTAGACAACACTCAGAAAACTCTATTATCATCACATATTGAAAACAGCAAGCATATTCTGTATTTTAATTTCCAGAAGAGTCTGTATTTTCTAATAATTTTATAACAATGAAATTATAAAATTATCCTTTAGTTTTCGAATTACAAATATACTAGATTTTCTGCCTTATAAAATAGTGAGAAAACATTCAGAAAATAAATATAAAATTTTAAATATTATATCAAGGAAAACATGTTAAATACAAAAGGAAAATTATATGAAAACTATCTGAAAACTGCTGTAAGATATAGTATTTCCACATGATTTTCTTACCATTTTCCTAGTGTTTTCCTAGTGTTTTCTCTGACTTTCCCACAATAAAAAATTTGGAATTTTTATCTTATTAGCATTTTCTGAGTATTTTCAACCAGAGAAAATTTAATGTTTTCTCAGCATGGAAATTATTCTAATATATTGTATTGTCTATTAATTCTCAGAATTTGAAAATTCTATATTTTTGCTATTGAAAATTTAGCATCCTCCAGACATATTCTTGTTGAGGGTACACAATTAAAATTTAGAATTTATAAATGCTTTTTTGAAAATCTTCTTTGTAAGAAGATTAAGTGTTTTCTCAATCAGAAAACCATGTTAAAAGAACACCTCATACATAGTGTGAGAGAAGTCCTGGCCATCAGGAAAGTGCCACAGGCCAGGAAATGCTGGAACAGCAGTGACACTGTACAAAAATGTTAAAATTAATGAAATTATGCACAAATTGAACAAAGAACTCACCAGCAATCAATATTCTTGATGATACTGAGTGTGCTTGACTTTGAATTTGTTTTCTGTATAAAAAGAACCACCCAAGTAACGAGATGGTCTTTAAATACATTCTTGATGAGTTGGTGGAGAAGATCGGTGAAGAGGCAGAAACTCTATCTCCTTTAAAAGACAACTACACGCTATCTTCACTTCTAAAAGCTCTCTAAACAGGGCTTCTGCAACTAAATACAGCTACAAAACCCACACACACACAACACACACCAAAACCCACAATAGAGGCTTCTATAAGTGAGAAAGCACTGTACAGGTCTGCTACAAGACTGAGTCTATCTCAAGTGATTCAGGGTGAGAAAGGGGACAGAACCCTTTATATCTTCAATTGGCTGGCTTAGATTGCAGAGTCTAAAGACTCTAGTTAAGACAACTCAAGTATTGCACTCAAGGGTCACAAAGTGTAGGTTTTAACATGAGTGGTTTACTGATTGGTTATCAGATTGTATACAGTGAGGCAAGATATATATATATAAATCTCAGCTTGACTAGAAGTGACTGACTGGCAAGTGCGTAAAGACTTGGTCTAAGAAGCTGCACAGAGGTCTAATTTGTTGCTGTGCAGAGCTATAAGGTGCAAGTACCAGTCAGTCCTTAAGCCTGCATCTACAAGTACAGCTCTTTATATACAGAATAATAATTGGAAATAACAAAATAAAAGATAAAATGAGCATGTTTTAGTTTATGGTATAAATCGTATGCATTTGTGCCTAAAAGTTCGATTCTGCATAGCAATTAGATATATTGGGTATATTTGGCGACCAAACAGTTGATTTATTGGGTTTTGGACCCTGCACAGAGTGTTGCTGGGTCATATGATCCTTCTGCATAGCTACTTCCACATAGCCATGGGTTCTGGACCAGCTGTATATATGGGTATGTTTCCCCTTCTGCCAGTTCACTTCCACATAGCTGCTTTCTACCATTGGATTGGTGGATGTCATGGTCTAGACATCTGCCATATCCAATCTCCTTCTGTCCTGTGTATGATCTTGTGAGTCATTCACAATTTCTGGTGTACTCATTGCCTATCAGTCGTTCCATGTACACCTGGAAAGGCCATCATATCTGCATGAGTGTCTTCAAAGCTCTGCATAGAAACAAGTTCCAACTGTGTACTAGTTATTGATAGTAATAATTAGGTTTTAAGTCTATTGACGCATTATCATGCAATGTGATCGCAAAACAAACAATCTAGTGCACTTAGACTGTGGATCCTGCTGATATCTATTTCTTCGCATTTGGAATTAGTGGTTTCTAGCCTGTTTTATTGACCAAGGACCCTCACAGCGATGCTTCACTGTAATGTAGAGGGCTAGTATAGACTACTAACCTCCTCTAGATTGTGTTACAGTGTCAATTATTAGACTTATTAGACCTGGTGCTTAAAGCTTAGGCACCATATTAGAGCTCATGGGTCAGCAAGTCATGTGAATATCACACATACTTCTGGGCTCTTTTTCTAGTATTTGATGCAAAAAGTGCACAATTTCATGTCTAGGCCAAAATTGGGCACATCATCTCCCCCAAACTGAACTACTGACCATCCCAGTCAGTGTCTGGGTAGATTATACAATGGCAGACTTGTCTACATTCTTCATACATTCCCATCAATATGATCGAGACCTCAACTAGCATTTCTATCTCACACATGTAAGACTCTGGGCTCATAAATCACCCCTCCAGAAATTCAAATCCCAACCCATATCCTGTTAACTCTGCCTATGATATCATTCCTCCTTCTAGCGCTCATTAGTGCTCGTCCCATCAAACTCTATAATGTCGAGAAGCATGAACAATTGTGCTCATAACTACGCCAATGCTTCTTTTAGATGCTGTAGTAACCACTGGCATATAGTAAAATATAGGGCCTTTCTCTGAATATAGTAAGGTATGCTTGGACACCCTTAATCCTCTGTTTGGCAGACTTCTCGTCATGACTCGAGGCCAGGTTCTTTACCTTTTTCAGTAAGTCTTCTTTACCTCTGCATTATGCACTGTTACACAAGTTGCAGATCCCATTCAACGTAGAGTGCAGGGTTGAGCTTCCCACGTGCAGCCTATTGAAAACTCTCTGCGTGCTATAGCTTTTAGATCCCTGTTGATATGTATAACTTTTACCTTTTATTTCGCATGCAAATAGAGAATATCTTTGCACTTTTATGGTTGAAAATGACATATACAAGAGAATTGAGGACTAGTGTGAGCCCTGAGCAGCTAGTCAAAGTGAGTAGTAGAGAAGGATACAAAATATTAGCAGAGTAATGGTTGATGGTAGGCCATACAAGAGTACCCAACCACTGCTAGTATGAAAATAAACAGCAAATCTGAATACAGAGGAGCATCCCAAAACCTGTAGGGAACCACACCACATCACACCTCTCTATTGAAAGCTTACCAAAGGGAATATTTTCAATTTTAAACAATATTTTCAAACCACACCTGACTTGAAGGAAGAATAAAAGCCTTCAATGATACATCAACGAGAATATTACTGAGAAACGGATATGAAACAGAGAATGACAAATTATCAGCGGGGGATACTTGAGATACCGATATCAAATTAGACAAATGAAATAGACGATTGGTTACCAGAAAGGTGCCTGTATCATGGAAAGCGGAAGACAAAGCTGTATGACGAGAAGATAGCATGGCTGAGCTTATGCATACACTTTAGAGGAGAAATGGAAGCATATTATGTGTCCACAGAGCAGATGACAATAGACGGAGAAGGAAGGAACCATGTGGAGTGGCATGGAAGTATAATATTTTCAAACGGAGTTAGAAGGAGAGCTGTTTGATCGAGGAAATTGCAAACGATTAGTGTCAGGAGACTGCACAATCGTCATAGAAAAAGAATAAAAGAGATTATGGCTATGAAGCCTGACTACAATTGGACACTGTGACAGAGAAATTACCAAACACAGCTCAGTTTATATAATATTTAGCATCTGACTCAGTTTTATTTGTATGTGTGACAGATATATTAGATTATTTATGTTGTAGAGTATATAAGGGGACGTGTTTTGTAGGTGGAAAGCAGGAGAGATACTGCCCACCGATTACCAGAGTGTATGACATTGTTGTTCAGGTAGAAGAGCTACTGGCAATCAGTATTTTTCAACCACTTTGGGCTCTAGCTTATTTAGTTGTGCAAGAGGCACAGGCTAGTTGAGACCTGAGATTGTAACCCAAACNGTGTACTAGTTATTGATAGTAATAATTAGGTTTTAAGTCTATTGACGCATTATCATGCAATGTGATCGCAAAACAAACAATCTAGTGCACTTAGACTGTGGATCCTGCTGATATCTATTTCTTCGCATTTGGAATTAGTGGTTTCTAGCCTGTTTTATTGACCAAGGACCCTCACAGCGATGCTTCACTGTAATGTAGAGGGCTAGTATAGACTACTAACCTCCTCTAGATTGTGTTACAGTGTCAATTATTAGACTTATTAGACCTGGTGCTTAAAGCTTAGGCACCATATTAGAGCTCATGGGTCAGCAAGTCATGTGAATATCACACATACTTCTGGGCTCTTTTTCTAGTATTTGATGCAAAAAGTGCACAATTTCATGTCTAGGCCAAAATTGGGCACATCATCTCCCCCAAACTGAACTACTGACCATCCCAGTCAGTGTCTGGGTAGATTATACAATGGCAGACTTGTCTACATTCTTCATACATTCCCATCAATATGATCGAGACCTCAACTAGCATTTCTATCTCACACATGTAAGACTCTGGGCTCATAAATCACCCCTCCAGAAATTCAAATCCCAACCCATATCCTGTTAACTCTGCCTATGATATCATTCCTCCTTCTAGCGCTCATTAGTGCTCGTCCCATCAAACTCTATAATGTCGAGAAGCATGAACAATTGTGCTCATAACTACGCCAATGCTTCTTTTAGATGCTGTAGTAACCACTGGCATATAGTAAAATATAGGGCCTTTCTCTGAATATAGTAAGGTATGCTTGGACACCCTTAATCCTCTGTTTGGCAGACTTCTCGTCATGACTCGAGGCCAGGTTCTTTACCTTTTTCAGTAAGTCTTCTTTACCTCTGCATTATGCACTGTTACACAAGTTGCAGATCCCATTCAACGTAGAGTGCAGGGTTGAGCTTCCCACGTGCAGCCTATTGAAAACTCTCTGCGTGCTATAGCTTTTAGATCCCTGTTGATATGTATAACTTTTACCTTTTATTTCGCATGCAAATAGAGAATATCTTTGCACTTTTATGGTTGAAAATGACATATACAAGAGAATTGAGGACTAGTGTGAGCCCTGAGCAGCTAGTCAAAGTGAGTAGTAGAGAAGGATACAAAATATTAGCAGAGTAATGGTTGATGGTAGGCCATACAAGAGTACCCAACCACTGCTAGTATGAAAATAAACAGCAAATCTGAATACAGAGGAGCATCCCAAAACCTGTAGGGAACCACACCACATCACACCTCTCTATTGAAAGCTTACCAAAGGGAATATTTTCAATTTTAAACAATATTTTCAAACCACACCTGACTTGAAGGAAGAATAAAAGCCTTCAATGATACATCAACGAGAATATTACTGAGAAACGGATATGAAACAGAGAATGACAAATTATCAGCGGGGGATACTTGAGATACCGATATCAAATTAGACAAATGAAATAGACGATTGGTTACCAGAAAGGTGCCTGTATCATGGAAAGCGGAAGACAAAGCTGTATGACGAGAAGATAGCATGGCTGAGCTTATGCATACACTTTAGAGGAGAAATGGAAGCATATTATGTGTCCACAGAGCAGATGACAATAGACGGAGAAGGAAGGAACCATGCAGAGTGGCATGGAAGTATAATATTTTCAAACGGAGTCGGAAGGAGAGCCGTTTGATCGAGGAAATTGCAAATGATTAGTGTCAGGAGACTGCGCAATCGTCATAGAAAAAGAGATTATGGCTATGAAGCCTGACTACAACTGGACACTGTGACAGAGAAATTACCAAACACAGCTCAGTTTATATAATATTTAGCATCTGACTCAGTTTTATTTGTATGTGTGACAGATATATTAGATTATTTATGTTGTAGAGTATATAAGGGGACGTGTTTTGTAGGTGGAAAGCAGGAGAGATACTGCCCACCGATTACCAGAGTGTATGACATTGTTGTTCAGGTAGAAGAGCTACTGGCAATCAGTATTTTTCAACCACTTTGGGCTCTAGCTTATTTAGTTGTGCAAGAGGCACAGGCTAGTTGAGACCTGAGATTGTAACCCAAACCAGAGATATAAATAAAAGCTAGGAAGAGCTTAGTTTTTAATGCAAGAGGCGTGTTTTCTGATAAGAAGAATATTGTATCAGTTTACCAAGAGGGTAGCTGACATGCATCAGTATAGTCTGGTGTTTTGACATGAATCAGAGAGGGTTTCAGGCTAGCAGTGTCTAGAAGATTTGTCCTCTTGAGAATTGTTGCAGAACATAGCTAAGAGGGCTATATTCAGGTACAAGAGGTACCTTTGTTCTTGCTTAGAAGAAGTTTATTCTTTGGGCAGTTTCTGGTCAAACATTGATACCAGTATTTGCTTTGAAGTGATTAATAAAACTATAAACCCATAAATATTATACAAAACGAACACCAATCTCGATCTGAGAAGTTGTTTTGAAGGCATTCATCTCTGAACTACCGAGCAAGACATTGAGAAATTATTCTTGATGTTGCGGTAACAGTGAACCATGCTGAACCAACTTGCAAACAAAACTAAGAATCAAGAACTTATATATATACCTTTTTTGGGGGTATTTTGGCACCATAGGCCTTGTTTTTTCATAGTAGAAGCATAGGTTTTTGAGCATCTTCACCGTTAATATGTCAAACCTAGAAAAGACCCACTTTTATTCATTTTACACTATTTCTGAATTGGAACACTTTAATATGACATGAGATAATGGGTAATAAGGACTAGAGTGAGCCCAGTCTGCTAGTCATTGCCTTAGAGAAGCTGTGGTACTTTAGAAAGTATGAAGAGCTATATGATACACTATACAGAGGTGTCTAAGCTGTACTTTCTGACCTATCTATGTATCAGATCTGAAGCAGATCACTCCTGAAACCTGTAGGGAATCTAACTATGGCCCAATGAACACATTGGCTAGTTAATCAAGCTCTCAAAAGTGCTATCAATGGGATTTTAACTTCTACTTTACTTTTCTATGACATCTGCAAAGTGCAAGCTGCAGTCAAACAGTACAGAGGTACTTAGAGGAGACATCAAAACAGAAAGACAATTTAGAACAGAAATGATCATAGAACAATCATCCTCCGAAGTCAATATACAGATCAGAGTCAAAGCAGGCGATCTCTTAATAAAGAATTCACCAGCAGCTAAACAATATGTGATAAGCGAACTAGGTACAAAGACTGCTCAGAAAGACAGAAATCACTTCTGAAGGACATCCACTACCTACAGACAGATACAATGAGACATATGAAGAATATCTAACGCACAAGAAATCCTAAATAAGACTGCATGTGCATTGTCAAAGGAGATAGGAACAATAACAGCATGTTCCAACCTTGGAAACTTTGGCATCTAGGCCTCTGCCAATGTGCAGATACTAGAAAAGGGAAATGCTGTCAAAAGACGGGACAGATACAGCCATCCGCTCATAGATACCTGACTTAGAAAAGAGAAAATACAAATTATAGAATCTAGAACACCTGGAAACGTAGATACCTGCGTGGATATGGTTGGATACCCTAGTGGCCAGACTCCATGACATCTGAATAATCCCTCTTTTAGTATCTTTGTCATTTCCTGAATTATCGGACATTATTTATAATTTTCTGTAGATATATTCCTTGGACTGTATATAAGGACAGCTAGATATTTGTACATGTGCAAGTAACTCTGCCCCCTCTGATTGTGAATACATGACGAGTTTGTTTGGTGTATAAATTTGTGTGCCATTCCAGTTTTGCTTCCTCACTACAGGCCCTGGAGATTGGTCCTGAGTGACTCCAGAAAGATAGAAATCTGATAACGAACTTGCATCATAAGAGATAAGGGTAACATCTTGAGTGTGTTATAGCACTTTTCTAAGAGAGACTTTACGCCAAGGAGCCTTGGGCACTTGAAGTGTGGCCTGTGTGTGTATCAGGTTGTGACACACTTAGAGTCTTAGCAAGGGGTGTGCCTGCACTGAGCTCTTTGTAGAAATTGGTCTAGAACCTTTTCCAGTACACTGTATGCTGTAGTTATCTTGAAGAAGTCTTGAACTCCATAGGGTCAGACTATATCGGCTATTGAGTCTTTGTACAGGACTGTAGCTCTTGTGTTTGTGCTTTGTGCACTGTGTTCTTTGTGTTTTGTGTGTGTTTGCCCAATAAACCCATTTTAAATCCACCTATACTCCTCTGGAGGTGAACACTGTGAAGTAGAACACTTCAATAAGAGAGAATCAACCTAGCTAAGAGTTTTGTTGGCATTCTAAGTGCAGTAACTCTGATCACGTTGATTCACACTTGCACAACAACTGAGTTAGACTTTTGGAGGTTATCTTTTTGGGTAGTTTTCCACTAGTCCTAACTTAGACAAATTATCTGGAGCCCACCATGAGGGTGGATCTAGAATACCAATTTAAGCTCTAAGCTATCGAGAAACAATCTTTTTGAGGAGTATTTACTTCTTAGAAAACACATCCAGATAATTTTAACAAGTTTGAACTTGAACCTGTCATAAAAAAAGATAGAGTAATAGTCAATAAGACTCTGTCTTACTTGCTAGTTCTCAGTGATTAGTGAAAACAATCAGGGATTCAGAAGTGTCAACAGTGTCTGAACCCGAAACCCAGATTCCTGGTGCATTTCCACCTACTCCAGTAGCAGAAAATCCATCAAAGTCTAGAAAGCAGAAAGGATCAAAGAAAAAGACTGCTAGATCAAATCTAACAGCTCCAGCTAGAGCAACTAGATCAGCAACTGCGACAGAGGCTGTTTTGTTAACAGATCCAGTTGAATTCAATAGAAGTAGACTTGTTCGTATTGATTCTCAAGACAGTACTTCGACAGCAACTCCTAGAAGAAGTACTGCCCCCTCCACACCTGGTGGAAACGTCATTACTGTTGCTACCTTAATTACAGACTGAAACACTCAATTATCTAGAGTAGAGGTCTTAGTTGAAGAGTTTAATCTACTTAGAATATTTGAAGAAGAAATAGAAACTGAACATCCACCGAATAACAATGAAATGCCGACTGCAGGAAACACGCAACGTCTCCGATGGGATGACCTACTGCAAGATCAGTTGGATAAGTTGGCAGAAGGAAATGTTAGAAAAATTCTGCATACCGTAAAGTCATTTGATGAAGATGAACCAGATACCTTACAAGCATGGCTTGATGATCTTTGAATCCAATTTAAGATGGCTAGATTGATAGAGGGTGCCTCAAAGATCTATTCTGCAATGCGGAAGATGTCCTATAAGCTGCATACAGAATTGCAAGGGAGTAGTGAAGCCAAAGGCAACTCCTGGGAAGACTTTAAAAAGCTCTTATTTAAGGAATTCCCTGATTTGGCAGATACGGACAATGGATTGATGGATAAATTGTACCAGATAGTGTTGCACAGTCAATACATTGGATTTGGTGGACTGGAGAAGCTAAAGAAGTACAATCGAGTGTTCTTGCTTGAAGTCAGAAAGCTTCTCAAACCTCCAGCTCTCCTTTCAAACCATGCAGCTGTACAAACATACCTGAGCACCTTTGAAACAATGTTCAAGATGCATGTTCAACAGTGGATGGAGCTGTTTATGCTCAATAAGCTAGATAAGGGAAAAGAAGACTCTAGAAGACAACAAGATCCTTGGGAACTAAACGATGTCATCGAACAGGCTGAGATAGTAATGTCAACCAATTCAGAGAACATTTATTTTCTGAATTCACATCAGTCAGCAGTTCCTGAAGAAACGCAACCCATTATACCAGGTATGGCCTTTTCTATGGGGGTTCCTATTCCTTTGATGAATGCGCAGGTCAAAGCAGCACAAGGACAAGCTCCTAGCCAGGCTGTGACAACGCTGGTCATAAAACAAGAGAAGACAGTACCATCATTGTTTCCTAAAAAAGAGGAACGGGATAGCGATATGTATAATTTGGGTGTGGCAGCGACAGTAGATGCACACCAATGTACTATATGAGCACAGACTCAAGAAATTGAGAACCTAAAAAGGCAAATGTCAAGTTTGCTAGGAGCTCTGGCAACCCAGAGACCTCTTAGCCAAGAGATGCCAATGTTCACTATGAACCAGAATGTCCAAGGAAAACATGGACAGCCTATGATAGGAAGGGCTGTACAGTCCACAAGTGCTGGACAAATTTGTTACTAGTGTGGCAAACAAGGCCACATGGTAAGAGAATGTCCATCACACAAACAAATGGTTAATGATGGGTGGCTGGTTTGGAATGAATCAGCCAATCACTATATCTTAAAAGATGGAAAGAGATTACCAAAGCGTGAAGGGACTGAGTTCTGGAAAGACAAGGTTACTGAATATGCAAAGACTAAAGGATGGGTGACGTCTTCAGACTCCTACTTCTTTAGTGGAATAGAAGAGGAAGATAAGCTGCCTAATGTATTTCATGCTGCAACAACGACAGCTCCTGTCTTTGAGGAGAACACTCTTCAACAATTAGCAGCAGCAATGTTACAACAAATGCAGCTAAATGCAGCTCAGACTGAGGTTACAAAAAACTGAGAAGCCCAGTGATGGGGACGGTAGCACACAATGCCAAAGCTACTAAAACAAAATCCCCAGAGGGTAAAGGCAAATTATTAGAAATTTCTATTTCACCTTCTAGAGGTTTTGATAAATCCTTATATTGGGACCTAGAAAGTCTATTAAAAACAAATGCACAATCAAAGAAAGAAAAACCCAAAAATGAAGAGAAAGCCGAAGATAAGGTGAAAGAAACACATAGCGAAGAGATTCCTACACCTAATAAAGTGCTACCCCAAGATACCCACCCGTTTGATAAAGTGAAGCCTATAGACAGGCCTCCAATACCCAAAAATCAAGCAATAGAAAAGGGGACAGTGTTACAGTTTTTCATTTTTTATCAGACATTCTTCCGTTTTCCTTTTCTTGTACCACTATTTTGGGCAACTTAGTGCCCAACATTATGCTTTTCCTTACTGCTCAATCTTATGCTTCTTGTCGACATCTGGACTTATCCACATTCCTAGCTCCCTTTTTCTTCTTCGATATTTATGACATCATCATGACTTCACTTTATTCCATTTGTTTCTATCTCCTTCCAATGACATCGCTTATAATGTCAAATCTTTTCCATATGACTTCATCGACAATCTATCATATTCCATTGCTTTCTACTTGTTTAGCAAACAACAATGTTGACTCTGCAGTTTGTATCCAAACGAGTAGCTACAAAGAATGTATAAGTAGATAGTCTGCCAGGTCTAAGCTCTTCAGCTTGACCTAGTTAAATCAACTTGTGTTTAGCCAAAAAACTAGTCTTCTGGACGTTAGCTTTTCTTAAGCTAATCCTCTAACTTGAACCTTAACTCCTTCAGGAAGAGAACTTGCCTTTTCCAGTTGAAGGTCGACTCTGCGTCACTACGTCATAGTGTTGTAGGGTTGTTGTTGTCGTTGCTGCACAAGTAACGAAACAGACAGCACATTTAGACAAACAAAAACAGGGTGGGAAAGTTTTGGAAAGACCCGTGAAAGACATCAGAAGGTCGGCAGCTTTGACCTCAATACCTGAGAAAGATACTTTAGAAACGACGAAGGCTCTGGAGGATGCATGCCAATGGCGCAGTAGATGCTTAATACCCTCTTAACAATTTATACACTTGTTACCCTAACTGCAGTCACTCCTTTGTAACTTCCCTGTTTTTGTGCAATAATAGTACCACAGTACTTGATTTTCCACTAGTGCCTGACTGCCCCAATAGGCTACTTCATAAGTGCCCACAGGAACAGTGACAATTACTACCCTCTATCATTTACCCAAGCTCAGATAGCTCAATCAGTAGAGCATTTGGTATCCTTGCCAAGGTCCCTTACTCTACCAAAAGGTTTCCAGTTCGATTCTGGGTCTGAGCATGGATGATTGGGTTCTTTTCAAACTTTTTGTTTCATTCAGTCCTTGACATCTGACTCCACATCACCTTCTCTGCTACCCATGCCGTAGAATGCATAACCAGGGCCTGAATATACATGTTGGAGTGGGTGGGATAGACATTGAAATAGATAGCAAGTGATGATTGTTCTGATTCTGTATCTACATGCGAAACACTGTAAAGTCCCTCAAAGCTCATGACAAACAGTACCAAACTCTATGATATCTACCCAATCCCCCTACTCGATGTGCCTCCACTAAAAAAAAATGGTGGTGTCCTTGTCACCAATGCTCTCTTTGACCTCTACTCTCCTACCTCCTCCCTGCCTGCTCCTTGGCTCTCTCTGACTCCTTCTTAAACATTCACAACCTTCTCGCACTAAATTTGCCCTCTAATCTTTCTCCTTGCAGCATCTCTAAAATGTACGAGTTCATGTTCCTGCTGACTACTCTCCTTGGTGCTGACCACTTTGGAATTAGCTTCCTCTTAGTTTTGTGGGTATTATCCATGCTGCTCCTGTAGACCTGCACCAGATCCCCCACTTCAAATATGACCTCTTTGCCCGTTTGCCGCACTACTCGTTTATCAAAAGCATTTTTGTGTCGTATGGCATGACATACCATGCAATCATAGCCATCGAGCCATTGCTGTGTGACATATGCTATGTGTGTGGTGATATCTGCTTCTTTTGGTGCTGATTCTGCATCCTCCAAAGGTGTTTTCTTTGTGTTTACTACCATTCCAAAGAGGAGTTCTTTTGGTGAGAATTGGAAGTTTGTGAGTTGTCGGGAGTTTAGGGCATGAATTGCGGTGTCAAGGTGCTCTGGCCAGGTGCTAGATAGGTTGTTTCATGTCATCTCCTTGAACTCCTCTGAATCCTCCTTCAGCTCTGGGGCTACTAGTCATTTCAGCACATGTAATAGTAGCTTGTTTGTCCTCTCGATCAATCTGTTGACCCATGGCAAATATGCTGGCATGACTTGGTGTTTGGCCCCCCATTCTTTGCAGAATTTGTTGATGGCTTTGTTTTTGAAGTGTGATCCTCTGTCTGACATGAATGTCTGGGCCAGGCAATATTTTTGGAAGATGTCGAGTAAGCTCTTTTTCATCATTCCTGCTGTGCCATGTGTTTTAAATTTGTAGCCCCATATGTGCTGCAAGAAGACGTCTATGTATAGGCCCACTGTGTGGTATCCACTCTTTCCTTTTTGTAGTGAGAGGTAGTTGCCTGCAACCAGTTCGAATGGGTGTCAGTGAGTGATGGGGTTGAGCAATGAGTGAAGATGTGCTGCTCCAAAGTTTCTACATTGCTCACAGGTTCTAATGGCTGTTATTACTGATTCATCCAGTCCAGAGCTCTATATCTTATCCAGCAGCACCTTCTTCACCTGGTCTCATCCCCAATGCCCACCAACTTGATGCTGAATCCTTGCCAACAATACCACCTCTTTCTTCGTCACACACTCCACTCGACTCCTCACTTGTATTCCCCCATTACCTTCTACTTGCCACAGCTTGTTATCTTCAATCATGTAGTCCTTCACCCAATGCCTCACCCTCTGCTTTACTTTGTATGACCCTGTGGTTTGGATCCCTTCAATGGCCTCTATGACTTCTGAGAAGATTGGTTCTTCTGCAAACCTTTCCTTCAGCTCTTCATACTTGCTAGGATTCTCTGCCACATTGAACATGTCGTTGACCAATCCCTGGCTAACTTCCTAGTCTTCACTCACTGTCCACTCACTGCCGTCTCCTTCTACTCTTTGCTTTCCTTCCTATTTCCGGCTTAACCCATCTGCTACTATGTTTGTTTTCCCTGGTATGTGCCATATGTCCATAATGCAGTATGACAGTATGCCGTCTTGCCATCTTGAGTGTGCTGCATTTAGTTTCTCTGTGCATAATACGTCTCACAAAGCTTGGCAGTCAGTTTCAATTTCGACTGGGAATCTCTAAATGATGTCTGAGAACTTGTCAAGCGAGTATTTCAGGGCTGCAAACTCCAATAGGAATGGTTTGTAGCTCCGTTCTGCTGCTGACATCTGCTTGGATGCAAAGGTGATCAGGAACCTCTTCTCTTTAGTGGTCCCATCCTTTCGTTTGACTTGGAATGTCTGCATCAGTACTGCCGCAAACCCTTCTTTGCAACTGTCTGATATCACAATGAATTTAGACCCATCCCACTTTGGTGCTCGTAGCACTGGTTTACTTGTCAGTACTGCTTTCAGTTCAATGAACACTTTGGTGTGCTCTGGTTTCCATTGATCCTTCAGCTTGTGGTTTTGCATGGCTGTTCTCCATTGTGATTTGCCATAGTTTTTTGGAGGCTCTACTTCTTTTAGAAGGTCTTGCAGGGGTCCTTCGATTTATGCATAATCTTTGATGAGGTCTCTGAAATGACTGGTTAGGCCTATGAATGATAATAGCTGTATGGTGTTGTCTGGTGTTGGCCAATCTACGATGGCTGTCAGCTTTGCTGGATCTGTTGTGACTCCTTCTTTTGTGACCTTTCCTCCTGCAAATATGCCTTCTGTGACAAAGAATTGTGATTTGCTCGCTGATAGTGACAGACCTTCCCTGCGGACTACTGTTATGATGCATCGTAACTTGGCCATCATTTCCTCAAAAGTGTCAGCTGCTGTCCCTGCATCGTCTATGAACAGTTCTAGGGTTCCATCCCCGAGAAGTTCAGGTAGTCTTGTTGCTGTCATGTGTGTGAATGTGGATGGTGCACCTGTTAGACTGAAAGGCATTTTGCAGTACCAGAAGTAACCCCTTCCCTTGACATAGAATGCTGTGTATGGTCTTGCCTCAGGTGCTACCTCTACTGCATAGAATCCAGAAGCGAAATCTACCAGGGACAAGTATTTGTGCCCACTGAGTGCCTGTTGCTTCATACAGATGTCCCCTTGCAGCATGGGTGTGATCTCTGTGTATTTGTTGACTTCAGCAAAATTTTGACAGATATGCCATTTCAGCAGTTTCAGCTCTGTCTCCTCGTCTGGTTCTGGTCTGGGTGGTAGATTCTTGAATTGGTTTTCTAATCCAGCAGCCACACATTGATCATTGATGCGGTGCTGTAGCTCCTCTAGTAATAGCCCACCTCCTTCATGTGCCTTCTTGGCTAAGATGGTTGGAGATATGCACTTCACCTTATTAGGCATGCATTGGGCAATGACACCTGCCACAATCAATTCGTCGATCTTCAAATGGAGGTATTTATGTTGTGGTGGTGTTAGGTGTTTTTAGGCAATTTTCTTTTTCATCTTCACCCCTTCTGGTACGTTTAGCCTGTGGACTGCATTCTTCACCAATCTGACTTCTGAGATGGATAGGGCGAAATTGTCTGCAAACTCCCTTATCAAATTCTCCACCTGCACCTGCTCTCCTGGTGTTAGGCTCGACCCAATGGTGACTTGTCTGAGGACCTCTTTGATGTGTTCCTCTTTGAATGCACTATTTTCCCCTTTGTTCCATGTGAAAATGTTTCGTTCGGGGTCTGATTGATCTAGACTATCTGGAATGACATCTGTTCTGTATGGCATTTCCGTTGGCTCATCTGGCTCAATGTTGAATATTTGCAGTAACTCTGGGTCTGCGTTAACATTCTGGAATGTTTCGTTATCAGAACTGGTGGAAACTCCCTTCAAGGGGGGCACATGACTTCCCCCCACTGAGTTTGCATGCTTCTTGATCCTTTTCCACTCTTTCATGCTCAATCTTCCTCTGGTTTTCCACCTGCACCATCTCCAGCTTGCTTTTCCTCTCCATATCCTTCTTCAGTATGTGCGTGCCTCCTCCTTTCCTCTTATCTGCTCTTTCTCTCTTTTCCTTTTCAACTTCTTCCGCAAATCCTCATCTTCTCTCCTTAAACTCTTGTGGTGTTTCAAAGACATATGAATACTGGCCGTCTGTTCACTTTGGTGCTGGGGGTATAGGATATTCAGTGGGTAATGCATCTAGGTGTGTTTTATTGCAATCCACTTTCCTGTTCTGTGGAGTATCTGAATTCACAGGTACTCTGCCCTTGTCCCTCATGTTTATTTTGTGTTGGCGTGTCGCTGGGTTCTCCTCCTCATCTTCAACTTCCTCCATTGTCATCAAGTTCCTTGTCTTCAGTGCCATTTCCACTGCTTTTCCCAGCCCACTGTTGAATATCTTCCTTATGTTCTTCCCATCCTCAATTTCTATGCTATCCTAAGTGATGATTGTTCTGATTCTGTATCTACATGTGAAACACTGTAAAGTCCCTCAAAGCCCATGACAAACAGTACCAAACTCTATAATATCTACCTGATCCCTCTACTCCAATGTGTGTCATTGATGTTATTATTCATGGTCTCTTCCAACTCATCCAGTTGGTCAGTATCTGCATCCAAAACCTTTTGTAGGTCCGTGGGCAAGATAACTGGACCATACTGCAACTTATGTGGCACCATCCAAAACACAGCTACCTTTTCTTTCAACAACATACCATCCATTTCAGCTACAATATATGAACCACCTTGCGTTCTTCTGACCACCACATATGGTCCATGGTACCTTGGTTTCATCTTTCAATCGAGACTCTTCTCAATAGTAGTGTTTCGAACTTGGACTTTCAAACACATAGTTCTTGATTACATGTTTATACTTTTCTTCATATTGTTTTAGTTCCGCTAATTTCTCTGCACTCACTCTATGCATCATTGACTCTACTAACGTCTTATGTTTCTCCAGAGCTCTAGCATGCAAGCCTATCAGCTCTTCATGAGTTAACACTCTATCTGGTACATCTACCAACCATGTTGATTCCTCTAAGTCAAATGGCAGTACTGGATCAGCTCCAACTACCAAGAAATATGGAGAGCACCTGAAACCTCTCTGCGGAGTAACATGATCGGCCCAAAGGACATGCCTCAGATACCAATACCACTTAGTAAGGTCATTATTAGTAGCCTTAGCCAATGCTGTTTGGATATCAAAGTGTGCTCTCTCTATTTTTCCATTAGCTTGTGAATTATAAGGGCTAATTTGTATGCCTCTTATGTTATATTTATGTTCCAACCAATCCAGTACTTTCTTCATTTGACCAGCGTTATCCATTACTACTTCCTTCAGAATTCCCCACCTACAAATGAAGTCTTCAAAAAACTATTGGCCTATTGCAGATGCTTTATCTGATCTCAAGGCCCTTGCCTCTGACCAGGACATCAATGCGCATTGACCATGCACCACATATTTACAACCATTACTCGCTGGAGACACTTGAAAAGTATCAATGTGAATCTTCTGAAACAATGTGGGAGTATGAGTGAGTGTAGGTGGAATCCTCACATGTCAATGTATGCACTCTTGACAAGGTTTGCAGCTCTTTACATACCACAACACATCATTCTCCATCTCAGGCTACCAGGACCAACGTTCTAGTATGTTAAGAGTGGGTTGTATGCCTTTATGTCCCAGGTAGTCATGAGCGCTGTGTAACATCCTCATTCTTTTTCTCTTATCTAGTACCACTAACTGGTGCTGTCCTTCTTCCTCCTTATTCCGCCAATACAGCTTCATGTTCTGACCAACAAAGTACCATCCAGCTTGTTCTTTGAATCTTTTTATTTCTTTAGTGGATTTGCCTTTAAGTACTTTGCTATCTGGATTAGTCCAGTAGTTATATATCTTCCATATTTTTTGGTCTAATTCTTTCGCATTCAGAGATTGATGCTCCTCATCATATAGATTATCCTTGGCCCAAGATCCATCCACTTCTTCCGCACAAGGCATCTGCATATATGCACTATAAAACAGACCTGTCTCAAGAGGTTCTCCCCCAAACTGAAAATTTAACATGTCCACCATTCTTTGTAGATCATATTCTTCATCAATTGTGTACTGGAGATCCTGCTCCCAGTCATTTTCTGATTCAGCTAATTCATGTAGGAATCTGCTATGCATATCTATTTCACCATAGAAGTCATGCAGCTCTAATGAGTCCTCTACTACCCCTTCACCCTTCTCGAACCTCATGGGTTCCCCATCATCATCTCCATCTTGGTCTGCAGGATCTAGCTTATGAATAGCTGGTTCCTGTCCACCTAGTGGCCTCCATGATAAACCATCTGCCAAACTATGGCTGGCCACTGGAATATGAATTAAGGTGAAATGGTACTTCCGTATTTCTTCTATCCACCTATTGATCATCGCATTGGGAGTGATACTGGGATTGTCTAGCATTCCCTTTATGTATTTAGCATCAGTTTCCACTGCTAGCTTTCTACATCCTACCATCCAATAATGTGTTGCTAATAGGGCTAACTTTAATCCATAGAGTTCTCTCTTGGGTTGAGAGAACCTAGCTTCCCTCTCATTAAGAGTTATAGAACCAAATAAGCAATAGTTTCTCTTTTTCTTGTCTGATACATCACGTTGGTAGAGATAATATGCTACTGCCAATATGACCTCCCCCTCACTTTCGTAGTCTATAGGTTTCAGAGGCTCTGTGTTGTGCAAAGCCTCCTTTTTGGATTTTGAGGTATGGATTAAGTTGGGGGCTGGTTGAGACCTAAATATCACTAAAAAACTTCAAAATGAAACTGCCTTTTGCTTGTCCACTGCTTGACCTTTTCATATGGGAATAGCTCAGCACAGGAAGTGGTAGGTTAGACCTAATTGTTATTCCGAGCTCATTGGTAACCTTCTCTAAGCCTTTGGAATGTGTGGACAGTGAGTATGTCAATGAACACTCACTGAAAATCTGTTCTGGTTGACCAGAGACAGTTCAATTCCTAGTGTTTATTGGGTGCTTGTAAAATATCTGCATGTGTTGGTTCATACTGATGGTGCCTTTTTTTTAAAAATGATAGTAAAGGTCTTCACATTCAGGTTCGTATGTCTAGATCTGTCATTGCTCTTGCTCAATCACCGACACACATAGCGTCAGTTGCAGTATACTTGGAAAAGACCTTGCTAACACAGGTTAGTCTCTGTCTCACTCTATCATGATCTAAATCCAATTCATTAGTAGTGGACCTGATACGAACCGATGCTGCCAGAATATACCCAAACACACTCCTTCTCCAACTCGACTCACTGCCCTTGTCACATTTTCCATTCTGATCCCCCCACCAACTCCTCCATTGTCTCTTAACTTCCATCATTATTGCCACTTCAACCTTTACATCTGCAACGAGATGCCATGTCCTTTGTTATCACCTTTCTCGCAGTCATCGAACATAGACATTGAAGTGGGCAAGGACATACCTTTCAACGTTGCCGATCACTTCCCAAGTACCAACTGATCAGCATACTGGGTTCTGGGAATGACATTTGTGTCGTGTTGACAAGAATTTTGTCTTGGAGGACAAACAACAGCCAGCACACATCAGAATGCACATATTGGAAGTCTATGGGCATTGTGGATCCTCAGTTAGCTATGCAAAATACTTCCTGGCCTGGTACTTTTCCTAGAGACAAGGAGAATATCGTGAATATGATATCAAACCCATATGACCAATCTCATAGTTTTTGTAGGCCTTGCTACTGAAGCGAACAAACCAAGAACACAGGAGCAGACTCTGCTGTCTATGGCCAAAGATTTCACCTTGGAGTGTATGAAGTCATCACCAGCCTTTCAACCTGACGTGTTCGAAGCTTGTCTTCACTAGGGGTACAATACTGCTGTCTTTGGCACATCTTCAAGGTGTATTCTCAACCTCCATCGGCATCGATATCATCTATAGCCAGTGCTCCTGCATTCACTTTGGTGTCCTAGTCTCCAACTCATGGTCTGCAAACGTTATGATAATACCCACATCACCTTCACCTTCACCTTCCACCTCTACACTCGCACTTGATCTGGCACTCATTTTGTATGAGGGTAATTGGAGACAGTACAAATTTGGTTCTGGTGTCAGGCCCGACCTGCCTTCTAGTGTTTTACTTTCAGGCTCATTCGACTTTTCGTCATGTCTGTCTCCTCAATGTTTAGGCAAAGGTGTGAACAAGCATGGAGGTAGAAGCTCAGCAGATGTTTCAAGGCTTGCGGTTTCAAGAGGTGTGATTGACCCATTTGAGAGGTGGTAGTATGTAGATCATTAACCTGAGTAGCAGCTAGCAGGTTGGCGGTTCACTCTAGCCTCATGTGTTCATTCCTGCATCTTTCAAAGAGAGATCTGACAGGCTCTTGAGGGATTTGAACTGAGGTGGAGTTTGCTAGTGCATGGAGGAGTGCCTGCATCATATAGTATACAGATATCATACACCCACATTAGAAAACTTTCAAGACATGTACAATCGTCCCACATTGATTGAAAAATAATGTTGATCCCAATCAAGCCATCTCTACATCAGTAAACCTAGCACGTGATTTTTCTGGCTTTTTGGGCCTGTTTCTCTGGGTTTTCTCTGGTTTTTCTCCAGAAAAGGGAAAAGCTGCAATCTAGGTTTTTTCCCCAAAAAGTCCTCCAGCTGGCTCTAGTTTGGAGCCCTGGGCATCTTTGTAAAAAGCGCCAAAAAGCTTGAAAAGTGGAAAATGTTAGAAGCACCTCATCCCATAGCACTGCCCATCAGACATACACAGTGATATCAATTCCAACAGTGTCCTAGATTGTACTCTGCAATATAGAGCCACATGTAACCAAGAAACTAGCAGCTAGTAGTACAAATGTCAAGAAAATAAAATACAGTAGGCAGGGCAGACAACGACAACGATAGCAGGTAAACTAAGAAGAGAGTGATCAGCAACAATGTTGTAGAGGGTATGTACCAGATTGGTCCATCACTTTGGGCTGCTGGGCATGAAGAAGTGGTGTCATGCAACAAACTGTTCCTCTGGCTCATAGAAGACAGGAGCCCCTGCTTTCTTCGCATTCTCGACAACTCCACATTGCTCCTTCAGCCAGTTCCAGTGCCTATCCAAGACCTGTTCAACTGTAGGTATGAAGGCCAGAATTGTTTTACCCTACTTATTGTCACTAAATGCATTTGGTAGCACCTTTGGCACAACTCCTTCACACTTCATATATACCAGAAAAGCATGCTTGAGCTAATAAAATATGTCAATAAAATAGAGGAACTGGGGCCAAATAGTACTTACAGCAGTTGCTGCCATGGCAAGACCTCCAACTGGGATACTGAACAACCCACAAGAACCTGAGATCATTGAGAATACCTTTGTCATCATCTTGATGATGAAAGGTGATTCAAAGAGCCTGTTGGGCTTCTATAGTGCCAGAAAGATGTGTTAGAGAGGGCTGAATATCACAAGAGCATTACTTACAGTCCATGTGCCTTCCACATTTGGTACTGTACCTGGAGGGCTAGGCTTTCTGTAGATAAGTGGGCCCATTGATTCTAAGGCCCATCTAGCATATCCAGCCATAGCGGTAGGCTTGTCACAATATGCTGGATCATTGCAGAAGAACTCCTTGATGACATCAAAGGCAGCTGATCCAATCTGATTGTAGCCACCATTCATGCACTGAGCGAGCTGTACAACACTGAGTATATAGATAGAAAGGAGTAATTGGAGTGTACATTACCTGTTCAAAGATGGGATCCAAGCAAAGAGTCGCCTTGTACATATTTCCTGGGAAAACCGCATCTACTGATTCCTGGACAGCTGCGATGAGTACTGTGTCACAGTGATAGGCAAAAGGGTTCTTGGCAGCGAAAATGCGATGTCAGAATGTCGGGATAACCTCCTCTGGCCACTTGTTTCCCTCCATGACCCATGCAGGGAGGTGCTTCACTGTGGTAGCTTGACGAGCTTTGCTAACTTTTGTTTTCTTTGCAGGTTGTCTGGGGGCTTCGTCTGGAGTTGATGGTCGAAATGAAGGTGTCATAGTGCTGGATGATGGTAAGGAAGATGGCCCTTTTGAGCCTGCATGTGACTGCGAAGCTGACTGTGGCTTTGGCTTGGGCAATGGCTTCTTCTGTTCTTCATCTGAGTTCAGGATAGCAAGCTGGAGTAATAAAACTTAGTTTAGCTGTAAAATGAATAGAGAATGCATACCTGGTTCGTAGTAGCAACCTTTTTCTTCTCTCAAGGTATGCCCTGATCTTTAGCAGCTGGAGGAGTATCCTCAGCATCACTATCATGCAGCCCTCCAATAGGGTTATCTTTGGGGATAATCTTCTGTCCAAGAAGCTGTTTAAATGCCTTGGTGAACCCAGTGGCCTTCTTCAGCTGGCTATTGGCAGAAACATGTCAGAGTGGAACTGAAATACTGAGATAAGAACTGGAGTAACCTGACCTTTGGGGTATGGCTGTTACAGTTGGTACAGGGTGTGCAGCTGGGCCTTTCCCTTGCGTCTTCTTTCCCATTTTCTTCCCCGTCTTCTTCCCCTGCTTTTCTAAAGTTAGGTTTGAACCTCTTCCATGTAAGTACCATGCACTCACTGCTTTCTTCTTTGGCTCATCAACAACTTCTTCATTACTGAAAATATCATCCTCTCTAGGCAAATCAAACTCTTCACCTTCAGATCCCAAACCAATGTGTTCCGTTGCAGCACCTGTCCATCCAGGTTCACCTTCTTTACTGTCACCCATTGTGCCTTCACCTTTGCCTTTGCCTTCAGACTCCACCGGAATCTCAAATTCCTCTTTGACCTTCCTATATTCTGAAATCTTCATCATCTGAATACCCTCCTGAATAGCCTCAAGCTTCAACAACTTCGCCTGTTTCTCCTGCAATGCAGCCTGCTTAGCTGCCTCAGTAGCGGCCCTGGCTTCTTTCACCTCAGCAGTAGTGCATCTGCAAGGTTTGGTGCCTGGAGTTGGATTTGTGTTTCTGGTAGGGCAAGGCTGGTTGTGGGTTGTACAAGGGGTCTGTTGGGGAATGGGTTCAGCCTCATGCTCAGCCTCATGTTCAGGCAACAGTGGTGACTCGTGTTCCAATGACTGGCTCTTTTTAGCTGAAACAATCTTTTTCAGTTTGGGACAAGGAGCTGGAGGGTCTGGAATCGAAACCCCTGTCATTATATCATGAGAAGGGACAGAACTTTGCAGAGTCAGAGTACGAGGTTCAATTGAAATGGTTGTGCTGACTTCGATGCTATCCTGGCAAGTTGTCATTCCTTTACAAGATCTTGTTTTATACATGATGAAGAGTGGAGTGTAAAAGGTTTGGAGATGATATTGGTGGGAGGTTGGATGAGCTGGTGATGGAACAGTGGAAGCAAGAGGTATGTTTGCTAATGACTCAACAAATATGTCCTCCGAATCAAAAATAACATGTTCTATATAAGAAACACGATCCTCTATAGCAAAAACATAACCTAGAAATTCCTCAGAAGGACCCTAAACACGAAAGTGATCAATATTTTCTCCACAGTAAATGCGTCTTTCACTGCACTATGTGCAATCATACTCTCAAAAATAAATCAGCCCTCACCTGGCATTGCAATACATTTCATTGCAGCATTACCCTGCCTTCCAGAGAGGAAATTGATGATTTTGAGGATCGTCGTTTCCAATATGAACAACATACACATTTGACAGGTGTGTTTTACTTTGGCTTTAGATCCTATTCATTTTTAACTATCTGCTGTAGCGATACCATGTGATCAGTTTGGGAAATACTTACTTCCAGGTGCACCACCAGCACCTTGTCCCCCAGAGCCTTCACCTGATACTGAGGAAGCTTGGGCTCTGTTTTGCAGCCAGGCTGAGTTCAATTTAGCCTACTTCCAGTTTGTTGAACTCAAGGCTTCTGAGGCAAAAATCGGCAAAGTGCTTGACATCCTTCAAAGCTTTATTCTGGAGCACAATCAGGAGCTGCCATTCACTAATGTGCAGGAGATGTATGCAACCATTGATTTTATCGAAGAAGACACTCCTTGAAGGACATACCATATCTCTTACAGAGGTCCTCAGCCTGAGGATCCACCTCAGTGGATGCTCAATGACTACATCCTATGTACTCGAAACTCATGCTCAGTTATAATCAAACAGCTGAAGATGGAGGATTTCAGTGGTCAATTCAACTACACACCTTATCATCAATATCTCATCAAGGACAGTTGTCGTATTCACTATTACTCGAATTTACTTTCAGGTGACTGGGCATGGGATGAAGCAGTATGTTTATTTCAATCTCATTATCATTCTATTTCATTCAAGATTTCTCAGGATAAGATTGCACAAGATTCCACAACCTATAGCATGATGTTTGTGCCAATTGTTCTCAGGAGTAACAAGACCACTGTCTCAGTTGCTACAGGCCATCAAGAGTATCACCCAGTGTACATCTCACCTGGAAACATCTCAAACATTGCAAGACAATCTCATGGGAATGGTGTTCTCCCTGTCGCCTTTCTACCTATTCCTCGAAGTAAGCCATCTAGTGCAATCTAAGGTTATCTAATGACACACCTCTTCAGCAAATGAGAAGGATTGAAGCACCACTCTATACCAGCAGTTCTGCCACCAACTTTATCATACATGCCTCATCAAGATTCTTGCACCACTTGAACTAGGAATGCAAGTACCAGAGGTTGTGCTATGTCCAGATCGGCATTATCGACATGTGATATATGATTTGGGCCCATATATAGCCGACTACCCCGAGCAGGTATGGCTGGCAGGAATCGTTCAAGGATGGTGTCCCTAGTATGTTATGGCATCACTTAATGTGCTGCACTGATTCTCATTCTGAAGCTGTATGGCTAGGCTGGATAACCTTGATGATGATCCTGACGCCATCGATTGACTGCTTGAATTCCATGAACAAGCCTTTGAGACTCATGATGATGATCTGCAGACTCTCTGGAACCACTTTGGTTTCCGCAGTGACATGGTGGTAGGTTACCCTATTAAACCATTTAAGTTTTGATGCCTGACATCCTATCTACAGGTTTTTGCCCAGTCATTCCCTCATGCTGATATATCCCTCCTGTTGACACCTGATGATGTGCCCAATTTTGGCCTAGACATGAAATTGTGCACTTTTCACATCAAATACCAGAAAAAGAGCCCAGGAGTACATGTGATATTCACGTGACTTGCTGACCTGCGAGCTCTAATACAGCACCTAAGCTTTAAGCGCCAGGTCTAATAAGTCTAATAATTGACACTGTAACACAATCTAGAGAAGGTTAGTAGTCTATACTAGCCCTCTACATTACAGTGAAGCATTGCTGTGAGGGTTCTTGGTCAATAAAACGGGCCAGAAACCACTAATTCCAAATGCAAAGGAATAGATATCAGCGGGATCCACAGTCTAAGTGCACTAGATTGTTCGTTTTGCGATCACATTGCATGATAATGCATCAATAGACTTAAAACCTAATTATTACTATCGATAACTAGTACACGGTTGGAACTTGTTCCTATGCAGAGCTTCAAAGACACTTATGTGGATATGACTGCCTTTCCAGATGTATGTGGAACAACTGATAGGCAACGAGTATGCCAGAAATTGCAAATGACTCACAAGATCATATGCAGGATGGGAGGAGATTGGATACAGCAGATGTCTAGACCATAACATCCACCAATCCAATGGTAGAAAGCAGCTACGTGGAAGTGAACTAGCGGAAGAGGAAACATACCTGCATATACAGCCAGTCCAGAACCTGTGGCTACATGGAAGTAGCTACATGGAAGGATTGTATGACCCAGCAATGCTTCACACAGAGTCCAAAACCCAATAAATCAACCATTTGGTCGCCAAATATACCCAATATACCTAATTGCTATGCAGAATCGAACTTTTAGGCACAAACACATATGATTTATACCATAAACTAAAACACACTCATTTTATCTTTTATTTTGTTATTTCCAATTATTATTCTATATATAAAGAGCTGTACTTGTAGATGCAGGCTCAAGGACTGACTGGTACTTGCACCTTATAGCCCTGCACAGCAACAAATTAGACCTCCGCGCAGCTTCTTAGACCAAGTCTTTATGCACTTGCCAGTCAGTCACTTCTAGTTGAGCCAAGATTTATATATATATCTTGCCTCACTGTATACAATCTGATAACCAATCAGTAAACTACTTATGTTTAAAACCTACACTTTGTGACCCTTGAGTGCAATACTTGAGTTGTCTTAACTAGAGTCTTTAGACTCTGCAATCTAAGCCAGCCAATTGAAGATATAAAGGGTTCTGTCCCCTTTCTCACCCTGAATCACTTGAGATAGACTCAGTCTTGTAGCAGACCTGTACAGTGCTTTCTCACTTATAGAAGCCTCTATTGTGGGTTTTGGTGTGTGTTGTGTGTGTGTGGGTTTTGTAGCTGTATTTAGTTGCAGAAGCCCTGTTTAGAAGTGAAGATAGCATGTAGTTGTCTTTTAAAGGAGATAGAGTTTCTGCCTCTTCATTTGGAGCCCACCGCAAGAGGTGGATTTTCAATTGAAAAGCTTATAAAACTGATCATAACAACTTGATTCACGATCTATTGATTGTGGATTGTTCTGGTTGCGGCTTGAACATGAGCAAGTAACCTACGAGGTGTAAAAGCCTTTATAAAACTGAAAACTGATTGAAAGATTCCTGTTANCTCTCTGGAACCACTTTGGTTTCCGCAGTGACATGGTGGTAGGTTACCCTATTAAACCATTTAAGTTTTGATGCCTGACATCCTATCTACAGGTTTTTGCCCAGTCATTCCCTCATGCTGATATATCCCTCCTGTTGACACCTGATGATGTGCCCAATTTTGGCCTAGACATGAAATTGTGCACTTTTCACATCAAATACCAGAAAAAGAGCCCAGGAGTACATGTGATATTCACGTGACTTGCTGACCTGCGAGCTCTAATACAGCACCTAAGCTTTAAGCGCCAGGTCTAATAAGTCTAATAATTGACACTGTAACACAATCTAGAGAAGGTTAGTAGTCTATACTAGCCCTCTACATTACAGTGAAGCATTGCTGTGAGGGTTCTTGGTCAATAAAACGGGCCAGAAACCACTAATTCCAAATGCAAAGGAATAGATATCAGCGGGATCCACAGTCTAAGTGCACTAGATTGTTCGTTTTGCGATCACATTGCATGATAATGCATCAATAGACTTAAAACCTAATTATTACTATCGATAACTAGTACACGGTTGGAACTTGTTCCTATGCAGAGCTTCAAAGACACTTATGTGGATATGACTGCCTTTCCAGATGTATGTGGAACAACTGATAGGCAACGAGTATGCCAGAAATTGCAAATGACTCACAAGATCATATGCAGGATGGGAGGAGATTGGATACAGCAGATGTCTAGACCATAACATCCACCAATCCAATGGTAGAAAGCAGCTACGTGGAAGTGAACTAGCGGAAGAGGAAACATACCTGCATATACAGCCAGTCCAGAACCTGTGGCTACATGGAAGTAGCTACATGGAAGGATTGTATGACCCAGCAATGCTTCACACAGAGTCCAAAACCCAATAAATCAACCATTTGGTCGCCAAATATACCCAATATACCTAATTGCTATGCAGAATCGAACTTTTAGGCACAAACACATATGATTTATACCATAAACTAAAACACACTCATTTTATCTTTTATTTTGTTATTTCCAATTATTATTCTATATATAAAGAGCTGTACTTGTAGATGCAGGCTCAAGGACTGACTGGTACTTGCACCTTATAGCCCTGCACAGCAACAAATTAGACCTCCGCGCAGCTTCTTAGACCAAGTCTTTATGCACTTGCCAGTCAGTCACTTCTAGTTGAGCCAAGATTTATATATATATCTTGCCTCACTGTATACAATCTGATAACCAATCAGTAAACTACTTATGTTTAAAACCTACACTTTGTGACCCTTGAGTGCAATACTTGAGTTGTCTTAACTAGAGTCTTTAGACTCTGCAATCTAAGCCAGCCAATTGAAGATATAAAGGGTTCTGTCCCCTTTCTCACCCTGAATCACTTGAGATAGACTCAGTCTTGTAGCAGACCTGTACAGTGCTTTCTCACTTATAGAAGCCTCTATTGTGGGTTTTGGTGTGTGTTGTGTGTGTGTGGGTTTTGTAGCTGTATTTAGTTGCAGAAGCCCTGTTTAGAAGTGAAGATAGCATGTAGTTGTCTTTTAAAGGAGATAGAGTTTCTGCCTCTTCATTTGGAGCCCACCGCAAGAGGTGGATTTTCAATTGAAAAGCTTATAAAACTGATCATAACAACTTGATTCACGATCTATTGATTGTGGATTGTTCTGGTTGCGGCTTGAACATGAGCAAGTAACCTACGAGGTGTAAAAGCCTTTATAAAACTGAAAACTGATTGAAAGATTCCTGTTACCAGGCGAGCGAGAGCAGACGAGTCCATCTCCTTTACTACAGCTCGGACACAACACTCAAGAGGTTGTCTGTCAGAGCAGGGAACTAGTAGATAGACAAGAACCTACAGCGAGTTGAAGGTCCATGGCCAATTCAACAGAAGTTGAAAGAGGTCATAATCCACAAGCAAACCATGGTGTCCTAAGGACAACTCCTTCCCAGCACGTGTATTATTCCAAGTCTAGAACACCTAACTCTGAAGAAGGCAGCACAGTTGCCGACAATGCATCAGAACTCTCTGGTCTAGAAGAGGACCTTCGATTAGAGAGGTTTTCATTCGACAATTTTATTAGATTGTTTGGTCAACACTACAGTCCTGAAAGGGATTCAGATACTGAAGTAGTGGAAACACTACTTGCAAACTTAACCTTATGCCTAGACATTTCACAAGAACGTCTTGAAAACAATTTTAATTTTGATCAAACTCTGAACCTAACCAAAACCATATGAACTGTCAAAATAATAAAATGGCTGATTCTGGAAACACCATGGCTCAAGTAAAAGCCATGTTAAACAACAGTAGCCTGCCCAAGAAGACTAAGACTGCCCCATCTTGGAAGCGTGAAGAACCAGAACAGTTAGTACCATAGCTAGATGATCTAGATGCAATTTTTGAAATGGCCAATATTACAAATGATTGGGTGAAGATTCAGAAAGCGCTAGAATGGATGGAATACACCACCAAAAATGAAATGTCCAGACTAGAGTTGGCAAAGAAGTCCCACTTAGAAGCCAATTGGGAGGAGTTCAAAAAGGAATTAACTGCTTGCTTCCCCGAAGCAGTGGCAGACTATGAAGGATCTAGAGACAAGTTGGAAAGAATAGTCTTGAAATATAAACTCATTCCTGCAAACAGGTTGGATAAAGCTCTTGCATTCAACAGGGCTTTTAAGATCAAGGTACAGAAGCTGTTATCAGCAAAACCAAACACATTGATCTCCAATGCGGAAGCAGTCAAGTTATACATGACAGCCTTTGAAAAAAGGCTAATGCATGAAGCTTTGAGCAAGGCAAGAAGAGTGTGCACGCCAGATCTACATGGACAAAGGAGAGATGATGTGTTCAAACTAGATAAATTAATACAAGCTGTTGAGTCTGTTATGTATGCAGGAGCAGTCCTGTATATGTTGGAAGATGAGGAGTTTGAGACAGCTCTGTGGAACAAACACGGACAACAAGTCTTCAATCCAAAAGGTGTGATAAACACAGCACCCACAGTAGGACCAATTCTGCCACAGCACGTAGTCAAACAGGAAGCACTACATACAAGGTGTTCTTTTTATGCTATTAATACAAAGGAAATACACTCAGAATACTGCTTTATATTTGCTTCCAGACAACACTCAGAAAATTCTATTAGTTTCAAGTTGTCATCACTTATTGAAAACAGCAAGCATACTCTGTATTTTAATTTCTAGAAGAGTCTGTGTTTTTTTTATTATTTTATAATCATGAAATTATAGAATTATCTTTTAATTTTCTAATTACAAATATACTAAAATTTCTGCCTTATAGAATAGTGAGAAAACATTTAGAAAATAAATATAAGATTTTGAATTTTATATCAAAGGAAACATGTTAAATACAAAAGGAAAATTATATGAAAACTATCTAAAAACTGCTTTAAAATATAGTATTTTCACATGATTTTCCTACTATTTTCCTAGTGTTTTCCTAGTGTTTTCTCTGAATTTCCCACAATAGAAAATGTGGAATTTTTATCTTATCTTATCAGCAATTTCTGAGCATCTTCAACCAGAGAAAATTTAATGTTTTCTCAGTATGGAAATTATTCTAATATATTGTATTATCTATTAATTCTCAGAATTTGAAAATTCTATATCTTTTGCTGCTGAAAATTTAGTATTCTCCAGGCATATTCTTGTTGAGAGGACACAATTGAAATTTAGAATTTATATATAGTTTTGTAAAAATTCTCTTTGGAAGAAGATTAAGTGTTTTCTCAATCAGAAAACCATGTTAAAAGAACACCTTGTATGTAGTGAAGATGGATCAGAGGCTCAATTTGTTTCGATGCTTGATAGGATGGAGTTGTGGATGAAGAACACAGACAGCCAAGCAGAAAAAAGTCAGAAGGAGCTGTTGGCAAAAATCAGCCAAGTCTACAATCAGAATAAGCCCAATGCTTCGAATGTCCATCAAGCCAAGAGTTCTGATGCAAGACCAGCGAGAGCAGATAATACTGTAATCTGTCATTGTTGTGAGGAACCAGGCCACTATGCAAACGACTGTCAGTTCCGGCAGGACCTAGTAAAAAGAGGTGTCTTAGTAACTAGACCAGGCATGCAGGGCTTTGTATTTAAGAATGGCTCTTATGTCCCAAAAGGTGACGAAAAAGAAACTCAAAAGGAAAAGATGCTGAAATACATTAACAAGCAAGGTTGGGAATTTCCAATAGCTTCAGTCCATATGCAGTTCGCTATTGAAGAAGAAGATGAGTTCACAGATGAATATGAAGATATGAAACAAGGAGCTGGAGACCCTGGCAAAGATTACATGGTGCTAAGACAGCAAGGTGAAACGCAAGGAGAGCACATCAAGAAGCTAGAGGAGACAGTACAATACTTGATCTCCAAGCTCAATAGTATGGAAGCTACAGCAAGGTCAGGAAACTAGAGAGTCCAAGGAATGGGTGTAGGTCAGCACAGCCTATAGCAGTGGCAAACACCCAAGAGGAACAAGAACGACCCGCTACATGTACCAATACCAGGAGCAAGAAGAATAAAAGCATACCTACGAATGAAGAAAATATTAAACAAAAGAAAAATACTAAAGAAGATAGTGCGAACTCCACTTTGAATACCAAAACTCCTGCAGCAAAAGCAGTACCAGTGGTAGCAATACCTAGCCTCTCCACAGCCAAGAAGGAGAAATATGTTGCTCCTCATAGGAGAGAAAAGCAAGTAAAGAATAGCGATCACAGCAGTGAACGAAGTCCAAAGAAAGCTGATGAGACAGAAGGGTCAAAAAGAGGTGTACACGGAATGCAAGAAGATGGTGAAGTGAGGAGAGCTTTGAGTAGTGTGAAACCGATAGACACTGCACTGTTTAAGCCACCTCCACCAGCTAGCAAGTTCCCAGAAGAGCATATATCAAATAAGCCTAAACCTGTTCAGCAAAAAGAGGATAATTCAAATAGGCGACCTCTAGACGGCAGTCTTTATTTGAACCTGGAGGACGTGATAGCAGCTCGAATTGCTAAAGAGACTCTTAACATGCCATTGGGAGATCTTTGCACTTTACAACCCAAACTAATCAAAGCACTGGATAGACAAACTAAGAATCGAGTATTAGCCATGTCTAAATTAAAAGGAAGTGTGGAATCCAATCAGACAAAGCATCTGTTGGAAGAAGCTGTGTTATTGACCATAGAGGAAGTAAAAGAAGTATTTGTCAATATTGATGAAATACATACTTTGGAAATGTTCAAAGTTTTAACTGAGCCTGTAGGGGATATGCCTGTGGGAGCGGTGGTTCAGTTGGATCCTGTTGACCAATTCAACATAGATATCGTGGATTGTCCAGAAGGAGTGAAAAAGGTGCTAACAATAGTAGCCGCCATGACCGAAGGACTCAGAGTAATATTCCTGAAAGTCAATGGGAGTAGTGTCGTGATAGAAGTGGTTCTAGACACTGGATCACAGATAATCTCTATGGATACGTGGATCACTAAAAGCCTAGACTTGACCTGGGATCCTGATACAGTTATACACATGCAATCGTCGAACAGTGGACTCAACTCTACATGCTCGGATCGATCTTTACACGGGAAGTTCAAACCTCTCTATCAGGACATGAATGTTCACGTATATCAACTACCACGCGGTATACAAGTGTTGCTAGGTTGACCATTCGATACTCTAGCAAATACAAAAGTATTAAACAATGGGGAAGATACTGAACTAGAGCTTACGTGTCCAAATACCAAGTGGAGGGTTACACTTTCTACGTTTAAACAAGGGTCATATTGGCCTCCATGGCACAAAGATGTCAAACCTATAGTTGAAGAACCAGAATCTCCTCAAATGGAGGAAGAGGTAAATTTTCAGACCTCAAGGATCTGATTAGCCAACAGAGAGAGGTAGCCTTACAGTTCAAGCTCACAGAAACAAGCAAAGTAGTGCTTACAGGCTATAAGTTACCTAGTACTGGCAAGCAATTCCACCCTGAAGAACTAGCTGAAGCATATGTGACGGCATCATATACAGGAGATGGAAACGAGGATAGTGAGTCAAACAGGCTGATTCAACAGTTCTTGATAGGAGCAAAAGTCCGAGAAAACCACAAAACAAAAGAAAATCAATACGAGAGTCAGTGGAGGGTGGAGCACATAATGGAAGAAACAAGAAAGAAAGTAACAGAGAAAATCAAACAGAGAAAAGCAGTGGCAAAGGCTGCCATGGAGAGAGCCAAAGAGGTAAATGGGCTACGAGAACAAATGTTAGCGGAATGTGTAGACCAGCAATCAATGAAATGGAGTGACTAGTTGGGTAAAGACTCAGATACTCAGTCTCTGACTTGATACGCTGTATGCAAGACGCTGTTCCAGGGCTCTGGTTTTGTAGTGCCATATGGCAAAAAGAAGTATAAACCAGTGGCTAAGAAAGTTAAACCAATCAAAGCCACGTTACCCTCCAAATTTCAGATTGAACGAAATATCACGGGAAATCCTCTAGAAGGAATGCCTGAGTTACCCACCAATCCACCCAAATACACACTGGGAGTGCGTTATACTGAAGAATGAAAGAAAGTCATAGATGAGAATCATCCAGAGGGATTTCTTCTGCCTGAAGAATGAAAGCTGTTACATTGTTTACTGAAGCTACAAGAAATGGCTTTCACATGGGAGGAATCTGAAGCAGGAATCTTTAGAGAGGATTTCTTTCCTCAGGTAGAGTTTCCAGTAATACCACACATGCCATGGGTGTTCAAAAATGCACTGATTCTGCCAGGAATCTTTGACAAAGTGTGTAACATAATTAAAGGAAAGATTACGAGCAAGACATATGAACCATCAAACAGTTCGTATTGTTCCCAATGGTTCTGTGTTGCTAAGAAAGATGGAAGACTGTGTATAGTGCACAGTTTAGAACCATTGAATCCTGTGACAATACAACATTCAGAAACGATACCAGAAAATCCAGGCATAAGATGCTTTGTATGGGAACATATGCAGAACATAAATTGAATTTTACAACGTGTTAAATACTGTGGTGGAATGTTTGCAGGGAAAAAGTCTTTTGTATGCTGCAATGAAACAATCATAGTAGGACACAGGTGTACAAGGAGTCCATGTAAGAATAATGTAATTCACTCTAGCTTTTCCACCCCAACATGTTATAAAGTGTACCCTGCCAAACGTGCATCATGGTTGCATCAGGTACCTTTATCATTTGCATGTCATTTATCATTCTCCCTTCTCCCTCTATCCTCCCATTCCTTGACTGGTGTATTTATTATTCCTGAATGCACTGCCAAATTATATCTCTACCTCTGATCACTCCTAGGACCTAGACCTGCACCTTTATCATTTGGTTGGACATCGAGCTAATTTCTCCCCAGCTGTTCCCCTGGATACCTGCCTCTCATGTCACATTATCTATACTCAGTGCCTTGCAGTATGTATTCCCTCACTCCGTCATTCCAGTACTCCTAGGTGCATACTGGTTACTATTCCCTTAGACACAGTCTGATTATTATTCTCCCCTCAGTTTTTTTCACCTGTATAGTTGTCAGAAACAGCTGATATTCTGTTTCGATGCCCCACATGTACATGATTTCCCCAGCGTTCTCCCAGTGTTTGACTCACAGCTTACTCAAAGCAGAGGTCTGGCACTTGGGGTTTGGTGATGAGTCGGATTTGGGTCAGAACATAATCTATGGCAACCTATTTAACAGTGTGTTCAATCTTCTCATTTGTTCACTATGTAAAACTGACCTGTTGCTTTTGATTTTGTCACTATTGGAAGCTGGAGTTGCCCAGGAGAACACACCGCACCCACATCTTCACGAACATCGCCACCATTCATATGTCATATATCATGCCCCGCCATCTCTGAATCATTTGTATCCTTACACAAAGAACATGTACTTATGCGCTGTGAATCATATTACTAAATAGCACTCATACAAATTCTGTTCCTGGGTGATTTAACTGGTCTATGACCTTTCTGATACACCCAAATGTCTTGAATTGCAGTGGGTAGCTACGAGCCTGGGTACGAACAGGCAGATATTTTACAAGCGCCCAATAAACGCTAGGAATTGAACTGTCTCCGGTCAACCGGAACAGATTTTCGGTGAGTGTTCATCGACATACTCGTCGTCCACACATTCCAAAGGCTTAGGAAAGGTTACCAATGAGCTCGGAATAACAATTAGGTCTAACCTACCACTTCCTGTGCTGAACTATTCCCAAATGAAAAAGTCAAGCGGTGGACAAGCAAAAGGCGGTTTCATTTCGAAGTTTTTTAGTGATATTTAGGTCTCAACCAGCCCCCAACTTAATCCATACCTCAAAATCCAAGAGATCAAACCAATATCACCTTGAAAGCATCTCTGACCAAAAATGGTGCATCCTCATTTGATATTGAATGCCACTGGGGCTGGATTGGGCTTCGGTAGGAGTTCTAATGTGTTGTACTGACTCCATCAAGTTAATGGTCCTTTTACTTAGAAAAATACAGCATGAACCAATGTGAAGCTTCACTTGAATGCTCACCATTCAGGCTGCCTAGGGAAGGGGTAGAGCAAGGTGCAATATTCCGAGTTGAGATTTGCCCTTTGCGCCTCCCAGCAAGTTTTCGTCTCGGTAACTGAGAAATTGTACGATGGTACTCACACGCTCAAAGAATTCTGAAATGTATGTACCGACGTGAGCTACACTAGGGGTGATCGAGGACCAAGAGAGCTGGAATTTGGGTCCCACTACTTAAATGTGCAAGAGGAAAAATGGATGTATTCGTGTAGGCCAAGTACATTGTCCAAAAGATACGTAAAATTGTATAACGTGGTTCTCGCTCTAGCAGGGTGGCATAGGAGGATACACGAGCATGTATTCAGCATCTTCATAGTTCAACGGGAGTCCATCCAAAGTCAGATTTTGCTAAATCAACGAAGTCAGGACAATTGTTATGCAAAAGGGAACAGAAACGCACCCTTTTAGACCTCCTAACAGCAGCTCTAGTTCCACCTAAGACCCAAGCCATGAACAACCCAGGTACGAGCATTGAGGGATACCGGAAACAGTCGTGACTGTCGGTCGACTTGGATTAGAGTTTCGGTACATGCCGAGGACTGTACAGTAAGATTTGTTGAGGACAGCGTGAAGCGACGAATAATAATTCACGAGTAGGCAGTGCATAATTTGGCGGGATGGTCCAAAAAATGTTATGAGAACAGGGTTTGAATTATAATGCATGAAGGAACGCGCTGAACTGCGAGAGGAATGATAATGAGTCAAGAGCCTACAAAATAATAATGGAGACTCACCTGAGAACCGAAACAGCTTCTAGCGGTCAGATAATAATTCATCGGGGCATGATAATGGGACAATGCGTGCAAGAAAGACTGCAGATCGAATAATAATCAGCACAGGGATGATCGATTTATGAAGGAGACGCACCAGTGGGTGAAGGCCTGAGATCCAGTGAAGGTCGGGTGATGCTTCTGAATCATATATGCTGAGGCAACAGCTGAGAGTGTCGCTTTAGTGCATCACGGAGGGTGAGCGAGGTGAAGGGAGCGAAGAGAAATCTGCCCGTGGAAAAATACGCGTCATAATGCATGACCGACCGAACGGACCGACAACTTCGTTTCCTCTTTATCATTTGCACCCAGGGCTAATTATTACTCATTCCGATGTGGGCTTACCAGAGAAAGGGACAGAATCATAATTCATCAAGGCCTTGAAATGTAGCGGGCGCATTATAACGTGTCGGGGTGGAAAAGCCGGGGTTAATTATTAAAAGACTACATGGTATGCTGGAACCCGAACGTGAAGACCTTTACTATCATCTAAAAAAAAGGCACCATCAGTACGAACCAACGCATGGAAAAGCTGAGTAGAATACCTAAATTATTTGTACTGTCACAGCCAATTCGAGAGCCTAAACATCCTAAAACCCCATCTCATCTCACAGGCGCATTCGGCAACGACTTTTCTGTGTCTAGTGTCACATCGAAATGCTCTTCCGATTTGGTGTAGCAGGAAGCTCGCAATGTTCGAAATCGGGATGGTGAAACGCGGGCAGGCAGGGACGGCTGGAGCTCGGTGCGAAGGTATAAGAGACCCGAATGCACAGAAATTTCGTCCGGATGTATGCATTTGAAATCGAAGGTGAATTCGGCCCGTTGCCGTTGCGTCCAGCGAGTTTATGTCCTGGGGTTGGGATACGCGACTGGGAGCGAAAAGGGGTTTAACGTTGTACAGGTATTCTAGAAAACGTAGGCCGGATTTTTTCACGCCGCCCTCAGGACCCTTGTTTAGGTGTAAACAATGTGATGTCATTCTTCCCACAACTTCGACCCCAGCTAGTGCCCTCGTTGAAGTTCCAGGTTGGTTGACACTAGTGTTAGACGACAAGAACTGAGTGGCAGGGCGATAGCTCGGAAAAGAAGTGCCCATTCTCTAGCCGATGTTTGAGACACCACCGATCTGGCGATCTGACGGCGGCTATGAGTGCTAAGTGGAGTTTGCACCTAAACAAGGGTCCTGAGGGCGGCGTGAAAAAATCCGGCCTACGATTTCTAGAATAGCTGTAAACGAGTACAAACTCACTCTACATCGCATTTGTGATGGCCATTTTCTCTGTCGAAACGGGTATGTGTAGTAAATCCGATATTCGCTATATAGCTCTGTAACGTGGTCCATCCATGAGATGAATGCTGTTGCACATTACCTTCTTCTGGTGAGAAATCCGTATATTTCTGTCTTCCGGTGGTCAGCAGTCAGCTGAACGTTGAGTACGTTAAGTACTGAAACCGAAGGCACTNTGTTCGGAATCGGGATGGTGAAACACAGGCAGGCAGGGACGGCTGGAGCTCGGTGCGAAGGTATAAGAGACCCGAATGCACAGAAATTTCGTCCGGATGTATGCATTTGAAATCGAAGGTGAATTCGGCCCGTTGCCGTTGCGTCCAGCGAGTTTATGTCCTGGGGTTGGGATACGCGACTGGGAGCGAAAAGGGGTTTAACGTTGTACAGGTATTCTAGAAAACGTAGGCCGGATTTTTTCACGCCGCCCTCAGGACCCTTGTTTAGGTGTAAACAATGTGATGTCATTCTTCCCACAACTTCGACCCCAGCTAGTGCCCTCGTTGAAGTTCCAGGTTGGTTGACACTAGTGTTAGACGACAAGAACTGAGTGGCAGGCGATAGCTCGGAAAAGAAGTGCTCATTCTTTAGCCGATGTTTGAGACACCACCGATCTGGCGATCTGACGGCGGCTATGAGCGCTAAGTGGAGTTTGCACCTGAACAAAAATCCTGAGGGCGGCGTGAAAAAATCCGGCCCACGATTTCTAGAATAGCTGTAAACGAGTACAAACTCACTCTACATCGCATTTGTGATGGCCATTTTCTCTGTCGAAACGGGTATGTGTAGTAAATCCGATATTCGCTATATAGCTCTGTAACGTGGTCCATCCATGAGATGAATGCTGTTGCACATTACCTTCTTCTGGTGAGAAATCCGTATATTTCTGTCTTCCGGTGGTCAGCAGTCAGCTGAACGTTAAGTACTGAAACCGAAGGCACTCTTGTCCCAGCGCACATCATCATAGTACAGCACTGGTACAGCACTGGTACAGCACCAGAGCCCAAAGGTTCCGCATGCCCTCACCGTGACTCGTTCTGCGGCTGTTAACACCAAATATATCGTGCATAGTGTATATCATGCATTTTGATATGGCGAACGATGTGGCTAGTCGCGGGACACATACTTTGGAAGTCGCAGAGGTGTGACCTTCATCGGTAGGATGACATCACCTGGCATTTCGGCATGCCATTGGCATGCCACCGGCATTTTGGCCCAAAATGCCGAAGGTAAAAGGCTAGGCCTGGTTTACCGAAATGCCGGTCAGTATTTCTGGGCCGGAGCCGACCCCAAAAAGGCCAAAAGGCTGGGTGGACCGGGGCCAAAAGGCTAGGTCCGCTGGAGCAGGTAGTCGCATCCAGACGCGGTGAGTCATTGGAGCTACACAATTAGGTTATGCTACCATCTGGTGAGTGTATATAGATCCTCTACGAGACAAATCCATCTATAAATCACCTATCACAGAGACAGTTGATCAAACATAGTGAGAAGACCATGTGATACCATTACTGGACAAAAGTCACCCAGGAGAAAATCTTCTGAGTACACTTACTTACTGTAAGGTCTGGAAGTAGTGTTACCAGAGCAGTAGGGGTCTTGAAACTAGCAGCAGATGTGTCGCCCCATGGTCATTCTGGCCTTAACATTTTGAAATACCGGAAATGCCATAAATGCCATAAAAGGCCAAAAGGTGAGTTGTCAATCTACCGATGTTCTGGCCATGTATCGGCCACGGTTTTTTCACCGGGATATACTCTCTATGTATTTGGTAAAACCAAACTTCACAACTTCGAAGTTGCAGTTTACACGGCCGCATCTGACAGTTATAGGAATCAGCATAGCTCGGTATCTGACAGAATGGCATATCCTTGTTGGAGCATCTAGTATACAGTAGTATCGTCTGTTCCGATCAATGAACGCTGGAGGCCAGTGAAAATCGCAATGGCCACGAGCACGAGGATCTGTACTCACAGAATTGTTTCTCATTTAACGAGACGTTCCAGTATCGTCCAGGAGGTGGAGAGTCGCGGTCGCCGTGACCGTCAAAAACAAAGGTTATCCCCGGGGTTTAGCCGACGATTCCGGCCAAACAAAACTCTTTCTCAACTACGACTCACTCGGCATGGCCTAGTCGCCTCCGATAGTCTTGATCATTTATCATTAATTTTATCATTGAGCTCAAATTACGATGTCTAACCCTCTTTTTCCTTCAACACCACAATCCCGTATCCCAACCCTTGGACATTCTCGAAAAACCTCCATGAGCGCGACAGCGATAGAAAGCCTGTTTGCAAGCTTTTGTACCGTTCGAAGGTCGATAAACCTCACCCGAGAAAGGGAGAAGGGAAAGAGAAGAGATGTAGAGTGGGAAAGGAAGATCTTGTCGAGCGCACTACCTGTTATTTCTATCGAACATCCGAGTGTGGAAGTTGCAACGCCAATTGGGCGTTTTTAATGAAGCTGAAGAAGCCGTTACCGGATACACTGGTGGACGAAATGGGTTAGTTCAGCCTTTCAGGAGAGTGGAGTAATGACTAGGTGCGTACCTTTGCCTTTAGGTCTGAACGAGACTGAGGTGGATCCAACTCTGGCTGTCCGGGATTTATTCTTATAGGTCGCCTTCGAGTCGAATGGCTCTTCATTTTGAGCTATGAAGAAGATGAAGAGAACGAGTGGATGTACGGAAGAGAGGGATAAGAGCTTCGGATTTGATGGCGGAGAAAGGTATGTCGGGATCTGATTAAGATTTCGCGTTACCGGTGGTCAAGCAGCTGCAGCCATACTAAAACACCGATTCTGGAGTACACGCAGAGTGCACCTCNAGCACGAGGATCTGTACTCACAGAATTGTTTCTCATTTAACAAGACGTTCCAGTATCGTCCAGGAGGTGGAGAGTCGTGGTCACCGTGGTAAAAAAAAAAATTATCGCCAGGGTTTAGCCGACGATTCTGGCCAAACAAAACTCTTCTCAACTATGACTCGCTCGGCATGGCCTAGTTGCCTCCGATAGTCTTTATTCTTTATCGTTAATTTCATCATTGAGCTCAAACTACGATGTCTAACCCTCTTTTTCCTTCAACACCACAATCCCGTATCCCAACCCCTGAACATCCCCGAAAAGCCTCCATGAGCGTGACGGCGATAGAAAGCCTGTTTGTAAGCTTTTGTACTGTTTGAAGGTCGATAAACCTCACCCAAGAAAGGGAGAAGGGAAAGAGAAGAGATGTAGAGTGGGAAAGGAAGATCTTGTCAAGCGCACTACCTGATATTTCTATCGAACATCCGAGTGTGGAAGTTGCAATGCCAATTGGGTGTTTTTAATGAAGCTGAAGAAGCCATTACCGGATATACTGGTGGACGAAATGGATTAGTTCAGCCTTTCAGAAGAGTGGAGTAATGACTAGGTGCATACCTTTGCCTTTAGGTCTGAACGAGACTGAGGTGGATCCAGCTCTGGCTGTCCGGGGTTTATTCTTGTAGGCCGCCTTCGAGTCGAACGGCTCTTCATTTGATGTACAGAAGAGAGGGATAAGAGCTTTGGATTTGATGGTGGAGAAAGGCAGGAGAAAGGTATGTCGGGATCTGATTTCGCGTTACTGGTGGTCAAGCAGCTGCAGCCATACTAAAACACCGATTTTGGAGTACACGCAGAGTGCACCTCTGTCAAGGATAGAGATAAGCACATTGGGCTGCTCAAATCGATTTACATGTGACTCGGCCCTTCCTGTTAACCATCATAAGTACGTTCAATATTCATCCAGGACTCTTGTATGACACTCTTGTATGACGTGAAAATATAGCTTCCTCAGGTACACAACTGAGTTCTATTGATGAAATTGAACTACCGGAGCGCTCAGGACACTTTTATTCGCTTTGGTATCATCGGTGAAAACCTTACCATTCAACTCATTCAACTAACAACATCACCTGTCCCTCTGACTTCTATTAATGGAGTCTCACGAAAACACATTTAAAGAGGTGAAGAAGATTAGCTCCGATAGCAGTAGCCCACTCAGGTGCATATCATGTCTATTATCCCTCGGCAAGACAACCTCAGTGTACTCGTATTCCTCTTCTTTATCGTATGGTTGTTGCAGAAGATACTGAAAACCGGGCGACGTGAACCATACTTACCTCCTGGTCCACCCACCGTCCCAATTCTAGGAAACCTCCATGTCTTCCCAACTAAAAACTCTCATATCAGGTGAGAAATTCTAATGGCCTTTCACCTTCACCCCGTTCTAATAATGGTTATTATGGAACAGGTTCACGGAATGGGCCCAGCAATACGGGGACATCTATTCCCTCAAAATCAGTTCTGGCACCGTTATTGTGATCAGTGGGATGGAAGCAGCTTCAGAATTGATGGATAAACGGAGTGCGACCACTGCGGACCGGCCAAAATCTCATATGGCCAAGAAGGTTACAAATGACTTAAATATGGCAGCGTGTCGCTACTGTAAGGGTCACATTCTCTATGCTTGCTATTAGATCGGATAATGACCCTCCCAAATAGCTGATACATGGCGGGTTCTCCGAAAGGCAGCTCATACGGTTCATACACCCGCGGCAGCTGAGAATCATTTACCGATACAGGTCTGTTTGGATCGTTCCAAGTCAATGTTAAGGTTACTTACCACTTCAAGAACAGCGAGCAGAAGCTACCCAAGTACTGTATGATTTCATTCAGAATCCCGACGACTTCTTCAACCACATTGGGCGCTACAGCAATTCGGTCATCATGTCCATCCTATTTGGGAAGCGCTGTCCGCACTACGAAACACCAGAATCCATAGCCTTTTTTGAAGCTCATCGTCTATGGAATCGATGTTTGTCACCAACGGCAGTTCCGCCAGTGGATCTACTGCCGTTTCTTGATTACATTCCAGAGTCATGGGCATGGTGGAAACAACTGGCTTCGAAAACAAGGCAGAAGCAGCGAGCATTGTATTTTGGGCTTCTTGAGGAGTGTGAAAAACGGATAAAGAGAGGAGAAGAGAACGGATCATATTTGGAGGAGATTTTAATGAAGAAAAGGGACCTAGGATTGGATAGAGAAATGGTTGGGTCAGTGTTGAAAATTCTCCGAGTTCTGATGACTGACTCTTTTCCCCAGATACCTGGGAGGCGTCCTGCTCGAAGGAGGTTCAGAAACTGTTGCAAACTTCCTGAGATATCTGGTCATGGCACTTATCATATTTCCAGACGTGCAGCGGAAAGCCCAAGCGGAAATTGACCGAGTGGTAGGCAAAGAGAGAATGCCGACTCTCTTTGATATCAAAGATCTTCCATACATCCAGGCTTTGATCAAAGAAGTATGTTTTGATGCAATGTATTCTGTCTTTCTTTGAATGCATTTGACTATCAGGTCCATCGTTTTTGTCCGGCTACACCTGGCATGCTGCATGCTACAACGGCTGACGAGGAGTATCGTGGTTTCGTCTTACCAAAAGACACCGCCATTCTTGCTAATATCTGTAAGCACATGTAATGTCTTTTACTCAGCTAGTTATGCTAATTCTCATGCACAGATGGAATCTATCATAATCCTCGTATGTTTTGAATCACTATCGTTTATCCGTGGACTCATCTCGGTGCGCAGAGCACTTCGATGATCCAGAAATGTTCAATCCTGAACGATATCTCTCCCATGAGTTTGGTATCAAGCAAGGGGTGGACGCTTCCTTTTTCCGTGATGATATTGTTTTCGGATTCGGAAGAGTACGCTCCTGCTCACTTCACCGTCGTTCAAATCGCTGACATGCATTGCAGAGAGCTTGTCCTGGGAGCGACGTTGACGTGGTGACAAGTCACAGCAGTGGCAGGCAAAAGAACCATGAGGGACGATGAAAATTTTTGAATGGCGGTGATTTCCGAAAATGGGCCAGGAAGGACTTTGGCAGCAGTTGAGACTCGAGAGGTGTGACTGGGGAGTTTATCTAGGAGCGACCAGGGTGCACCCAAAAAATGCAGTTCTTGCAGCTGATCAGTCGCCATCTTTGACGTGATTGATAGCGGCTAATCAGCTGCATTGGGTGGGAACCAGAGGTGAGTGGTCGCACTCCGTTTATCTATCAATTCTGAAGCTGCTTCCATCCCACTGATCACGATAGTGGTGCCAGAACTGATCTTGAGGGAGTAGATGTCCCCGTATTGCTGGGCCCATTCCGTGAACCTGTTCCATAATAATCCTTATTAGAACGGAGTGAAAGTGAAAGGCCGTTAGAGCAGTTCCGCCAGTGGATCTACTGCCGTTTCTTGATTACATTCCAGAGTCATGGGCATGGTGGAAACAACTGGCTTCGAAAACAAGGCAGAAGCAGCGAGTATTGTATTTTGGGCTTCTTGAGGAGTGTGAAAAATGGATAAAGAGAGGAGAAGAGAACAGATCATATTTGGAGGAGATTTTAATGAAGAAAAAGGACCTAGGATTGGATAGAGAAATGGTTGGGTCAGTGTTGAAAATTCTCTGAGTTCTGATGACTGACTCTTTTCCCCAGATACCTGGGAGGCGTCCTGCTCGAAGGAGGTTCAGAAATGGTTGCAAACTTCCTGAGATATCTGGTCATGGCACTTATCATGTTTCCAGACGTGCAGCGGAAAGCCCAAGCAGAAATTGACCGAGTGATAGGCAAAGAGAGAATGCCGACTCTCTTTGATATCAAAGATCTTCCATACATCCAGGCTTTGATCAAAGAAGTATGTTTTGATGCAATGTATTCTGTCTTTCTTTGAATGCATTTGACTATCAGGTCCATCATTTTCGTCCGGCTACACCTAGCATGCTGCATGCTACAATGGCTGACGAGGAGTATCGTGGTTTCGTCTTACTAAAAGGCACCGCCATTCTTGCTAATATCTGTAAGCACATGTAATGTCTTTTACTCAGCTAGTTATGCTAATTCTCATGCACAGATGGAATCTATCATAATCCTCGTATGTTTTGAATCACTATCGTTTATCCGTGGACTCATCTCGGTGCGCAGAGCACTTCAATGATCCAGAAATGTTCAATCCTGAACGATATCTCTCTCATGAGTTTGGTATCAAGCAAGGGGTGGACGCTTCCTTTTTCCGTGATGATATTGTTTTCGGATTCAGAAGAGTATGCTCCTGCTCACTTCACCGTCGTTCAAATCGCTGACATGCATTGCAGAGAGCTTGTCCTGGGATCTACGTTGCTCGAGACTTCTTGGTAATGATTTTGAGCTGAATATTTGATGCAAATCTTTACTGAGTCCACTTGATTCCTAGAATCTCAATACGATGAACTTGATTTGGGCTTTTGACTTTGCGCTGCTCAAGGATGCTATGGGGAACGAGATACCTGTCAGTCTGGATAATTGCGAAAAAAAGGTATTGATGCCTCAGTCGATAGAAACAAAAAATACTGAATCGCACACCGTAGGGTATTGTTCCCGTCCTATCTCCGTTCAGATGTCGTATTCGCCCGAGAAGCCAGAATGTGGTCAATATCGTTGAACGTGAATTCAAGGAGGCGACTGAGACGTTTGTCAAGTTCGAGAGAGATCTTGCGCCTGCGGATAAGAAATGGGTTGATGAAGTACGGGGAAGATTATGATTTTTGAGATCTACATATGCTCTATTGTACTTGTAAGGACATAAAGAATTGTGCTATGCGAAGTCCGATTGCTGGCGCTCGCTGCTTCATTTGCAATCACCACTTAGTTGAGCTCGGGTCTCATACTTGTTTCCCGGTGCACAAGCTCAAGAAAGGATTCAACTGGACAGTGCCGGTGACTAACAACACTCGGTGCACAGGTCTGCGCAATGCGATTCTACCCTTTCGAAGCAAACCCCGACCCATTCCTCTCTAGGCCTCGATCTATCTCAACACACCTTTGCCGACGTCCTCGGTCACAACGATGAACTGTTATCCCTTGTCCCCAACCCGTAGCAGTGATCATCCTGCTTGCGTTAGGTATTGCGAGATGGGACGATCGCAATCGTGTTCCTCACAAAGGAAAAGCTTTGGATAAGGGTGATAGAGATGGCTTGTTCTAGATCAGACAGATATTTTTCAATTAATGTGGGATGATTGTACGTGTCTTAAAGGTTTTCTGACATGGGTGTACGATATCTGTATACTATGCGCTGCAGGCACTCCTCCACGGCACTAGCAAACTCCACCTCAGTTCAAATCCCTCAAGGGCCTGTCAGATCTCTCTTTGAAAGATGCAGGAATGAACGTGTGAGGCTAGAGTGAACCGCCGACCTGCTAGCAACTACTCAGGTTAACGATCCACATACTACCGCCTCTCAAGTGGGCCAATCACATCTCTCGAAACCGCGAGCCTCGAAACGTCTGCTGAGCTTCTACCTCCATGCTTGTTCACACCTTCGCCTAAACGTCGAGGAGACAGACATGGCCGTACCTCTAGTGAAGACGAGCTTCGAACACGTCAGGTTGAAAGGCCGGTGATGGCTTCATACGCTCCGAGGCGAAACCTTTGGCCATAGAGACAGCAAAGTCTGCTGCTGTGTTCTCCCCGGATTCGATCGCTTCGGTAGCAACACAGATGAAAACTACGAGGTTGGTGTCTGGATTGTCCATGTGGGTTTGATATCACAATCGTACCGTTCTCCTTGTCTTCGGGAAAGGTACCGGGCCAGGACGTGTCTTGCGCGGCTAAACGAGGATTCGCGGTGCCTATAGACTTCTGATCTGGCTGCTCTTCGCCCCCAAAGATAAAATTCTTGTCAGCACGACACGGGCGTCGTTCTCAGAACCCAGTACGCTGATCAGTTGGTACCTGGGAAGCGATCTGCGACGTTAAGAGGTGTGAGCTGTCCCTGCCCGCCTCAAGGTCTATGTTCGATGACCGCGAGAAAGGTGAAAACGAAGGACATGGCATCTCGTTGCGGATGTAAAGGTCGAAGTGGCGACGGTGATGGGAGTTGAGAGACGATCGAGAGTTGGTGGGGGAATTAGGATGGAAAACGCGACGAGGGCGGTGAATCGAGTTGGAGAAGGAATGTGTTTGGGTATATTCTGGCAGCATCGGCTCCTATTAGGTCTGCTGCTAATGAAATGGATTTAGATCATGGTAGGGTAAAATAGTAGAGACTAACCTAGGTCTTTTCCAAATATACTGCAACCGACGCTATGTGTGTCGGTGATTGAGCATCTAAGTAAAAAGGTGAGCAAGAGCAACGACAGTTGATCTCAATATACGAACCCGAATGCGAAGACCTTTACTATCATCTAAGAAGAATCACCATCAGTACGAACCAATGTATAGAAAAGCTGAGTAGAATACCTAAACTATTTGTACCGTTACAGCCAATTCAAAAGCCTAAACCTCATTTCATCTCATCTCACAGGCGCATTCGGCAACGGCTTTTCCGTGTCCAGCGTCGCATCATGCTCTTCCGATTTGGTGTAGCAAGAAGCTCGCAATGTTCGAAATCAGGATGGTGAAACGCAGGCAGAGACAGTTGTAGCTCGGTACGAAGGTATACACAAGAGACCCGAATGCGTAGAGATTGTCCGGATAGTATTTGAGTTCGAGGACGAATTCGGCCTGTTGCCGTTGCGTCCGGTGAGTTTTTTTCGGATATGTCCTGGGGCTAGGATACGCGACTGGGAGCGAAAAGGTCCATCGACGTTGTGATACGAGTTTGACGACGAAGGACAAAGCTCCTACTGCAAAGTCCGTCGAGCCAGAACGAGGGATCGGGTCAGAACCTGTAACTGCTCTCGTGTCTATGATCGGCACAGCACGAAATGCAAAAGCCAAATTGTGGACAAATTGTGGGAATTCACACCAATACAAATTTGAGCACAATATGACACCTTGTAAATTGTCTCAAAACACGTACGAGCGACGAGATTCCAGTGAGCATCACCCCGGGGCCGCATCGCTCACTTTGATTCACCTCTTGGTGCTCAACCTCTCACCCCAATTTTTTTCTTCGACATTATGGCAGCTAAAGCGGGATACGGAGAGGACACGAAGTATTAGGGTTGAAACGTCTTGTATGGGAGACATTGACTGTCGAAGTAAACTGTTCACGACACTGGTGGGTTTTTAAGTAATGCTCGAGATGTTGCGAACTCACTCATTCCTTTAATCGGAATACAGAAACATCGTATGGAGGTTAACTTGAAGTCTATTCGTGTCTCCCGAAGTCCAAGTTCTTCGCGACTTAGCCGAGCACACTCATGACCAGTGCTACTGCCGCCACCAATTCTGAAGACTCTTACGTTCCAACTTCCAGTCAAATGGGTACACACCTCGTTCTTTGCGCTCGCAATAGAGAGCCTATGTCAGCGCAAGCCTTCCAGTGAAAATGCAAGTTAGGAATCAACAAGTCTTCATCACACACGACTGGTGTGTATGTGCCTTCTACTCGCGTCGTTGACTCGGAATCCAACTCACTTATAGCGCCAGAGGTGCATCTACGTTCCAATGCCAACCCAATATCGTTCAGATGTAGCACTGATTACGCAGGTATGTTACCCTCTCTCTCTCGAACGTGTGCTTTATTAACTGAATATCCAACGGCTGCTCTCATTCTTCATGGACAGTTTAAAAAACACCGACCTGGTAATACACCCGTTACCGCAAATCTGAAGTCCAACACACGCCCGGCGAGCCTCCAAACGCTTTGGGGATGTAGACCGTCTTACTATGGGCTGTGAAAATGGGATGCTCCCTAGTTCTGGGAAGGTACGGTTTTGGTTTTCTCTATCATATTATTCCCCATCGACAAAGTCCTACGTACCATAGAAAAGACTCGAAAACAATTCATTATTAACGTACAGTTGGACGCAGTGAACGATAGCTACACACGTTCTAGGACTCGGTAAGTTTTGCCATCTTTGAATTCGATGAGCCAATCTCATAGGTTGCGTTGAAGCGCTCGCTGTACTGTACACGGGGGCAAGGGTTCCAATATGCCAATGGAGCATGTGCGCTCGCTATTCTTTGTCAGTGCATACCGTCTGGGGTCATAGGACATCACGGCTGATTCAAGTGAGGAGGTAGGAATGAGAGTATAGAGAAGAATGTCACGGCGGCAGGATACTTGTCTGAATCGGGCTAGGAATGCACGTCTTCTTTGGAGAATAGCATGTGGAATTTGATTTGATTATACAACGATACTGTAAAGTTTCTACCGAAAACCGGGCGAAGAACGTATATAGTAGTCCAAGCCTGCCAATGTCGCGTCCGCTTCTGCCAACCGTCATGAAAGCAACCGGACCGCACAGGGGAAGGAAGAGCCTACTAGACTGCTACCGCAGAAAAATCCGATTGCGGTGTGGCAGTCCATGAAAACCATGAACCAATCTGAGAAAAGATTGTTTCCTCTTTCTCTGAAGAACGTTGTTCAGCCAAATTTGAGCTCGGACTCGAGAAAGTCTATCTCACCTGTGATTGTTTCGTCAGATGCATTGTCCTGGGACGGTTCTTCCTCTGTCGAGCGAGTCCACAATCAGTTGAACTCACTTTCAGATTCCAAAAAGCTATCTCACCTTCAACAACACTCTCGAACCGAGTGATTGCTGGCTCGAGAATTGGCAGGCCGAGAGAGCGAGCGAAATCCGTAGTTGTGGGGTCAAAGTCCCTAGCGACCTGCCATGCATGAAGACCATCATATACATACTTGGGCCGAGTATAGAGACAGAAATAAGTTCTACCCAAGATGGTATATGGCAGGCCCAGGTGTTTGCATTCCATTTCGGGGATCTTGGTTGTACCGTTCTTGTCGAAAGACCAGAAAGATACCTGACTCAACCAAGAGTCAATATTTGCGAGGTATAGTGGTGGCGGTCGAAGGAAAAGGTAGACGATGGGCAGGGTTTCAAAATCCAAGACACCAGGCTGCTCGGGTCGTGGTTCTAGCTGCAAATCAAACACTAGCACAGGTATAACTACTCCGAATCAGTGAATTGGTACTAGCAACAGACAACTAATTAGAACATACAGCAAGTCTCTGGACCACTAGTGGACCGGTCGAGCCCATGGACCTGCGACAACCATGCCTCTTCGAGTGCACTCGTGTCAAAGTAAATGTAGCATGAACGTCGGAACCCGACATCGAACTGAAACCTAGAGCATTCTTGAATTTACTTGATCCACAAAAGAAAGAAAAGATACCGACCGTGTCAATCCACTGTCAATCAGTGTCTCATTACTCAGCGCACCCGCCGAAACAGCCCATCTGTAGGCAACACCTTCCTTTAAACCGGCAATCTTGTCCAGCTGCGTACCTGAATAGACAGTGTCGAATCGTAGCTTGCATATAAAATCCTGGACTTCATCAGATGTGGTACAGCCACAAGTATCACAATACCAAAGACCACGACACGTGTCCCTTCTCCAGAAGCTATGAGTGTGGTCATCTGGGGAGTCGATACCCAAGAGACTTTCAATATACTGGAGGGAAGATTGGCTCCAGGCATATTGTAACACATCAAAGTCGAGATACCCAGCGCCAGTTTCGTTAAAGAATCTAACGCAAGTGTCGGCGGTGGCCATCTCCATTGCAGAAGGCATATCTTCGCAATTGTATGGAACTCTTGTGTATTCTTTATTGGCGAGCGGTCCAGCGGGTCCAGAAGAGACGCGACCTGTTCGTGAATTTATCCATAGTTTGCTTTCATGCGTATTGGGCGTTAGCTGAGGGCATTTAAATTGATTCTTCAAGCTGGTAGCTGAACAGAGACCCACCCTTTGCTGCCAAACCCCAGTGTACACCCCCAGGTAAAAGCCCTTCCAAAAGTCCCTTTCACTTTGCTGTACAAATGACCCAAAGGTAGCCACTCTGCGCCAATGTTCAGCCATCCTCAACGTTTGTCTGGAACAGCACGGTTACATACCATCATAAAAGAGAAGGGTAGGTACATTTGAACGATTGATTGCGAATAGTTGTAGCAAGACCGGATCACTAAGGATGGTCAATATGGCGAATGTCAGGGAGCGGGGTTGCGTACTCGGCTTGAGAACATTTCGTGAACTCCTTCTTCCAGATCTGCAAACATAATGAGAAGACGATCAGATAGTAGATAGAGTGATGGCGAACCTTTTTAGCATCTTGCCCATGATACGAGATTGCTGTAAACACTCTGTCGTCGCCATAAACTCGCGCTTGGTGAACGGTTCTTCGGCACGATTTCTGAACAATGTGGCCATCTTCCCATTCCCAGTTCCGATTATCTTCGCAAATCTGCTCCAGCTTGTAGATATCACCACGGATAATCTCGCGATACTGGGTCCAATAAGCCTCAGTCAGCACAATGAGCACGTTGAGAGTTGACGAATACATAACTCACCTGGCCGTATTCGGAATCAACATCATGCCTTTTCCTCCCCCTCTTCGCAATTGTCCTTCCTGGTCTTCCCACACGAATAATCCGGTTAATGATAGTGGTGGTTCCGTTATATTGATCGCGATGAACGGCATTTGTGGCATTTCCATTAATAGATATATCTTGTGCTACATTGAACATGGTAAACTGGCCGTCGTTGGTTGTGGTGCAAGGGAAAGCTGTGTTGAACACGAGACATGCTGTAGGGAAAAATCACGGCGACAGAGCGGCAGTGCGACAGGGTTTCAGCGTCAATGACATGAAGACGAGCGGCTATGGTCGAAAGGGGCTTGTATTCTGGCTGGTAGTTGTGAGGAGACCATTCCCGACAATACAACCAGAATACACCCGCGCAGGTAAACCTGCTAGGGTCCAGGGAGCTTCGTGACCTACTCCACCGATGGTATCCCTATTTATTTAAACGGCTTGACAGTTTCTGAAGAACGCTTATACCGAAAACAAGTACCACCTATCGAAGCGCGTGTCAGCACCTACGATACCAAGGACTGATACGAGCGACTCACCATTACTGTCCGTGTCCTGTCATTAACCACTCCACCGAACCTAGACTCCTGGTTCCGCCTGACGACATCAAAAATTTGTCGTGGTAACCGACGTATTCCTCGCATGCGCAGGTGATTGCAACGGAGGAAGTAATAATAGGGGATCCAGGGTTCATGCGACGAGGTAGAAGGGTGTTCCTGGTGATCGTGATCCTCTTGAATGAGCATGGTCATCTCTGCTGGTGCTTGAAGGATTGACGATGAGGCAGAGCTATACCTCCGTGCTGGGTTCAACTTGAGCTCCCTCTTCGGATCGATGTTGATGTCGGTTTAAAATGGCGCCAAAGTCGTAGTCGGGAGTCTCTCTCCAGCTCGGCGAAGATGAGTTCTCCGTCTCAGCGGGTCCCCAGCATGCCTTCCCAAGCTTCTCTCTCCCTGAATCTCTGAATTCCTAGCTAATCACATCTCGCCCGACCGCATCTGCTGAACGTTCATCGACATCGCCCATCTCCTCAAGATCCTGTAAGGCCGTAACCGCTCTCTTCCGACACCCTCATCGTCGTTTGAGGCTCCAATAGGATGGAGACATCACTGCCCCCATGTCCCTCCTTTATCACTATCAATTCGATTTCCCAACGAGTGTCAGGAGACGGTCATGTCAGTGAGCCTCGTTACGCTCCTACTCCCACTTTGACCTCCGGTTACCTCTCATCGACCCAGCTCTCAAACCGACATCCCTGGTCCCACTCAAAGTCCCATACCTCTTCTCGAAAAACAACTCGTATCCGAACTCAACGGTGGATCTTCATCATCCAATAACCCAGTAGCCCGAAATGTTCGTAGGCCGGGCCGGTCCATACCCGAACTTCCACCGACGCGTTACTACTACGAGGCGCGCTCTAGTACCGGTAGAAGAGAGAAGGGGGCCTGAGCTTCCGAACTCTGGGTGTCAGATTGAGGCCGAATGACAGCGCATCTTCGACGCCTCTTTCTCTGCTTTCCCGCGTTGAAGGGTATTAGACTGATATCTGGCGGCGTGAAGAGTCCGATGAGCTTCTACCTCCATGTTTGTTCGCACCTTCGCCTAAACGTCGAGGAGACAGACATGGCGAAAAGTCGTAAGCGAGACTCTAGAAGGCAGGCCGAACCCGATACCCAAACCGGGTTTATGCTGTCTCCGATTATCCTCGTGCAGAATGTGTGTCGGAACGAGTGCGAGTGTAGAGGTGGAAGGTGAAGGTGATGTGGGCACCTTCGTAAGTTTTTTCCTGGGCGTTTCCATTTGCGGATCGTGAGTTCCGGATAAAGCGTGGCCAAAGTGAATGCAGGGGCACTGGTTGTAGATGATATCGATGTCGATAGAGGTTGAGGATACAACACGCCTTGGAGACGTGCCCAAGACAGAAGTATCGTACCCCTGAACATGAGCTTCGAGTACGTCGGATTGAAAGGCTGGTGATGACTTTATACTCTCCGAGGTGAAACCTTTGGTCATAGAGACAGCAAAGTCTGCTGCTATGTTCTTCTCGGATTTGATCGCTTCGTTATGAGGTTGGCATCTGAATCGCCCATGTAGGTTGAATCTCAAAGTCGTATCGTTCTTCTCACCTCCGGGGAAGGTACAAAGCCGGGAAGTATCTTATGCAAGACAAAATTCTCGACGGCACGACACGAGCGTCGTTCTCAGAACCCGGTGCGCTGGTCAATGGGTACTTGGAAAGCGATATGCGACGTTGAGAGGTGTGAGCTGTCCTTGCCCGCTTCAAGGTCTACGTCTGCATCCGATGACCGCGAAAAAGGAGATGGCGAAGAATATGGCATTCCGTTGTGGATGTAAAGGTCCGAAGTGGTGACGGTGATGGGGGCTGAGAGACAATGGGGGAGTTAGTGGGGGGTTAGGATGGAAAATGCGACAAGGGTGGTGAATCGGGGTGGAGAAGACTTTCTGGCAGTGTCGGCTCCTAAGAGGTCTGCTGCAAGTCTGCTGCTACTGAAACAGATTTAGGCCATGATACGGGTAAGGTAGTAGAGACCAACCCGTGCTAGCAATGCCTTTCGTAGAGTTTTCCGCTGTAGAGTCCCAAGTATACTGCTACCGACGCTATGCGTGTCGATGAGTGGACGACGAGGATTATTCTAAGTAAAAAGGTAAGCAAGAGTAAGAACAGTTGATCTAAATGTACGAACCCGAATGCGAAGGCCTTTACTATAATCTATAAAAGCACCATCAGTACGAACCAACGCGTGGAAAGGCCGAGTAGAACACCTGAACTCTTTGTATCGTCACCGCCGAAACCTGAACATTCTAAACCTCATCTCTTACAGGACAACTTTTCCATATCCAACGTCACATCGACATATTCTTCCGAGTTGGTGTAGCAGGAAGCTCGTGGTGTTCGAAATCGACCATTTTGGGATTAGGGAGATCGTGAAACGCAGGCAGAGACGGCTGTAGTATCGGTGCGAAGGCTGGTAGAGTTCGGATGTATTTGAACTCGAGAGTGAATTCGGCCTATTGCGGTTGCGTCCAGTGGGGTTTTTCAGGTATGTCCTGGGGCTGGGATGCGCGACTGAGAGCGAAAAGAGGGTTCGTCATTGTGATTTGAGTTTGACGACGAAGGATAAATGTTATCGGAGACGACTAGACCATGTCGAGCGAGTCGTTGATGATGGAGAACGAAGAGTTTCGTTTTGCTGTGATTCCCACGTCTTTGCCTTGACGATGCACCATCATCTCGTTCACTCTACTGGGCAAACTAAATTGACTGGTATAGTAATGGAAAATCTTATGGGTACAAGCACTACTGCTCCCATAGAATACCTCAATCTGGGAGCTAATTTGGATTCCTGAAATCAAGATAATCTGATTCCCAATACTCGGCGACTAGATTTTCGCGATCGAGGAGTTATAGTACGTATGGAGCTCCGTCCTCGCGCTTCAGTAACGTATTCCTCGTACCTGTGCCCCGATAGCAATGAAACCGACCTCCCATCAAAATTCAAACCTATTCCATGCTCCGCTCAAACTGAAGTCGATATCGCATATAGATTCCTGGTGCTTGTTCTGTCTCTGAATGGAGTTCCTCTCGAACCTTCCTCCTTCATCCCCGCGCAATACGAAAGGCAAGGGAAAGAACATAGCATGGTGTACGATCGCCTAAGTATTCGATTAGGACCATACGCCTGTGGAGCAGATGCTTGAGTTTTAGGTATGTCTTCTTTCTCCTCTTTCTTCCTGTCCTTCTTAGTTACTTACTGTCCTGTCTAGTGATGTTAGGGGCTCGGCTCAAGCCCTGAAGCCAGGCCTAACCAAGCCGAGCCCTACTGTAGGGCTTCGATCGGGCTCAGGGCTCAGGGTTGCATTTCTGAAAACCCAAGCCCAGGGCTTGAGCCCTAGACGATATGATGGAAAGTGCAGCCCGTGGCTGTAGGCAAGTGATACCCAAAAGCCCTGGCCTAAGCCGGGCCCTGCCTATGGCTCGGGCTTCTGGCGGCTCGGGCTTCTGGCAGCTCAAGGCTCGGGCTCGATGTTTGGTGAGCCTGAGCCCTCTCAAGCCAGGCCTAAGCCCGGGGCTTTGAGCCGAGCCGAGCCTGCAACATCACTAGTCCTGTCAGCTGCTCGCAGTGAGATCTCAGATACTAGAACCCAAAGCGATACTACGAATGTTACCCCCAAGCTCATCACCGACCCCTATCTCCTCGTTATCGGCATTACTTTCGAAATCACTACCAGAATCAAGGAGACTAGAACGTACGAGGCAGTGCGCTGATGCGAATCGGTGCATCGCGCAGCTACTTGTTCCGTGTTGGACGAGGCGAGAACAGAATGAGCACAGGTTTCAGAAGCCCAGTGAGACATAGAGCTTTATGGCGATGCATCGGGGCTTTTGAACATATTCTTGCCCTGGCGCCTAGATACGTGTGCTGCCGCTGTAATTCATGGACGATAGAATCCATAAAACATGTATAATACCAATACCATAATCATTATAAGCAATTAATTAAGCCATTGCTTCGTTTGATTCCGTTCACAGGATAAAAGCCCGTTAGAAGCGCGTTTCCAGCTGTCTCAATAATCCTAGAGGTTTTTCTTCTCGATTTTCGTTGTTCAGCGTTTTTGTTTAGTGTACAAACGAAATTTGGTACTGTTCGCGTCATTCATCACTGACTAGCACCACCCGGGCAAGCTTTGAATGACGCGGACAGTACCAAATTTTGTTTGTATCAAAAAAATCTCTAGGGTCATTGAAATAGCTGTCAAGTCGGGCGCTGTCTTCTCATGGCAAAGGCCGAACCATATATAAGCCTTATGGCATACACGCTGTCCATCTTTACAGCCCACTTTCCACCCAACAGGTATTCTCCCTATCAGTTCATATGATTCAACTTACTCACTTGTTGCAGGATTGAACCATGTCTGGTAGACCTACAAACTTTGCAGATACATTAGCAAATGGCATTCAAGATGTTGCTGCGCTCCTTCCTCTTCTCGGTACACAGCAGTGCGAACGACATGTCGGATCTGCTCTTCAAAAGGGCTACCTTTATGCTGCTGCCACTGTGCTGTCGCTATTTGGTAGCCTTGGAATTGTGAAGGCAGCATTCGCAACATTGTTGGCCACCATCACACATCCCTTCTATGGCGGCCGTTGGTTGGACGATGCCGGGTTTAACACACCTGGCTCAGTATCTTCAATGGTGACAGTTGCAAAGGATACAGGACGGTATGGTGCAGAGGTTGCACTAGAGAAGCTTTTGAAGGAGCAGCACATTGATGATCTGAATTTGGTGAAGGAGATCAGTTGGACTGGTTGGAAGAAAGAGGATTTGGATGAGAAGTCTGATGTTGCTGCTGAACACTGGATCAATACTGTTAAAGTGTGTAGTTTCCCTTTCTCTTTGCCTTCATTCATTTGATGATGTTGTCCAGGCATATATCCTTTCATGGAATGGGATGCTCATCCTGTCTTCCTTTCTGAGTGCAATACTCAGCATTTCACCATACCTCTATCTCATGGGTGGCCATTGGAATAAGCCATTATCATGGCTATTCCCACTCTTACGTTCCTTTGGGTCCTTCCTATGTGTTGTAGCAGTACAGCTAGCACTGCAGCTCCGAATACATTGCATAGCCAACACTAGCCTTACTTGGCGAAAGATCTTGCAGAACCACTGGAAGGAGGATCTTGACCAGGCAGTACTTGAAGCTCATATATGGGGACATCTTCCTCCTGACCTTCAGGCAAAGAATGCAGTCTTTTACCACTTCCTCAGAAGGAATGCCCCTTCACAGTTGAGCAATGACACTGAGAAAGGGAAGACTGCAAGTCAAGCCTTCCTTGACCCAGATGCTTATTTATCAAAGGAAGAGTGTCATGCTCTGGAGGAACTGATTGCCATAGACTGGCTGCTCATGCTCTACCAGCTTATCATCATCATTGGCATGGGGATGATTGTGACTGGTTATGTAGGCTGCTTCAGTCTTGTTGGGCAGACTAATGTCCCTAATGGGCCATATGTGTGGTTTGGATTGGAGGCTGCACTCTCCCTTATCCGTATGTTTCTGTGGGGCTCCAATCCAGAATGGGATGAGAGTACAAGTCTGACTGTCACATTGGAGCTTCACCATATTACCAACAGCAAGGAAAACTCTTCTTTTCCTGTCATTATGTCTCCTTATAAAGGGGAGCAGCTGCAGTTAGTCAGAGGCTTCAACCCTGGTGATTCTCTACTACACTTTGTTGCCCAAAGTGAAGCAGACTTCCTTGGTATGGCCACAGCATGGGTTGGGCCCCTAAAGTGACTAGAGTCCAATGCTATCACACTGTTCTACAGTATCCTGCTGGACAAGAAAGGAGAGACAAAACGGCTGTATACAACCATTTATTTCATGGACTCTCATCCAGCACTCACCTTCTCTGCTGATTCCTCCAATTTTGATGTCTTCTGTTCAACCTTGAAGACAAATCCCACAACAGGATTGGTAGAGGTCAAGATCCAATATGCAATCATTGAGAATCTTATTGGATTCATTGACAGCCAACTCTATCACCAAGTGATTGAACACTTGCAACTGCTCACTCTGCATCTGTTTGGTGGCCAACAGTTAAATAGCCTGGCTATAAGGTGGAACCTCACCAGTCCTCCTACTACCACAAGTGCTAAAGGCTCAGAAACCTTGGTCAGCATGCCACTCAGTCACTATGACAAGGGTTTTATGGCTCTGCAGCAATCATGGGAGGCAAAGTCAGAATATTGTAGTGCCAGGGGCCAGATACTTGATGGCCTTGGTGCAAGGGATACAGAGTACCGGGACAAGACTGTTGCCAGCCATTCTGCATCTTTCTATGGTGAAGTCCTCCATCTTATCAGCAATCTGATTCTAGAGTTACAGCTGTGGTATGAGGAGGCTCTTTTGTTCAACACATGGGATCCCACCATAGCACATCAGAATCTTGCAGAGTGTATTAGGGCAACACAGTCACACATGTTTTTGGAACAAAGCCAGAGATTGACATGACTTAGCAGATACAATTGGCAGAACACTCAGACTGGCTCACTATTAGCAACTGCATGGTCTCGCCTAACAGAATCATTGCTTGAGCTCAGAGTATCTGAGCATTCCCGGACTACAGTACAGGAGCTTCTCTGTGACATCTCCTATTCATGGTCAAGTACTGAACTTGAGCCCTTAGTGGATAGGATTGTGTTGCGGCTGAATTCTCTCTTCTATTTCCCTATAGGAAACTTGCTATCTGAGCTTATGGAGGGCATGAAGAAGGGAGATGCAGACACTGCCACCCCAGTTACAGAGCAAAAGCTGAAGCACATGCTTCATTGCATGCTCTTGCATCTCCAGAGTATCCTATCCAGTGGATTCTCAGGGATAAGCAGTGATGTGGACTCGTGGCAGTCACTCACAAAAGTCCCTGATTGTATTTCATGGGACTTATATGTTGACTTGAGGGATTTCCAAGTCATACCACAAGGCTTCACTAGGAATGCATGGTGTGTTGCTGCTGCACTCAAGGATCCATCTGTGACAAAGGTAGAGATTGAAAGGAAGGAGAAGCAAGAATAAGTAGGAGAAGGCAGGGAAACTCTGTGGAGGCTCATTCAGGCACCAAAAACTCTCACCACACTTATAATCTCCCCAACTTCTCCTAATGAAATCCAGAATGACACTAGAGCTGCAGTCACAAGCCTTGTTACAAGGAACCCAAACATCATATGCTTGGTGGGCATGCAATGCCATCAACCAGGAACAGACTGTGGACAGCCACACTGCCGAGCTGTGGAGGTCAATCGTAGGAAGTTGAAAGAGGAGTGGCAAGGATCTTCATCTTTCCAATATAGAATAGGATTTGAAGGCGACAACATTCAACCAAGATGTGAATGCATTCGGCTTGGGCCATATGGGAGATGTCTTGGGTTATATCATTGTCGGAATCTGGGAGAACTCACAGTTAGGATATCAAGTGTCCTCGTTGGCAAGGTAGCCCCAATGAAACTCAAAATTACTCTGTGGTCTGAGTCGGACCCCGACAGATCACGCACAACGACATATGATACCCCCACCAGAGACTCGCCTGAGGGCCATACACTTCTGCCCGTGGTCCTTTCCTTTTCAAATGTTCCAAAGGGACCCGGTGAGATTGTCATCACTAATCTCTCGAGCGAGTTGTTTTTTTTAATTATTGGCGTGGTGGAGCTACACTGGAAGCACGAAGGAGAGAGCTCCAATGAAGAAGGCGGAAAGGAAGATAAAGTGGAGACGGAGGGTGAAATTTCGGAGGCAGAAGAGCAACACGTACAGGAAGACAAAGTAGGAAGCGAGGCAACGAGAGGCAATGATTATGACGAGAAGGGAGGTGCGGCAGATACGGCAGAGAAAGGCGACGATGAACAGAAAGGGAAGTGAATGAATAGGTACCACACATTTTATGACCAGGAGTTATGGCTTTGTATTGTAGCTTCGTCACTGTAAAACCAGTACTGTGATTTTGGGACAGTCTGTAGTACCGGACACAATAAATGAATGGGGTCTGTTGCTATCGAGTTACCGCTATTGTTCTAAACATTGACATGAATACATTTGCATGAAAATATTATTGAGAATCAGACGCACACTATCTAGCACCGAACAAACCGACGGCATTTTAGGATCCGGAGATCCATTTTCATGCTGTATCAACCGCGAATGCTGTAGTGGACGCCTCGAAACTTCACCAACGAGAGACGACTTCTAGCTTTGGAAAGCACTCCGAGATCATGAGATGCCACGACAACTGACGAGCTCCCTAGCATGAATAGTCTGCACGGGATGAAAGGGAAGAGGATACTTTGCATCCACGAACTTTGACTCGGACCGGGCTAAAGCCTAGAGGAACGGCGAAACTAAGGATCTACTAGAAGTCTGACCCATTTTCGCATTCTTATGGTGAAAGTTAGGATTCATACACCCATCCGTATGCGAGTGTTCTAGCGCACGCGCCTGTCAGATGTTGACCTGCACAAAATGTCAAGTAGAAGTGAGAAATACGAGCCTATATCTCATCGACATACTTAAATTCCATCTAGGACGTTGCAGGATTGCCTAGGAGGTGGAGAGAGGAGGGTCGCGGTCATCGTGACCGCCAAAAACAAAGATTGTCGCCGCGGTTTAGCCGACGACTCCGGCCAAACAAAAACTCTTTCGTTCTCCATCATCAACTACGACTCACTCGGTATGGCCTAGTTGCCTCCGACAGTCTTTTATCCTTTTATCATTGAGCTCAAACTATAATGACTAACCCTCTTTTCCCTTCAACGCCACAATCCCGTATCCCAACCCCTGGTCATTCTCGAAAAATGTCGATGAACGCAACCGCATCCAGTCCAGCCTCAACCCCTTCCTCAAATACATCCGGACGGAATTTTCGTGCATTAAGGTCATTATTACCCTTTGCACCCAATAAAAATGCTACACCCGTCTCACCCTCTGCTACCCTTCCATTTCAACACATTGGGCAGAACTCAGGAGGAGGAACGGCGATAAAAAGTCCATTCGCGAGCTTTGGTACCGTTAGGAGGTCGATGAATCTCACTCGAGAAAAGGAGAAAGGAAAGGGAAGAGATGTGGAAAGGGAAAGGAAGATGTCTTTGTCGAGCGCGTTACCTGTCATTTCTATCGAACACCCGAGTATGACCATGGAAGTTGCGACGCCAATTCGAAAGAGTATGTCGCTGACGACATTGGAGAGGGAGAAGCCGTTACCGGATGCACCTATAGATGAAATGGGTCAATTCAGGAGAGCGTCGAATGATCGGACGGTGACGAGGAGTTCAGGTATTGTTTATCTGTTCATACGCATTAGTTGGTACTAATGGTAGCTTTTATTCTTCGAAACAGTACATTCACCGGATTCAGGTGGGTACATTTGACCAGGCGTCCTAACATTTCCTGAATTTTTATTTAGAACTATCCTCAATATCTGGCACACGCAGTGGCAGCAGTATACAACCCTGGGAGTTGGAAAACTCGACTGAGGACATAACAAGCACCGGTTCGTTCCTGCTATCTCATTCCTATTCGCACTCTAAATCTATTTCAGTACCTGCAACTGCCGACCTCTCGACCATAATCGAAGCCGACACCTCCGGAATATCTAAACACATTCCTTCTACGACTCACTCATCTCCCTCACTACCTTCGTCGAGATTTCCTTCTGTATCCCCGGCCAATTCCCCTATACACTCCAAACGATCCTCACCGTCAGACTCTCCTTTACTCCCTGTACAACAGCTACCGATTCGTCCTTCACATCCCCCGAAGAGCAACTCCAGCTTCATGCCATCACCTTCTCCATCACCTTTTTCGCCGGTATCATCGGACGCAGATGTAGACACTGGGAATGATAGTTCACATCTCGAGCTAGACTTCTCAACTTCGCAAATCACATCTCAAGTAGCCAGTGCGATGAATAGCGCTCCTGGTTCTTGGGACGATGCTCGTGTTGTGGACGTTGATGAGAGCTTTGTTCTCGATCAACACGAACAAGAGGAAGATCACACGGAAAGGAGACGGATAGGAACAAGACAGACAGGTAGTCTAATAATCAACATGGACACCGTGGATCCTCAGTTGGCGGCCTTGCTAAGCCCACACAAGATACCTCCCGGACGTTTACCTTCACCCGGTTTAGCGGGGGATGAGGAGAACAATACGATTATAATACCGAAACCGATTCGGGCGTCTGGCTCCTCTTCGAGTTCCGTTTTGCTACCCAAAGAGAACCCGAAAAGACCACAGCAGCAGAGTTCGCTTCCTAGGCTACGGCCGAAGATCTTTACAGCGAATACGTCGCCGGCGGACACTGGTAGCTCCAGCTCAAAGCATCCATCACCGGTATTTCAAACCAACGTGTTTGACTCTGAGGCTCATACTCAGAATCCTCAACAGGGGCGAGATGGGCTTCTTGGTGCCGGCTCGGCATCTACCTCTACACTTCCTATGACAGCGTCATCTTCACCGGCATCTATATCACCTACAGCCAGCGCCTCCGCATTCACGTCGACGGCTAAATCTCCGTCGTCTATCGCTTCCTCATCTCGAACTCAACGGTCTGCAAGTGGAAGTACAACCGGAAGAGGACATATGAGGATGTTAACTTCGCCTTCTCCCTCTGCCTCTACCACTACACTCGATCCAGCGTTTGTTCTCCGTAAAGACGGGCGGAGGCAACAGAGAGATAGGGATAGGGACAGACCGCATTTGGGTATTGGGTTAGGTCTGCCTTCCGGTGCGGGTGCTGCATCTTCACCTTCCGGCTCACCTCGACTCGAAGGTAGAGGGTCTTTTGACTCTTCACCTCATCTGGGTATGGGTCTAGGTACAGGCACTTCATCTCCCCGTCAATTTGTAAACGAACACGGAGGCAGAGGTTCATTGGATGAATCGTTTTCACCACGTCGTCCTAGTCCAGGGCCCGGTTTTTCTGCTTCAACGCCGTTCAACATGAGAAGGCAGAGGAGAAGGAGTATGTCCGTTGATGATAGGAATACACCTATGAGGGAGAGATCTGGGTCCGCTATATCCAGTACTAGAGCGTACCTTGCACAGACAGAGGAGAGGCCGGGTAGCAGTCTTAGCTCTGGCGGTAGAACGGATTGGTTAGGTCCTCGAACGGCAAAGGCGTTTAGAGCCGCTGGGTTACTTGATGGTAAAGAATCGTCGCCAGATACAGGGAGCATATCTGGGCACTTGGGTATGCAGAGGTACGGCAGTCTACGGGGTACCAGGGCACCTTCACGAGCGGCCTTTTCAGACGCCGGTTTGAGTGCGAGTGGACGTAGACGAGGCAGCGGGAGTTACTTTAGCCTTGGTGGAAGCGGTGGAAGCGGGAGTGTACAAAGTCCAACGGATAGCCCGACGATGACGGTCAACTCGCGAGAAAGGGCACCCTCGACGGCGCCCACGTCGGTGTCCTCTCACTCTCACCGTGAACGGGAAGACGAACTTACAGCGATGAAGGAGAAGCATGCGACAGAGACGTCTGCGTTACTCTCTGCGCTTTCGGATTCTCAACGGACAGCCCGAGTGCTTCGCGATGAAAATGCGGAATTACGCGAACGGATACAGCAACTCGAACGGATAAGTGACCTTAATGAAAGGTTGGCAGTGGAGAATGAACAATTGAGAGAAGGGCTGGGAGAATTGGAAGAGGATAATAAGAGGTTGAGGAGAGTCGTTGGGGAGTTGAAGGTGCAGATGCGCTTGGGTGAGATGCGCTTGTCGGGATCGTTGTCAGCGGGGTCGGGGGTTACTGGCAATGGAGAACGAAGGTTATATGGATCTCTGGGTAGACATACTGGGAGTCCGTTACGACCGAGAGCAGAATCGCCACCTTCACCAGAGGCACCGCCGACCGCAACGAAGGATTCGTTCGACTTCAGCGCTGACTTGGACGATTTCAAACCCACATCCACACCCGCTCCACCGAGAAGTAAGCGATATGAAGTCGAGGAGGACGTTACATCTACATCGTCATCGTCACATGTACGGCGATACAGTTCTGCCTCGTCGAACTTCCCCGCACCTCCGCCAGAAATGACGATGCTTATGCAGGAGGATCACGATTCCCAGGGGTACTCGTCTACCTCGTCGTATGAACCTGGATCGCCGACTATTGGTGTTCCACTATCAAAACGACCCGCGCATAGGAGGGATGCATCTATAACGTCGATATCACCTACGACAGCAAATTTCTCCATGATGTCAGGCGGTACTGGGAGTCCAAGATCCTTGTGTCTCCGACCTGAGCATGAACAACATCTGGGCGACATGGATAGTTTGGACTTGGGACATCGGAGTGATGATGGAGAGGAGGAAAACGAGGACTGGTAAATCGCATTGGACTTGTTGAATTTTTTCTCTTTTCGTTTTTTCTTTTTTTTGTTGATTCTTCGGAAGGGTCTGACTCTAGGCTGCTATCTCATCTACTGCTTTCATCTACACTCATTCTCTTTTGCATTTCTGAATCTTTTTCATCTTCACATTGACATTCAAGTACGCATCCAAGCAAGTAATTTATATACCAAGCATATAGTACATAGTTCGGCTTTTTCCTGTATGTACATTAGCACCAGCACCTACATGCTTAATCCCTATCCTTGACAAACGTGTACTCCCAGAATCGGATCTCGAGACTGACCTTTCCTCCGCCATGACGTGCCTGTAATTTGAGTCTTACTCTTCCGTGCACCCGTTTGTTCTCCCTTGTTGGCATTGATAAGAACTAATCTCTTCCGGAACATACTACTTTTCAAAGCCGCTCTATCGCTTTGGGCCAACGCACAAAAGTCCCATTATGCACCAGGACCGTATGGAAACCCGAATGGATTCACCATGACTAGTGCCACCGTCCTTGATGAATACGTTCTAGCATGTGGTGCGATACGATCAATGGCTGAGCGGGGACTGGATCAAGAAAAAACAAAGAGGAACGAGCTGAACTGTGCGTTCTTACTGATTTCCTTTGCGTTGAAGGCTACTGACCAACTCCCTCAAACGCCAAGATTCGCCACCCCCAAAACAAGTTGCAGGAATGACAGAGGACTGTAGGCCTCGTTACTTCATTAGGTGTTTCCTCCGAATACGAGCTGGCATTCATATCTGAGTCTTTGAGTATTTCTTGAACTATCGTGTACAATTTCCTTGCATTGCTTTATTAGGCGGTGTATGTATAATATTCACTTGAATAAAGTTGCCCATTGAAGAAAGCCCTATCGAGGAGAATCTGGAAGTAGGTGGGAAGGGAGACCATTGAAAGGCATTCTGTACTCACCTCATACCCTTCACCACGATCCGCCTCTCATACTTCAAAGATGAGTTTCTTCATGTAGGCCCGGGCTTCGCACTTGTATAGGGGTTTTGTAGTGACTCTAATATCCACGAAGACCACCAGTGGTGTCAGGCAGTCCATGAATCCCCGTCAGCCAGACTGAACCGACATCATCTCATGTTTCAAAGCTTAAGGCAAGGGTACGACACACCTATTCACTCTTCCTCTTGTAACGGCTAGAGGCATACGGTACACCTGGGTGCTCTCATCTAATTCATGTAGAGCCTCCCCTATTCTCGTCCCAAAATATCCCAATCTTCAATTTCTGAGCCTGCGCATTTTGATGTCGGATTAGTGATAATGAGATGAAATCTGAGGCGTACCCCACGATTAAGCGTCTCTTCCTGGAAAAGATATCCTCTGGGCTAGACATTTGATGGTATCCAAAAATTTGTGGAACGGTTGGACATGATTGGTTGATGATGGTGGTCGCGGTAAGGGACGGCGCCCAAAGCTTACCTCAAGACGATCATGATCTCTCAAAATTCGGTACTAGTACCTGAATAGTACCATTTTGGTTCCAGCAAGCTTGTGGATCGACTGAATACAAGGTCTAGCGTCCCTACAAAGGGTTCCTGGCAAACTCTCATCATTCTGATAGACTACATATTCTATAGTCTACATCACAATACTCATCACTGTCTCTCGATGTGGTGACTTTACAGTTCCCACAGAACACAGGTCGGTCTCTACACTTCGTTGAATATATCAACGATAATAACCATTTCTGTTCTTTTAGATAGTCATATGAACACTAATAACAACTTTGGTCGGATACCATCATGATGGCCCAGCAGCGCCCATGAAGACTTAGTTACCCTTTCGCTCTCTCACATTTTGGGATTCTGACCCAGCATAGGAACTGCAAGCATTTCTGCTGGAATTGACCGATATCTGCTTGTTTTTCATGGTCAGGGCGAAGTCCGACTTGAACTTACGAGACACGGTTTTTCTAAGGCGAGTCTGTACTTAAAACATGAAATGAGTGAGCTTCCTAATCTTTACGATATAATAGTCGGTATCATAGAGGCGATCCAAAGTCCTGTCAGTTCTGCAGAACAATCACAAACCCGACATGATCTTCCCACTTCCAGCGTCTCGCCCTTTGCATTGCATGAGGGACTCGCTAGACTTATACCAGCCCTCGCTCGTTTTATTGATTCCGAAATCTGTTCCCGACGTGGATCATGTCGGACAAGCCAAAACGCTTTGGGGATACCCTGTCTAGTGGCATCCAGGATGTTGCAGCTCTGCTTCCACTCCTTGGTACCGAACAGTGCGAGCGGCACGTAGGGTCTGCTCTCGAAAAGGGTTATTTATATGCATCCGCTGCCACGCTATCACTGTTTGGTATCCTTGGAATCGTGAAGGTAGCATTCGCTACTTTATTAGCGACTATCACATATCCTTTCTACGGCGGTCGGTGGTTGGACGACGTTGGTTTTGCTACCCCAGGCTCTGTGTCGTCTATGGTGACCATTGACAAGGATACTGGGTTGTACGGAGCGGAGGTGAAGCTGCAGAAGCTTCTAGGGGAGCAACACATCGACAACCCCAACATGGTCTCTGGTTTCGAATGGTCGGGCTGGAGACGCACACGGCATGCTTCGTATGACGGTTCAGAGGCCGTACGCCGCTGGAATAGAAGAGGCTGGTATGAAGGCGGCGCTCATTTTTCCGTAAGTTGGTCCTAATTTCCTTTCCATTGGCTAATGCAACACGATTTAACGCTCTTTCGTACAGGAGTATTGCTGGGGAGCGGTCAAAGATGTCGGAAAGATGAACATCAAGGAGTTGGGCCGAGATATCAAGGCGTTAAGCAGAAGATTAAGATTCAGAGTACGCCATATGTCTAACATATTTCTTGAAGTACGTCACTCAATTCCAGACTCGAGTACCAGTTCGTCACCTTAAAACATCCGAATTTAGCCCCTGTCCTCCTGGAATGCACTGCTTGTCCTGACGTCTGCGTTATCCGCGGTTATCGGCATATCCCCTTACATTTACCTAGCCAGGCACCATTGGAATAGTCCTCTGACATGGATCTATCCGGCGCTTCGTTCCTTTGGGTCGTTTTTATGTGTCGTGTGTATACAGCTGGCGTTACAGCGTCGAATACACCGAGTCACCAATACTAGTCTTGCTTGGATGCGAATCTCACAGCGACATGATTCTATTTCTGAGGATATACGAGATGGAGGAACTACGATGTTGGAGGAGCGCATCCGGATCCATTTGCCAAGACGACAAGAGCCCTACGGCCTGGAGGAAGGTCGACGAGAGGTTCTATCGGAGACTGAACAACAGGAGCTTGCTGCGCTCTTGGCCACCGACCCAATCCTCGTTATTTGCCAGTTTTTAATTGCTGTGGGTATGACAATGATTGTGGCCGGTTACGTTGGCTGTTTCAGCATCGTTGGCCAAGCAGAAGCATCTTCTGATCCATATGCATGGTTCGCAATGAGATCACACTCTCACTGCTCCGTATTTTGTTATGGGGGCTGAATCCGGCATGGGACGAGGGCACGGGGTTGACTATGTCGCTTCGTCTTCACTCGTCGGAGGATCCTTATTATCCACTGATAACGTCACCCAACAAGGGCGATGAATTGGGATTTGGAGAAGCTACCTCTTCTTCGAAACCTTTCGCCATCTACAACGAAAAGGAATTCTTTGCTGCGGCGACTGCTTGGATTGGGCCCCTTCAGCGACTGGGGGACAAGGCTGTCACTTTGTTCTACGCAGTAATTGCGCACACGGCACTCGCTACATCAGGGGGTGCAAACATAGACATAGAGCGCAAATACCTTTCCATCACTATCCTTCTCACCGATTCCCGGTCATTCACATTCCTCTGTTGTACGCACGATGCCGAGCTTATGGATGTTTTCTCGTCAAAGCTGGAGATCGTTTCTGCCACTGAATCGTACCAAGCTGTCCTTGGCGCTCGGGTTCAGAGCGGAAACGACGGGTTTTTGCGTAGCCAGCTCTTTCGTGATGTCGTGAGACATGCTCAGCATCTCAGCGTTCGTTTATTCGGAATTCGTCAGACCAACTTGCATCTGAAATGGAATCTCCCCGGCTCCCAACTGCCTCGTAACGACGAAGGCCAACTTTCTGCACATGGGGCTCAGTTGTCGATTACCGATAATGAGTACATCAATCTGCAAGAGTTGTGGGACCTGAAATCCGTATATCTCGAAAGCTGCTATCATGCTCAAAATAATGGTGCCACTGCAAAGCTCCGTACCAGCTTCCACCATGACGTCCTCAATATAATCACGAGTACCCTTTTCGAGCTGTACCTGTGGACTCGGGAGTGCTGCTTCCTTGATGACCGAAGAGAGGACAAGAGACTCATCGTACAGCGGGAAAGCATCTATGCAGTGCAAATGCGGATTGCAGCAGAAAAGCACAACGCACTACTTAGATACGAGGCGCACAAATGGGAGGTGCCAACAGACGAAACCGAGCCCTTGGAGACACAGATGAGGAAAGCTTGGGATAACCTCCAGGGTATGCTACGAAGGCTTCGGATGTGTACCGGTTCAGAGAATGATGATCTGAATCTATTAGCTAAGGGGTTCTGGGAAAGAATAGGTGGAGGGGTAGACGTGGAGTCGATAACAGATTTATGTGCTCAAGTGTTACCTCCATCCATTCTCAGGGTACTCGACCACGGGGACGGTGATGAAGAGATCCAAGAAGAGCTTCATCATTCGTTACTCCTACTTAAGTCTCTCGCCAATGCACCGAATCCCCAACTATCCGTGCCCTACGTCCATGTAGAAGAGGCGTCCGACTTCACCCTGACTGGCATCCGAACGAATAAGCGCCTTTGTGCGCTTGATCTTGGCCATGTCAAAACGTTCAAAATGCGTCGGCTGGGAGAATATTTAAAGCTCCTTACTTATCCTGATCAGACAGGTCGAGTGGAACAAATGACTAGCCTCATCATTCCTTTCGGCTTACTATCCACCCGCCACAATTACTTCTTTTCTGGCTCAGAGGAGGTCTCCACCAGAGCAGCAGTCACGGAACATATCACGACGAATCACAACATCCTATGTCTTTCCGGAATGCGTTGTCATTGCCCGGGAGAGGACTGCAAGCAACCTCACTGCAAGGCTGTCCTCAGAAACCGGGAGGCATGGAAGGAGGCGGTGAAGAATAGCTCATCCTTTGCGTTTCGAGTAGGGTTCGAGGGGCGTGGCGGTCATGAAGTTGAAGCGAAGGGAAACAGCATCAAACTCTATAACAGAGCAAGATGTCTTGTTTTATTTCGCTGCCCGAGTCCGGGAGCGCTTATGCTCATGCTCTCTGTACGAGAGATTGACGGCGATTCAATGGAGCTTTCTGCTACGCTAAAGTTAGATCGGAGAGCCGATACTTACACCACGAAGTATACGGTGTCTAGATCTAACAACCAAAAGGCAGTACCAGTTGTTTTTGACTTTTCGGATGTTCCTGCAGGATGTGGAGAGATTCAGATTATGCGTATTAGAGGTGACAAAAGAGGTGTCACACGAGCAGAATGGGAGATACATGGTCTAGTGGATGTGCAATGGCGCGGTAAAGAACTGGGAAGGGGAAGTAGTGGGATGCGTGCAATGGAAAATGTGAATGGAGGAAAGGTAGAAGAGCAGGCAGCCATCGAACCGAAAGACAGCAATAACGGAGGAGCAGTCGTTGAACCGGAGCAAAGACGGGACTGACTAGATGCCCCGCCCATCCCACTGTGACCAGATACACCACCTTGTCAGCCGAAGGGGAGATACACCACATCTCAGGTCCATCAGCCCAGAGTACGGTGTATCTTGTTCCCGTGACTCTTTCGAAATGTTCGTTTTTTTCGCTCGCATTGGCGCGTAGCGCCCCCTGTTGAGACGAGCAACGGTCCTAACCCTCAGCGGGGTAGGTTAGTGGTCAGGCGTTAGGCTTTAGGCATTGGGCTTTAGAGGTCAGGGGCTAAGGATTGGGGTTCGGGATTAGGATATATTTATTGCCAAAAAGAGTAGGGGTACTGCTAAAAAGGGCGGTGCATCTCGTTGAGTATGGTGCACTTGATGACAAATGGCGTGGATGGTGTATCTGGTCACAGGAGTGGATTGTATATCCTCGAGCAGAAACAGGAACGGAATGTCGAGTCGTTGTATCAAAAAGCAAGCTTATTACTTAGAGTAGCATGTAATGGCCTAGTCAGATATTGGAATTAGTGCGCAGGAGCGAGTAACCAAAATTAGCACAGGATGTATGTATATAGTCCGTCCAGTGTTCCAGTCCATTGTTGACTTCACTTTCCGAGTCCAGCACAGATAACATTTTGTGGCGCCACTCCATCATCCCATGCTACGAGAGGCGGTTGGTATCGAGCTGACACGATCGAATAGACAGTACATACCCATCGTAAATTCACCTCCGGCTCGGTAATTGCCACCAGCACCCTCGACGAGAGCGCCCTGTTGAACGAGTGTCATGAATGAAATTTGCTGCCCGTATCATCTACGGAGGTCTGCTGCTGCTGTGGTCGGCGCTGAATCTGTTTGCTTGGCTGTGTTCGAGCATAAGCACCGTTCAAGAAGCTCTTGTTATCGGCGTCTTGCTGTAACAACACCATATCGCTCAAAGGTGCAAAGCTTCTTGTTAGAGTCGTCTTGGTACTCTGTGAGACGTAGCCGTAGTGGTAATCCGGCAAGGAGCCCGTTCGCGGGAGCACCAACAGCGGTCCATTGATCGAAGGCAGCTTGAGCACTAGCGTGGGGTTAGGTCGATGTTCCGCAACCGTTATCTGTGGCTGATCAGAAAGGCACATTGAGGGCGGCCGAAGGAAAGCAACATACTCATAGGGGCCTTAGGTCCGGGGTTCGCAGATGCACCCAAACATCATAATTCCTATGGCACTTTTTTGTTCCATATCACAACCGAGGGGAAAGAACAAACTTACATGATGTTGATATACGTCATCCCCCGGGCCCAGGCTAAGATGTCGGTCAAAGGCCTACCGTTCGGACAATCCATGGGAGATGAGGCACAGCAGCCGAGATGATCTTGCTTGCTCCCAGTGCAGCGCGGAGACCCTGGAACAGCTTGGATAGATTATTGGCATCTTCTGGTCCGTGAGGGTTGCCAGCTCCGTTAGAGTTTGGACATTCCCATTCGATATCAACACCTGAACAGACTGAATGAGCAGCAGCAAGATACTAAGAAAACCAATAGCATACCGCTCAAATGGAACGAGTTAATAGCATCAACAAGCGCTTCGATGAACGTGCCCCGATTCTGATCGTTTGATGTGGCTTGTCGGAACTACTGGCTACTACCCCCATCCACCAACCGATAAGACAATTTTGGTTCCCCTTCCACTATTGCGTGCAGCTTTGATCAGTCGCCGCGGAGTGTCCTAGCCGTGTTGGTCTCAATCCAAACCCGAAGACTGGTTTGGAATTGCGAATGCTATATGAAGAAATACAGAGGTATGAGCTGGATGCTCGACATCAATAGATAGATCGATTCACCGAAGAACAGGATATCGAATTTAGAAAGGTCGATTATTCGATGTTCTCGGGCGGATTAGACCACACACTCCGGGCTGAAGATCTAAACGTCAATATCAGATATACAACGTTCACTACCTAGACTTACCAGGATAGCACGCAACAGCAATAGGATCCCTTGCTTCAGCTTCTACCTGATTCTCGAGATCTAGAGCTGCCTTGCGTGATAGCATTGAAGGTAAGGCATCTTCTCAATGAGGCTGGCGAGAACCCTTCAGGAACTCCAATAATGCCGGGTAATCCTCGTATTCGGGGATCTGAATGATATTCGAGAGGTATTTTGCCAATCCGGCCTTGCGCTCCGCGATAAGGCGGTCGTCTACCCAGGCAGAAGGAACGAATGTTGTAACCAGGATATGCTTCGGAGGAAGAGTAATGCCCTTGGCCCCGATGGCGTCGTTCAACGCAAGGAGCTGGAGGGAAACAACTGAGCACAATGGCATCGGTCAATGGAGTAGACGAGCACATACCTCAGGGTATCGTCGTTCCAAAAAGGTCACTTTCCCACCGCGGTTGACCCGAATGGTGTGAATAATGCGAGGCGGGATCGTTACTGAGAGAACCATAAATGAAAGGAAGGCTAGGAATTGGGTGACCTATAGCGCCACATTAGCCAGACTTGGTTTATATGGGCACCTGTTTTTCGCCCAAGCTCCGCATGGAAAACCCTGGCTTGCGTTGAAACACTGTTTCAGTAAACGAGCATCCTTTAAAAAGCTTGCGAGCGAAGCATCCTTCAGCCGCGATTCTGGACCTGAACTAAATCGGGGGACGAAACGACACCAAAACGATGGATGGCGTTTGATCCCCAGGCTCGGGGATGCCTTTCAGCCTGTGGATTCGAATCACTGGCTTGCATTGGGCTCGCGATTCACGAATTGGCCAGCTGGGATTGGAGGAGAATGTGCAGATCTCAGATGAGACAGGCTGAGAGTGGTAATTCAAACCAAGTCACGCCGAGCTGTCGTCATTGACGCGTGACGACCGACATCCGGCTCGAAGGCCTGGACCTCCATCTCCTCCATCGAGAGCTCGTACTTTTCATACCTCATCCCATCTCTGGATAAGAAAGACCCAGAAATTAGAAGATCTCTCGCACCCATCTGGCCGTCCTGGTACAAGCTCGCCCGCTCTGATAAGGCATTTACGGAGGTCTACCTGACCCTGATGAAGCTCTCCAACAAAACAAAACTAATAAGATTACTCATGGAAATCAATTCTGCAACGTCTTGTATAGACCCCGTCGACGCCGGCGTCCATGGGCTGGTGCTTGTGACAGATCCCAAGTTTAATATTGGCCCCTCGCGTCTCCTTCCGGAATCGGACTCTGCATTCGTAAATGAAGGCTGAAGACTCCTCGATAAGATGCAAGCTGGACTGGATGCAAGGGAGGAACATGGAAGGCAAGACCTCCGACTGCTCGCACTGACAGTTGTTGGTGTGTCGTACCTGCCGCACGTCTTCCTGCAGGCTCGACGCGCAAAGTATTCGCTAGGGTATGTAATTTGCTCCGGTTTCTTCCCGTCGATGTAACTAAGTGCCTTGATTAATAGCAACCTCCCTGGCATTTACACTCTTTCCCCCAGCATGAAGTCATTTCAAATATCACGCCTCCGATTCCAGGCATCCTCATGGGCCATAATCACCTCTTTGTCAACAAGTTTCGACGTTAGTATCACCTATCATGACCATCACAGGCTGCTGAACAGCTGCATTCTTCAGTATACAAACGCTGTGGTTGGGATCTCGTACCACGTGTGAGTTAATCATTGAACAGTTGGTTTGGGACCCTGGATGCTAAAACCTTTCTCCTAGTTTTCTTTTCTGCATGTCGCATCATCGATAGTCGTGACAGAAACAGTCGCCCTCAAGGTAAAAAAAGAGCTACTCGAAGATTTGAATGTACTCACAACACTACAGGAAATTTTTGGCTCTCGATCTTGTTTTCCAAAACACTTGGAGAAGTACGAAGGGATCAACTTTTCTGGAAGAAACCTTATCGTTTCTGAGGGAGATGAGTGGAAGAGGCACCGAAGGATTGTAGCACTCGTTTTCTATGAGGTGCGGATCCGGATATTCATCACCCACTCGTGGACCATACTGATATGTTCACGTGTCGTTCTAGAGAAACAGTAGACCGGTTTGGGATGAAGCGGTCTGGGTCATGTCTGATCTTTTCAAGGACGTATGGAGAGGCCAGAAGGTCATCAAGTTCGACCATGGTCTTGAGATTACTCTTCCTGTACGGTCTTTGATACCGCTCTCGCGTTGTTGCTCAGGTGTCATTCCTAGATCGCATTGTTCATCATTGGTGCGGCTGGTTAGTTTCACTCAACATTGCGCTTTCTCAACTCACCGGATAGTGTCCTAAGGTTTCGGCCAAGGATATCATGGACGGATATTGAGCCGCTTGCTTCTGGACATGACCTCACATTCAAGGAAGCCCTCCATGAGGTCACCACCGGCATGATAACCAAACTTGTTGCTTCAAATTGGTGGTCCAAGTTCTCAAGTTTCCGAAGGATTCGGCTAGGATGCGATGGGCTCGAAGTAAGTCATTCTTCTAAAGATGGCGATATATTTATTCATTGACCACTTTTCGGTAATACATGCAGGAAATGATCAACGAACGGCGAAACTCTGAGACGAAGGCTGAACGGTTTGACCTGTTCAGTGGCCTTGTCGATATGAATGATGACACCGACTAGGTACTGACGACGCGCGAAGTCATAGGGAACGTGTTTGTTTTCTTGTAGCTGGGCACGAAGTAAGCGATGATTCCACTCCCCTTAATCCCATATTCATCTCGGTCATGTTAGACGACCGCACACACCCTCTATTACACGCTTGCTTCGCTGGCACACCCAGAAGAACAAGAGATCATGTATCAACATATCAAGTCACTACTGCCGGACGGAAGAACGAGTAAGAAGCACTGTACCCTCCCGTTTCAACTGCTGATATGCCGTCTTCAGACGGACGAAGAGATGCCTCGGTTCACACAATCAATGGCGTATGTCCTATCTATCACCATGGATCACCAAGATGATAATTCACTCATGACTTTTGAACAGAGTCTTTTATGAAACCCTTCGTCTATTTCCCCCGGTATGCATCTTCTCGAGTGCTGTCTTACAAGGCTGGTAACACTGAGCCTCGCCTCAAAGGTCCCCGGAATCCCAAAAACCTGTACAGAGTACTCGATCCTGCATGTCGGTAACCGTTTCGGCGAAACACGAACCATTCCAGTTACCACAGGAACATATTACTGTGCATCCTGCTGGAATGCACTACAACTGTTTGTGTCGTAACCGCGCGTAACCTTTCATTAACTTACTCGACCATAGCACGATACTGGGATGATCCGCAAGAATTCAAGCCTCGCTACCTTGGTGGCTGGCCTCGAGGCGCTTTCTTCATTCCTTTCAGCGGTGGTATGCTTTGTTTGTCTCGCCCGAGTTGGTATCGCTGGAGTTGTTGACGCCTAGGCGCCCGCTCGTGCATTGGCAGAAAGTGTTTCACGCTGACGCTCAATATGTAACATGACATGGCAGATTTTTTGAGACTGAGGGTATCGCTATCCTCACCATGCTTGTATCAAAATACAAGATTGAAATCCCGGAGGCGCCTCAGTTTGCCGGAGAAACCTTTGAGGAGAAGAAGGCTAGAATATTCCGTTGCACGCGTGCAATCACTTTAACATAAGTACTCTTCGTATGCTTCTCGTCAAGATCCTTATGTCTTTTTGGGTTCCTCAGTCCAACAAGGATTCCCTTAACATTTACGCGGCGGGATGGGTTGTAGAATTTTATATTGTTCAGCTCACGCAGCGGCTTATTGTTTGACCTTGAGATCCAATGAATCCGTACAATATATTTGATCACCATGTCGACGAAGGTAATGATATCAATAAATAATGAATCAAACCATATGAAAAAAAGAATAAAGTGACGGGTGCACTGAATATTTCGGCTAGCCTTCATCTTCTTCCATCCAAGACTCGCCTGTGCTTGGCTCTGAATCATACATCATCAAACTCTCCTCTCCAGAGTCGTCGTCTACCACTGTTTCATTCCTCGCTGTTAATTGACCTGTTTCTTCATCATTTTCAACTTTTTTATTATTATTGCCCCCTGCACTCCATTCCACTTTGACCTCACCATGTATCTTCCAAGCCATGTCTTCCCAGGCCTTAATGACAATTTCCCCTGTCCCCTTGGGAACATAAGAGAAACGAAAGAAAATACGCTCCCTCTCCCACTTGTTTGGTCGAACAGGAACTTCATGCATTTCTGTGTGTGATAAGGTCTTGTCGAGATCCGACTGCAAGGTAGCCTCGAGGGAGATCGGAAAGGATCTCCTGCGCACATTTAGTATGACTGTGAGCTCTCCCATACCTGGGCAATGGTATAAAACAAGACATCTCGCTGTAGCAGATAGTCGGATGTGGTCTCCCATTGCTTGAATGGCACCAGTATCACAGGCTTCGAATCCGACTATTGATGCAAAAAGCGAGTTATTCTGTGCTCTCCACTTCCATGCCTGCCGATTTTCAAAGACAGCTTGACAGTGAGGCTCTGCGCAATCCTCTCCTGGGTAATGGCAGTCCACGCCGGAAAGGCATATGATGTTGAGATTGCTGGTAACGAGGCTTCGAGCTGCAACCCGAGTAGCATTGTCCATAATGCCATCAAAGTAACCATTGTTGATGCTAAGTGTAGTGATGTGCTCTGATGCAGCGATGAGGGATAGATAGTCTATCCAAAGCTTATCGTCTCCGACCTCCATCTCTTCATCCTTGGCCATCCCGTTTCTTGCAGCTTCCTCTTCTCCTTCTCCCCCTTCTCTGTGCACCTCTATATCTCCCATTCCTCCTTCGTCGTCTTCCTGCTGAAGCACAGAAGAAGGCATGAAGAATTCAACCACTACTGAATGCGTGTTCCTGCGTAAAACTTCTGGTGCGAATGAATGTATATACAGGCCCCATGAAGCAGAGTCTGGAAGTTCCCCAAGTGTCCACCACAGGTTCTCGTTTGAGCGTGGCGTTGAGAAGCCACCTGACAAAGTCCTATGGAGACGGAAGAACATGGCGTGAAGCATCATCTTGAGCTTTTGCCGTGGAGTTGGCGGGATAGGATGCCTGTTTTCGGCCCAGAAGTCAGTAATCCGTCGGAGCCTTAAATATAGTTTAGAATCAGCGACGAGATCGCACACATATGACTCCATTTTAAATTCTAGGGGATGCAGGTGTGTAGATTGCGGTGAGCAGATGTCTTTGAGAAGTGCCTCCGCATCTGGGCGGAGTCGCTCGGATACCCTGATTTGTAGCAATGCCTGCAGCACCTGATCCCATTCATAGCTCAAACTTCCTTCTCCACTTGTATTCTCCCACTTGTATCCTCGACATCTGGTGATTGCGTGTCCCTTCTCTGTGGCAATACGCGACTGCATCGCTCGAATGGATTCTGGGAGGATCTGTCGTAGTACACCAGAATGCCCTATGGCTGTCTCCTGGTGCCACAGGTGCAATTCCAGTACAAAATTCTCCACGAGAAATAATGCCTCTCCGTAGAAGGAGGCAGTATATTCGTCAATGTTTTGTTCACGATACGCGTCATCCTCGACAGCCAGCTTCTCGAGCAAGTATCCCCTGGTTCGACAATACTCCGATTTCAACGTCCATGACGATAGCAGGGTCCTGTACTTCTGGTCATAGTAGCTCAGAGGCATCTTGGTGCGCTGACTGCTGTGAGCACCATGTTCAGAGGCGGGGGCAGGCAGATTGAGGAGATTCCACTTGACAGCCAGAGTATCATGTAACGGCGCACCGAAGATCCGCGTGCTGAGGAGCCGTGAGTGATCTACTACTTGGTGATAGGAGTGGCTATCGATGAATGATACGAGGCTTTTGAGGACTCGGTCACCGAGGGTAACCTGAACTGCGCCGGTGGTGGGATTTGTTTCCAATATTGACGAGAAGACTATGAAATCGGTGTCATCGGCAGAGAAAGTGAGTGAAGGATGGGAGTCCATGAAGTGAACAGTGGTATACAGCCTCTTTGTGTCATCGTGGATTAGGATACTATAGAATAGTGTGATAGTGTTAGACTCCAGTCGTTGCAGCGGCCCGACCCATGCTGTAGCCATCCCAAGAAAGTCTGATTCATTTTGGACGACAAATGTTTATGGGGAAGACGTATAATTTCCGTCATAATCGGGCTTTATATGTAGCTCGTAACTGTCATACGGCGAGGTGATAAGGGGAAAAGGTGTCTTGTGGTCACTATTAGGATCATGCAGGTGTGGATATAATTCGAGCGATAACCTCAGTCCTGTACGCTCATCCCAATCCGGGTTCAAGCCCCACAAAAAAATGCGGAAGAGAGAAAGCGCGGTTTCCAGTCCGAACCACACATAGGGTGCGCTCTCGACTTGGGTCTGACCAACGAGACTGAAGCAGCCGACGTATCCGGCGACGATCATCCCCATACCAATAACCATAATGACTTGATAAAGGACCAGATACCAGTCCATAGCTAGAAGCGTAATCAACCTTTCACGCTCTTCTTGTGATAGCTTTACATGTGACTGCTTCTCGTCAGAGGCATGTTCCCGGGGCTTCAAATAGGGGATTGATTTCATGGGAAGACGGAAACGACGGCGAATGCGGTCCTCCAGTACGGGTCTCTGGGTACCGATGCCAATATCATCCTTGAAACGATGTTTCCTCTGTAACGTCAGCCAAACGAGGCTAGTATTGGTAATCCGATGTATTCGGAGCTGTAGTGCGAGCTGTACAAATAAAACGCACAGAAAGGATCCAAACGACCGGAGTAGAGGAAATAGCCACGACAAGGGACGACCCCAATGGCCCTTCATAAGATAGAGATAGGGGGTGATACTGAGGATCGCGCTCAGCAGAGACAACAGGATAAGCACGCTGTTCCATGAGCACTTCTACAATTGTGAACATATGAGCCGCTGACAACGACGTCAAGATGAGCAACTCACCCTCAGATAATGTTTCACGGAATCAGACACTCGAGAAATGACACCCGGCTCAATGTTCTCTGGATTGCCCTGCTTATCTCCAACGGCGGACTGCCCTGAAACCTGCCCCGAGTAAACATCTATTCTGTTCATCTCCAAGTCGTCTTTCGGATCTTCGCCATCGACGGCCGCACTAGCCGCAGGACTCTTTGAAGACACCTCTGACCAACTATCTTTATGTGCCTGTTCACCTTCCACCACCGGATTCCACTCTGACCAATCGAAACCTTTCACTAGACTCGGATCGTCGATATGTTGCTCCTGAAGTAGCTTCTGCAGCTTGACTTCCGCACCATACCAGCCAGTCTCTTTGTCTATCATCACCATCGACAACACCGAGCCAAGGGTAGAGAAGCCAGCGTCATCGAGCCAACGACCTCCATAGAAGGGGTAGGTGATTGTCGCTAGCAGCGTTGCAAACGTCGCTTTCACGATCCCGAGGCTACCGAATAACGATAGGGAGGTTGCGGCTGCATAAAGATATCCCTTCTCAAGAGCGGAGCCAACGTGCCTTTCGCACTGTTCAGTGCCGAGAAGGGGAAGAAGAGCAGCAACATCTTGGATGCCGTTGGAAAGTGTTGTGCCAAAGGTCGGTGGTTTATCCGACATGATTCAGGTATGAGTGACCTTGAACTCTCGAACTGGAAACCAAAATACTTGGCCGGCTGGGTGATAGTTTGGAGTAAAGAAAGGCGCCGTGTCTTTGAGGTGCGGGAAATCCGTTATATCGCCGACTTCTTAACAGCTTCGACGCGATTCCATCTGTCATTGACATATTCCTGCGTTGAATGTTCAGTGTGACCAACGAGGTTGGAGGGGTACAACCTCACCGCAAATGAACCAGCAACACCCAATAGCGTACAATTGGAAAGTGCCAGCGGTGGAGAAGACATCCAAAACGGTAGGATATCCCGCAGTGCAGAAACCCTGCAAGTTGCCGCGAGAGGGCTTCGTCGAACTGCAGACCATTTCCCGCGCGAGTCAGCGGAGTCCGAAATCCGGCAAAAATCGTCAAATCTTTTTTCTTCATGCATTACGGGACAAAATAAGGTGCAGTATCCATTAATCAATATAGATGTAATTTAGGGAGAGGAAGGTTCAGGATTGAGATGCAGGAGAACAAGACTTTGCCCAGGTCTGCACTTCTAGGTCGGTCTGCACTTTAAGTTTTAGGATATCGATAATAGTTTTACTCGGAGATAGTTCTGTGGGTATTACTTAGCAAGTGTTTGCTGATAATTTTTGCATAAGAGCCGCCAAAAGACGCGCTACGTTCGTTGCTCTTCGTGTTTGGTAGCGACATATTGCAGTCGGACTTGCGCGAACTCGAATTGGATCTAACATCACAAAGGTTGTTCAGCTCTTACGGAATACAGGTAAATGCGAGTCCCGAGAACTCTTCTAATATTATCAGTTCATGAAGAGGGCATTCCGAGTCCAACATTCATGGACGGTTGTTTCCGGCAAACGCTCATCGAAACCTTCCTATCCAAACACGCGGACACGGTTTTTGCGCTTATTGGACTCCCGCGATTGAGGGAGGCGGATAATTATCGTACTCAACTTCAACGACGCCGAAACGACGGATGTCTTTGAATCTCAGGAATACCTTTCAACCTGGGAGTTCGAACCACTGGCTCGCGATCCGCGAATTCACCCGGCCGGATTTGGAGGAGAACGTGCGTATCGCAGATGAGAAGGTCGTGGCATTCTTCCCGGCGACTCTAGGCACCAGGGTCAGGAACATATCGCCTCATTGATGCTTACCCTCGGAACAGAAAAGATTTTGATAGAAACTTCGAGTGCTTTGGAACATTGGCCTAGGAGGAACTTAGACTCGGGGGGTCCGACAATAATAGAGTAACGATAAATACTGTACATCGTGTGGTGCTAGTACAAAGGAATTAGGAAATGCCACATCGCCGTCCTTTTCTAGTCATCGAGTCCGAGAACCTTTCGCTACCACAATGTCATCATAAACGCCGTCGCGCAAACTGCCAGCGCCGTCAACACACCAACTAACGACCCCTTCGACCCAATTAGCTCAGGTCCCGCTGCCGAGTTCGCTTTGAGAGCCGGAAACGTCGTTATCCATCCTCTGGTTGGATTAGGTGCACCCGAGACAGTTATCGTTGGCACATCCGGATTCGGCGGTGTAATGTAAGCCCCTTGCGCGTTTGATGGAAGAACTGAGAAGCGTTGAGAGGTTGTATATACAACGCCGGGGGTAGAATTGAGGAAAAGAAGAAAGTAATCGTCGCCTGGTGGGACGTCATCGAGGTGGACGTTGAGTGAGGGCGGGTTTACTGGAACTGCGTATACGTCAGTTGAAACGATTAAACGCCATCAACATGACGAGGTGGTACGCACCGTCTCGTGCCACGAGCAGTAGACCATTTTCTTTCAACCGCGTAATCTCAATATCGAATCTGTCTGTCCCATCCAGAACGCCTTTGTTCCACGCAATGGAATTCGCCATGCCGTTTTGCCATACGGCCCCTCTCGCCGGTTGTGTGATCACGAAATAAGCTGGAGTAGCACGGTATTCGTAAGGGCGAGGTTGAGAGGACCAAGTAATGTAGTAACTCTGACTCACCAGAGACGCATACAAGGAACGAGAGAAGGACCAGAAGAACGCGAGTTGACATCGTATTACGCTTTTCCTTCGAGCAGGCTCTGGATTCGACTTGGTACGTGCTTGATGGATATTCGGCGTAAGATCTGGAGGTCGAACGGAGGGCGATATGTTGAAGGGAAAATAAAATCTACGAGAGAAATTCGACTGACAGTGCTTGAAGGATTGTGGTCGTAGAAGAAGGAGAGAAGGAACTGACATTGAACGTTTGGGGACGTCACCGATACTGACCAACTTCTATTACCTCCCGATCAAGCGCCACGCGTGAGTTTATGCCCAAACGAGTAATAAGCCAGCCAAATGTAGAGCTACAATTTGGTCAAAATTTCCAGATATAGACTGTGGAAGCCATACAAGTTCATGAATGAAAACAATCCCAAGGCCAGCGAGCATCCAGCAAAAAGTACCAAAAATTGAATCCCGCAGCCGAGGCAAGCAGTCACTGCTGACAGTGCTGTTAGATCTGAGGCCTTCGTGACCGAAAGCAAGGACCGAAATCGCCTCCTTTATCTCTTTCAGCTCTCCCTTTCCGAAAGCGCCGAGCTTCTTTGCTCTGTAAAGATCATGATCCGCCCTCGCCCACCGTATGACTTGCACTGCACATTTCGCCGATTCCCACTATCGTACAAGCCGCCAATCTTGTAGTCGCAGTCAATGATTCGCAATGACAACGAAGCCGGAAATAGCTGATAAGTTGCTGGGACTATATCCGCATAAAGGGGATTTAGACGACGTTATATTATACCGAGGGAGGCGGTGATTCGTTTATAGATCAAGAGCCTTGGAGACAGAGTCAGAAAGCGGAACCGTCCTGCATTGCGTTAGAGTCAAAAAAGTGCGTTGGAAATGTTGATGGTAAAAGTGAGAGGGCTGTCATAAAACATCAAGTATTATTGCAACCGGGAAAGCAGTGAATCGACCTTTCATTAGGTAGTACCAATGCATGTCAAATGACAATCAAGTGAACGTCTTCACAGCGACCTTGAAGGAGACAGTAAGTAAACCCGCAGATCCGCAGTCGATTTGAGCTCACTCAACGGGTAAATTCGGGATATAGAACGGAGTGGTGGGAGACACTGACCGAAATAGAGCTCAGTACGCAGCCACTTTCAGACCCCCTGGAGATGTGGTAGCCAATAGCGGATAGCCCAAAGGTAGCCTGCGTTGCAGCATGAGATCGTAATCGTGAATATGACTGAATAAAACATACATATGATCAATGATCCTCGTAATACTGTCATACTGAAGTAGGCAGTGAACCGTGCCGCAGCCCCGTTCTCCTGCCATTAACACATGCGGGAGATAACCGCACTCTAAGTTTTTGAATAATCACAGGTAGCATCCTATGGTACCAAATCAACCATTTGAGCTGGCAATGGTACATTATAGGGGATCCTTTAGAAACCGGTAATTTGTTGCGAAGGTGGAAGATGGTGGACTTCGGCATGAATTCATGTCGCACGTTGCCCGCTGCTGTCGTATTGACGTCGTCAAAAACCAGGCGAGAGTAGCTCGACATGTTTGCATCGCTGATTTTACTAGAATACACCGAGTAGCATGGTGCAGAGAGGCTCCTCAAGAGGAAATTGGTGTATCATTGTCCAGCTCAAGCCCTGAATGCTCGCTTGATAAATCTGTCATCCATTGAGCCTGAATGCCATTCATGAACGCGCCGAGGCGAGTAACCAGGGGAACGAGTAAACATAGCCCGGATGCGCTCGACAAACAATCGAGTCGGGATCCCAAGAATGCAGGGATTTTCTAGTATCCGATCAATAGATGTGATCTCCTCCCATTTTCTAAACCTTCTTTGTATCTGGAGAATTGAGCTTGAAAAGGGCTTTGAAAGCTGGCAGATCTTTTTTGACCAAAGTGGCAGGAGCTTGAGAGAACATGTGGCGGTGCGGGGGAATGTCACCGGGTCATTTTTCACACGATCCCAAACTTCTTACCCCCACCTTGTTCTCCTCTGCTACTTGGTCTTCCTCTCAGTCAACTTGCTTCTTACCTCAAATTCTACTCTAAATGGCCAGTAAAGCTGCACAGAAACGAGTATGTTGCGCATTCTTTGATCCTTCGACTTTTGCTGACCTCGAGTCATCTCTGTTTCATCCGTAGCTCACGAAGGAATATGTTGCGATGGTGAAGGAACCACCCCCATTCATTTGGGCAGTACCAGACGAGAAGAATATCTTGACGTGTACGTGACTATCGGCTCAGTAGTATTCACGATACTGATCAGACTTTGCTTCAGGGAATTACATCATTGTAAGCCATCGTTGGCCCTTCAAAATCGCGGCGAGGAAGAATTGACGAGGATTTCTATTCAGCGCGGGCCCCCAGATTCACCTTTCGCAGGCGGAGAATATCACGGAGTCCTTATGTTTCCTTCCGAATACCCTTTTAAGCCACCCGGCATCAAGGTGCGCGCTCGACTCAGCTCCTGGCTCAGTGCGGTTCCTGATCATCGAGTGCTATAGATGTTGACACCCTCGGGTCGCTTTCACCCCGATAAGAAGATATGCTTCTCCATGTCAGACTTTCACCCAGGAACTGTGAGTTCGGTTTCGTTACTGACATGCTCCGCATTGCCACATTCTCGATAAGGCATAAGCGGCTCTCAATTCAGCCCAAAACACGCTTATTTTCTTGTCAACGACTTCCTTGTTGGCAAAGAGTGGCTGTGGGCATGTCAGTTCAGCGAGAGCGGAACTATCGCTAACTCGGTTGCTTATCAACAGTGGAATCCTGCATGGAGTGTTGCGACAATGTGAGTAGCCATTTTCAATCCGAACACTCTTCCTCCCTACAATCTCAGATCACACTTTTGTGTTATTGGATTTATTTTCGGTTGATTTCAAATGCTCGTTCAAGCGACGTCTACCCTTCGTCTTGGCCTTTTCGCAAACAATCACCGACCACCCGCTGACTGATAATTTTCTTAATTTAGATTGACGGGTCTTCTGTCGTTCATGCTTTCCGATGAGATGACTACGGGTTCTGTGACTGCGACTGACTCGCAAAAACGTGCTTACGCCGCTCGTAGTCATGAGTGGAATGTATCACAAACACGATTCAAGGAAGCTTTCCCTGATGTGAGTAGTCATCTAACATTTGTCATCACCCTTTCCCCAAATGGCGCCTCATGTTGCTGTCTTCCATCATCATATGATTCTGATTCCTTTTATCCTAGTTCTGCACGCCAACAGCTAAGGAGTTGCCGAATATGGGACACAGCGCCAAGGGGACTTCGTCGCCTTCATCATCACCACCACCACCAAATTTCTTTGCAAACTCGCCCGTACTGTCCACTCCACCACCGACGCCAATAACAGCACCTGCACCAACCTCAAATCCAAATCCCCTTCCTGTGATTTCCGGTGAATCAAAACCGAAAGCGGAAGATGCTCTTCACGCTACAGCTAATATCGCATCATCATGGACCGAGATGATCTGGGAGAAGTGGCGATGGGGTTTACTGATCGCCCTTGCTGTTGTAGTATCAAGGCTATCGTCTGGATCCCGGGGTTGATCCTTGGCGAACGGAACTGTTCCTCACCGTTGCTGTTGATGCCGCAGCGTCCACGTATCTCACTAGATTGTCGTTCGCCGTGGAGCACACCTGGTCATTTATGCAACTTTGTATCTTTCTTTGACTTGTTTTTGAGTACCCATTATTCCCCCAACGCAGACCAATTCAGAGACAACGTTCTTTAATACCACCAATCCACTCCTCTTTGTTCTTTTTTTTCCTTACGAAATACTACCTACCTGTCATAAATAATTGGACATGTATGTTTTAGCAGAAAAGCGTTTCTTCAGCCTGGATGAGAATGGTCTAGGCTGAGTGTTGAGGAGAGCTCTTCACTAAGACCTCAGATTACTTATATCGCTTTGCGTGGGTGTACCCACTGGTGACCTTTTACCTTGATAATTCCACGTGCACTATATAGTACGTCGCAATACCCAGAATTCCGATCTTTTTGTCCGATTGCTGTCAAGTTTGAACTGCTCGCCAATAAAGTACACTACGGCCCCAGTATAAAATGACATGCTCTCTCAGTGCTCTCCTCCCTCGATGACATTGTCGCTGTTCGCAGGGTCTACTATGTTACTATACGTGGTCATAGCAGGCTGAAATTTCTGGAGGAACACGATGGGGCCCGTCCAGGACTAGGAAATGGAATTTTCGGTGCGTAGTCGTCCTTCTGGTCTCGGTTTCGAGGCTGACCGACTTCTTCTAGTCTTTAGTATTCATTCGTTTTCGTGCTGCTATATTCGAAGGAGAACTTGTTGTTCATGGAAGCAAATGCCCTAGCAATAGTCGAACTATTACCTATTACCTAGACATTTCACGGCAAGAAACTTGCTTCCAGTTCGTGACCACCTTTCTCGGGTTCTGCGTTCCCCATTATTGAACCGGGTACCATAACCAGTGAAAACAAGAAAAGGAAACACCGAATACTATTTTTTCCTCCCGGTGAAGCCGGTTTACAGCACTGTAATGAGCATGTATTGCCGACTAGCCTTCGGAACCTACTGAATATTGGACCCCAATCCAATCATCGTGCCATACAAGGAAACTCCGAACTGACCGTCTTGTTCACTGACACGATACATAGCGTGTGGACCGTACGTCAAAATCACATCCATGACCATCTAAATATCCAAACTGATATCGGTTCTCGTCCTAGCATACATCGCTACACAAAATGCGGTGCTTTTCATGATACTATTCCCAGGAAAATGCGTTACCTCGTGTATCCAAAGATCAAACGGGAAGTCGATCACATCCGATGGATGGAAAAAGCATGCGGTTACTAGTACTTCTTACACATATAAAAAGGCTGCTACCGATGCTCACGGTACTCAAGATGAAAGTCCTTCCGCTCTTGACGATTCTCTCGATCGTTCATCAAGGTTTCACTGCGAATAGTTTCGCTGGTGCCAATGTGAGGGTCCCTTCTCCAGGATTCAAAGCCGCTTGGCACTGACAAAAGATGCCAGAACTATTATATCTACAGTCTGCCCGATGCCGACAGACATGCTATTCTTGATGGGATGCAGGCCGCTGGCATGAAGGTGCGCTGCGTGCATCTCTACCCTATGATTCTCGTGACTCGATGCCGCGCCCTCGTTTCACAGGTACTCAGAACATGGGTCACTGGTCATGACGCCGGTCAGAAAGGCAGTAATAGTCGAGCTGTTCCCGATCTCGAGCACAATGGAATTGGCACCTACGACGAGACGATCCTGGATCAGATTGATCAACTGATGGTGTGTGTCTCGTGTACTGGAGTGTTTGCGGATTGCTGAGTGTATTGTTAGGTTGATGCTCATGCTCGGGGTGAGCAGGCACTCCTACCAGCTCTCTTCGTCTGCTGATTGTAACATTTTGGACCAGGTATCAAATTGCTCATAGGTGTGTTAAGCGCGTAGTTTGAATGATGAGGTAGAAGCTCAAACGCGGTGCATAACCAGGCATGCACGACAGTGTGTCCATATTCACCGCTTCGTATGAAAAGACTCCTCACACATGTATCTGCTCTACAGAGAACTCTCTTCAAGCTGGAGATATCTATGGTCAGAGATATGGCGACAGAAATTTCTATACGGATCCTGGTACGTCAGCTCGTTCTGCAAGGCTTTTGGCTCATGCTTCAACCGCCACATCAGATGCTATCAACAACTTCAACCAGCGAATTACTCACATCCTGAATATTCACAAGAACAAACTACTCAGTAACAGACCTTGGAGCGAGCTCGGTGGTTATATCTTCGGCTACGAATCTCAGAACGAGTGCGTGACGATTCCGATTATTTCGGGTACAGGTTGAACCTGGACGTTTTTCACTAGACCCATGATCTTTGACCAGGATTTTTACAAGGTGCGACAACCTTTACACCTTCGCTTAGAGTTGTTTTGACACCGCGCTGACCGACAGGCTCACTTGTCGTGGATTTGTAGCACTTCGCAGCAGGTATATGTGACGCTCTTCGGAAGCTGTATACATTCTCACTCTACTCGAACAGATTCGTAACAATGTCGGTGACCGCAACCAACTAATCTTCACCGGCGGAGGGTCCGCTGCCGCCAGTGTTCAATCGTTCTTCTTTAGCGGCTCATGCCCGGCAGTTGACGTTGTAGCTATCCACGATTACAACGAGTACGTTTCTACTCACATTCAGAAACGCAACCAAGTCTCAATCCAAACTCCTATCAGTGACTACGACAACTTTATGGCTAATGCGGTCAGTCAAGCCCAGGCCGCCGGAAAAAAGCTCATCATCGAAGAATGGGGATCTCTTGTCGGTGGAGGGCGAACCGCAAATCTGAACTCGAACATTCAGAAGATCAACAACTTCAAGGTCCCATGGCTGTATTGGGAGCTGATATCCAACCCTGATCCACATCAAGGGGAAGACTACGAAGTAAGAGGAAGCCAACGTTCCGACATGTTCTCATACTTATCCATTGCTCAGATTCAAGTCAATGGCGCAGATTGGAGCATATTGTCGGCCGGATCGAGGACGACCGCGGGTCTAACTGGTGCTCCGTTCGACTTTAGTGTGTCTCTGGCGTTGTGAATGGGATACATCCCCTTCATTCTTCAGTTTTTTACTTACATGTACAAACTCTATTACTGGAGCACAAGCTATCGAGATGATGACTTCTTTATTTTCGACGATGACCACGTCTTTGCATTGGGAGTGCTGGATAAAAGTCTGACGCGAGAAGCCAAGTTTATATTTTACCGTTTTTCTTTAGCTTTTGATTAACGATTTGTACATGTCAACGTCAAGGTCGCAGGCGCATGTCGCCTATCAGCCCCTTCCTCCACCCTCTTCTCCTACTGAACCACAGAACATATAGGCAGAAGGGGTATCGCCATGAAGTAATTCTAATTATTAGGGATGTACTGACGAGAACCTCGGGGATTCGTTTAGGATATCTGAGCCGAGTAGCTGGTGGGCCATACCACTGTTACAATTGAAGATGGATACTGACTCGGTGTATCTTTTCAGGCCTGAAGAACGATAGCGGCGACGTGTCAACGTTTCAAGACAAGGTGGTAGGTCAGTGATGCATACCTACCATTAGGCGGAAGGATTCTTGCCATTTCAATACCTCCTCCCCGATGCCAATTCCGTTCTCCGTGGCCTGATCTCAGTGTGTCAAGGTACCTTTGCCAGACAGACGGCAACATGTATTAAGACTTCTCTCTGTACATGCATGGCCTTGTGCACTACAGTATCAGGTGATATTGGGTATAAGTAGTTTCACGGTTGGGTACGCAACACCAGAAGAATGACCGCAGCGATGCGAAACGGTGTGCAAAGCCGTGACGCGGACCCGGGTGGTGTCGAGTGTGCAAGAAATAGAGGTGGTTTTGGCGGAGTGATTGATGGAGACTGAAGCAAGCTACCGATACCTCGAGTGTGTATGGAGTCCGACAGGAATAGACGTCCATCCAGCAGGGTAAACATGCGACCTGCTCACTTTGTCGAGAATGACTGCTAGAGACCCTCGGAGGCGTCCAAGAAAGTTATCATGTTAAGACATGGTAAGTGTTCTGAGTGTGATCTTGCTCGATTGTCTTCATTCGCCCTCCGAATCGGAAAGCATCCAAATCGTTTCGGGTGCCGTGTTTATCGATAGAACTTCAGCCTCCTCGCTCTTGTTATCCACCCAAGGCCTATTCTCAATGAGAACGTCGGAGTATTCCCCAAGTAGATCCTCCTCGACTTCACCCATGTCATCTTCAGATGGATCGGTATTAGGGTCTACATCCGCTTGCGTTTTCATGCTTTGATCACGTTGACGTCGTCGCCGAGCTGGCGCGCATATGTGTTCAAAGGTGAAATCCATTTCTTTCTCCGAATCATCATCCAACTCATCCTCATCCTTATCATCTGAAGGCATAGATCGCGGCGGAAACAAGGAACGAATAGGTGGTGCCCAACCCTTCTTCTGTTCCTTTTGTGGTAGGCGAGGGGGGTCCGGAGGTGGAGAACGCCTTCTCGACGAAGATGGGGGTGATGGGGGTGGTGAAGCTAGTACGGTCCAGCCGGGAAGTGGAGTCCTGGGCGTGGTTTGGTGCGGCCGTGAATCCAACTTCTGATTTCGTGCCGACGTCGAAGCTAGATCATTAGGAAGTTGCTTGGATAACGGCACATCCTCGTCACTACTATCGTTTTCATTGGGTGCGGTAGCGGCACCGACAGCGAACGAGGATGAAGCAGTAACAGGCTTTGTGACCATCCCCTTGGATAGCGGTACATCCTTGTTTCTGCTATCTGCTTCATTAGATACAACGGCGAGCGAATCCGCGTGTGCTAGGGTGAATGGTGGGGTTTTTGTTGAGTGAGCTGATCGAGCAGCTCTGGACGGTGGTGTCATAACTGGAAGCAAAGGCAAAACTGCAGGTGGCTTCGGGTGCGATAGACCGACAGATGACGAGGATGCCCTCGTCGAAGGAACTGCTGGAATAGTAGAATTCAACGGTGGTGTCATCACCGGAAGTATAGGAAGTGGGCGTCGTTTCTTGCTCACAGAAGTCTTTGGCAGCGGCTTCTGAAGGGAAAGGTGAGCTGAGGATGACGGACGGTGCCTCTTCGCAGGTTCAGTATCGGAACGCGATGGAGAAGGAATGGGTTTTGAAGAGTGCAGAGACACTGAGAATGAATATGGTGACGTAGTCGTAGTTAATGACGAGGCATGTTTCGTTGCGATGCTGGACTCTTGGTTTACGCTTGGATTTAGGGTGTGAGGTTTGGGTGAAGTGTTGGGCCTGGGCGACTCGTCAACGTCGGTGACGAAATCTATCACCTCCGTTTCACTGCGAATCGTAATGGCAGAGGAAATATGAGCGTGAGGCCTAGGCGACTCGTCAACATCGATGATAAGATCTATCACCTCCGTTTCACCGCGAATCGTACTGGCAGGGGAAGTATGAGCGTTAGGTTGCGATGGTTTTCGAGCATCATTAGTCAACGAGATAGATGGTGATGACGGATCCAGGGTGTCTGGCCATCTCGGTATTGAGCTAGTCCTGTCCTCGGAAGGTTTGAGTAACAGTAAGAAACAGTGAACAGTTCAGTCAACGTACCAGTCGATGACCATACCATCATCACTATTGAAAGTAAAGCAGGCATGAGCACGATTGATGCAAGTTTCCTGGGTACCACTGACCGGAAAAAGTGTCTCCCCAACTTCAACCCCTTCTTCATCAAGACCGCGGACTCCTTGTCAAACCACTTCCGACGGTTGAGCATCCAGTTAGGGTTGCTCTTGTGGCATCTAGCTGGCATTGGATGGTACCATTGTGAACCTTCGGTAACCCGGTTCCTCACCGACTCCAAGCTCGCCGGGCTAGGGCTCCTACGCTCAATCTTGACAGGTGGGTTCCCCGAAGTAGGTGACACTGTGAGCTCGACGCTAGGGCTCCTGCGTTCGACCTTAACCTTGACGCCAGCAGTCATTGGGTGTTGGGTATCCGGTGCAGATACAGAAGCGTTCATTGAGCCTTCGGATGCCAGTTTCTGCCGTTTCGGAGATCGTAATTCTGTAGGCTCGTGCTGAGTCTGGCCCTCCGTCCCTGATACCAAAGTTGAATTTATAGGACGTTTGAGTGAGATGACAATATTGACACTGCCTTGCCATTGAACGCCAACGTTCTCGGTATCAGTTGGAGTGGCAAGTGCTGGAGCAACTCTGCGGATGAGCGATGGTTGGCTCTGTTCAGTAGCATGATGGAATTCGGATGAGGACGGATCAATCCATTGTACGCCTACATCCTTGTACACGGTTGAAGGCGACTTTCCATGTAATTCGTTATCATGGAGTAAAGGTGCCTGTTGAGGTAATATGAGCGCTGATGCAGACCCAGGTCGCAAGTTGATATGATCTAACTGAGGAGACGACAGCGCGGCAGGACTGTCGTCTGTATCTGGATACTGGAGGTCGTAGTCCGACAGTGATTCTGAAGGGGATGAGGAACGCTCAACCAGTAGATTCGTCAGCTCCTCGTCCTGAGCTTTCTGGCGCTTTTGTGGATGAAAATGGAGCCGGGGGTTTGTAGGTGCGTGGGTGTAAGGTTCGTGGAGGTTCCGGTGCGGCGGCGGCATACGATGAGGAGATGGTGCGCGTCCGCCTCCACCTCCAGGATTAGGATGTGAGGCTGCTTCTGCAAGACCGGCGGCCTTTCGCATGTTGGAAACTGAATCCTCCTGCTGCCGGGGATCCTCTTTCGGTCCATCAACTAGAGAAGCTTTGGTTCGCTGCGGGCGAACATGCTGCCCTAGGTTCGACACGACAGACCGAGATTCATTCAGGGAATCTAGGCAACTTGAAGACGTAGCATTAGCCTGAGAGGCAATGTCCTCCCTCTGACTTCGCGCTCTCATACCTGCCCAGCCCTGATCTCTGTTCAACCTTCCCTTAGGCCATCCAACGCTCGAAATAGACCCATCTTCAGCACGAGTAGATACCGAAGCGTGAATGTTCTGCTGGTGCCCAATATTGACACCGGTATTGATCGCAGGATGACCTCCCCGAGTATTTCCTCTGCCTCTACCACGCCCTGCACTCCCGTCGCGACCTCTCTGAAAACCTCGTGCAGGAATACCACTGTTGACTGCATTTCTTGGCGCTCCAGATGCCTCACGTCCATTCCCATGGAGATTAGAGCCAAATCCACGTCCTATCCCTCTACCTCTTCCGCCCCCACGTTTCGCGACCGAAATGATGGAAGGAGGTGCATCTTCGGCGCGCTTGTTAATGCCTTCATTCGGCTGACGATCTTCTCCTGCAGGTAGATTCTGAGGTTTCCTGGAAAAGTTTCTCCATTGAGATTTCGAGTAATTCATATCAATGAAGAAGACGGCATTTCAAGTAAGACGATTATAGCAGCACAGTCAATCGCTGTGACCAATGTTGTTTGGTTCCATGTTTGGCGACGACTTGACGCCTGGCCTAGAATGTAGGTCGATGCGGTCTACACAAATGGTACTGTACAAAGCTTAATACAAAGCTTAATACAAAGCACAATATTCCTACAAGTCACTACTTCCATACCACGCCATTTAACATAGGAAATCTCTGCGGATCTATGATGCGGTACGCAAGCATAAACTCTTCTAGCGTAAGGGGATCATAACCTTGAGGGACAGCGTTCTTTGGAAGAATCAACTTCGCAAGCCTAGGGCAAGATGCCCTGCCGAGAATTCCACCAAGAATTGGAATATTCCATGGATCCGGACAATACTGTGATACCTCCAAAATTTCCAGATTTTTCGCATGTAATAGAATTTGTGTGTTTGCGAAGGCAACTACGAAAATTTGTATCAGCAATGCTACGACAAAGATCGACAACTGAAACATACAAATATGCTCTCTGGACTGAAGGGCGACGCTCAGATGCGTCAATGCATCACCAGCGAGACCCATGTAAATCTCAAATAATGGATAGTCTCCTAGAAACGACGGCGCGAGTTCAATCGTACGCAAGCCAATGAAATGTTTCACATAGAACCAGCTCCAAAAATTCCCCATCTGATTGCATCCTCCACCTTCATGGACTACCATTTCTCTTAAACCAGTAGGTGGAGGAGGTAGATGCGTGCTATCCAGGATAGGCGACCCCTCATCAACATCGTCCATGCTTATTGTCAGTCTTTCCAAAGAAGGAAAGGCTGAGATGATAAGGGCGATATCATAGAATTCATCTGCGTAGAACCCACAAAGAAAGAGGTCCTTGATGTGCCGCGTTACGGGAGAAGACAGTAGCGTGTAACACGCTGTTCCTGGGTCAGAGAAATCTTCCCAATGAAAGTCACAGCACCCAAGTGACTCTACAGCTGACAACTCGTCTATACGGCTGAGTAGAGAGCCCATCCACGTTGGCTCAGGACACCGACTAGAGATCAGCTCGAGATGCCGGACCACTAAGGGATAAGGACAAAGAGCACTAAAGTCGGTTTCCTGAAATGCATGGAACGACGCCCTCCTGTATATATGAGGTCTACAGTGCGCCTCTAACATTGGACATGCCTTGATGAGAGTTTTCAGGGTTGTGTGGTCATCATGGAGGTGGTCGATGATAAGGAGGATAATTTCGAGGGGAACGACAGTTTCGTTATTGTCTCTTCTCTGCATCCTACTCGTCAGTAACAGCAACTTTCAAGTAACAGTCAAGTTGACCTGAGAAACGACCCCTAAGTTTCCAGTCTTTTCGGGTTTTTTATCCGGCCTTCGAGGCGTATTCCTCGCTTCCAATTCATGGGTCTTCAATCACAGTGTTAGCATGGCGTCCTAGAAGGGCATAAAGACTTACACCAAGGACCACCTCCGCACCACTTGCCCTTGTCCATAGTTGCTTTGATAAATAGTCCTCGTAGTCGTCGTAGTCTGCGTCGGAGGAAGTCATTGTAACGTCCTCGCCTGCGGGATCCATATTTAAGAATGCAAGAATCAAGAAACTATGGAACGATGAGACAGTGAGAGCTCAACACAAGGATGATTGGAGCTTAACACGCACCAGAGTATTTAACAAAATCAAACAAAGACCATTCCGAGTTTCTTTCTAGGAACCTTGTTGGAATGGCTGATATACTCAATCATGTTTGAGATAGATGAGAACAGAAAGGAACGCATACTTTTATGACGGTTCCAGAGAAACAGAGAACAGGGGGATTCGAACAAAAGAACAAAGAGCAGCGGCCTCTGACGCAAAAGCGGCACAGGGACTAACTGGTGCAGCATCACATGACTGTTTTATCAACCCCTCAACTCCGACGTCTGACGTGTATTGCTGGTCTGCAACGCGATTCTGAAGGTCCATTGAGTTTGGTGAGTTCTCAAAAACAGTATGTAAATCATCGATCTCAGGCTATACGTCGTTGGAACTGTCAAGTCCACTGGATTGAGCGCCTGAAAGAATCATATTCTACCCGTCACGGTCGCGTCGGCGCTTCAGGTGCACTGGCGTTGATGGCCTTCCATTCTGACTCTCAATGGACAAAGAACGCACTGACTGACTCTATATCTACTTCGCTAGACATCTACGCCAAACGTGCATTAGTATCGCCTCTGGTCTTTCCTAAAAGAAAGGAAAATTAATTCCCAGCAAGTGCGTCATAACCCTGATCACTATCTTTCAATTGAATGACAAGAAATCACGTACTTAAGAAAATGCAGGGCCCAACAGACTACCAGCTTTTCAAGTCTTTCATTCGTCAGCAATTCACCTCGCACGAGGGGGCAATGGCACGGCTACGCCGCAACAACAAACTACCAGTAGCTTTCGACGTGTCGCGTCCCCCTGTTCAGGTCTGGAATGCATTAGGGTCGATTGCGTATCTAACAGATAAAATGCACAACGGCGGAAGCAAGGCTCGTAAAGATACCATGGCATCCGTTAAAAAGAACTGGTCCTCAGGTGCAAACATCGGACTTTGGGTAACATTCTTAATTGAGAATGTTGCTCTTGCCGACGAGTCAAAAGGACCATTTACACCTGAAGGTGTAGATCTTTTGGACAAAGTATTGCGCGTTCTGTCCCTACTGCTTTTATACCCGGACGCCGTCAAAGCCGAGACAGAGGACGTAGATGTAGAAGCGCGCATTCTACGGCGTGCCTCTCCAAATCTACCTCTACTTTCAACAAATGTATGGCTTCGAGTCCTGGAGCTATCGCACGCTACCTGGCATACCTGGTCCGCCGTTGTGGCTCTCATCATGTATGACGGCTCTCACTTCGAAGCATTTGCAGACCACATGACCCAGGTAAATTCGTCTGGAAAATTGGACGTGACCAGGATATACATTTGCCATTTACTTTTGGTTACTCAACACTTCGGCGACATGGGAGAGCAACGATTCATAGGACTTCAACTGTTCATGTCGCTTGTTTACATTTCGTCGTTTAAAGGCCCCCTCTACTCTCCTTTCCTTCTCAATGGTGGTATACCGGCGCTCTTTAACCTATTAAAAATGTTCATTACTCGACCGAAGCTGCTACAGCGGACTCCGAACGATTCATCGGATTTCCACTGCGCTGCGCTGCTGCTAATCGAAGGAGCATCGCTCTTGGGAGGCTTTTTGGCTACACCAATGTGGATATCGCAGGCATTGGACTTGGGCCTACTCATCCTCATGTTCAAGGCCAAGCGGTTCTTCGCCTACGACAAGATCCGAGAGAGCAAGGAAAAGGACTGCGGGCGCAAATTGGGCGATATCTTTTCGGAGATGCTCAATACGATCAAAGTTTTCATTGTCTACCCATCCATCCGCACTAGGTTTTTGAAGTCGATGAAACATATCATTGATTCCGGTCTAGAGGAAAACCTGCAACCACGACCCGAACCCTTTTGGTCATCGTGGGAGACATGTAAGTTGAGGGCCAACTACTGCAAAGTTTTTTTCAACCATAGCATGGTGCGGATGTGCGGGTACGAGGGAGTATGTTCAATTGATATTCACCTAAATCATCGCATCGCTTACGCTTTCTTATGCTTAGTGTTCCAGCAAAGGTTACCCCGCAGGCGAGGAAGGACAAAAAATTCGGTATTTAAAATGCTCCGCATGCTCGAGCGTCTCCTACTGCTCTCGCGAGTGCGGAAAAAAAGACTGGCCTAATCATCGGAAGCGATGCTCAAGGAATCGTCAGCTGATGAAGAGTGAGTCTTCGCAGTGCTATCTAGATGGCTGCTTGATCTTTAAAAAACCCGTTTCACAGAAGGTACAAAGCCACCATCTTTCATGGATACCGAGTTCTTCACAGTACTCGTTAGAGTTTACGTCTTCGCCCACGCCTCCCAAATGACGGTATTCGACCCCTTGGGACCACAACTTCCCTTGGATCGAATCAAACGACAAAGCGTTGTTATATATTTTGATGATCCTACAGGAGAAGTTTTGAGCCCCGATCATTTCAAAATTCTTGACCCGGAATCGTTGCAGAAGGAAAAACGAATGTATCCACGGGTCTTCTCGGCATGGAAAAGGATCGCTTCAAACGCAAAAGATGGCGAGGTCATCGTTATAGGGTTTTTCCCGGCTGTTAAGGACGACGATTCCGCGGCGATACCAATCATCAGGGTTTTCCCTCGGGATCGGCCGCGGTTGGACTATCGGGAGTTGCGACGCAGGCGAGCTGAACGCAATGGAGAAAAATTAGATGACGACGAAAACGAAGGAAGCGATAGCGACGAAGAAAGCGACTCGGATGGCGCTGAAAGACTTGAAGAGGATATTGGAGAGGAGGAAGGCAGATTTACTACGTCGGGTTTGGAATGTGTGGAATGAGGTTTACGTCGAAGAAGACCTTTATACTCCGATCTCTCTAATTCTAGTACTTATCGAACTCCGTTAGCCTTGTCAATCATTGAAGTACTTCCCGTGGTCGAAAACATTTGAACTTCAATAGCTTGAGAAAGGTTAAGCCCGAGGCAATGAACGACGGGTAATTCAAGACGACAAGGGACAAGATGGCACGTATTTGAAGTTGAATCCGATTCATTTTACTCGTTTGAACAGGGTAATCGGGTTGCTACTTATAATAGTAATAATCTATTCGTGAAATATGGGCAGTAACATTCCCTGCTCTGAGCAGTTCGGTAGTAATAATCTAATCGTAGCGTCCAGACTTTCCGCCATCCTTCCGTCCGCCTTCATCTCGACCTCGATCCGGCTCATCCCCATAAATCTGATTCCAGTCAATAAATAATCCAATTCGCTAAAAACGGCGGCACTTTTATCATTTGGAACGGGGAAGTCTTCCGCATGGAGAGACAACGTTACGCGCGAAAGCGCGTTTCGAGCTGGCATCGTCCCAAGGATATCTATAGCACCCTTTGCCTCATTTACCGAACTTGACTGACCCCGTCCGTTCGGTCGGATTCGTAGCTCTGTCAGTTTCTCACACTTCCCGAGCACTTGATGTCGACTGAATTGACCTGCAAAACAAAGAGGATGTACCATCGATATTCACATGAAAAAAGGCGAGACTCACGTATCGACTCAACATCCAGAAACCCATCAATCACCAGGCGCTCGAGATTCTTCCCGATGACATAGAAGCAATCGCCAATCGAGGGAAAGTCTCGAGCACATATCATATCGAGCTCCACGTTCCTGAGGGTCCTCGCGCCCGTTAGCGTGAACCAAATCCACAGCTGGTGGTGAGCGCATGTGCTGTGCTCGTCCTTAGTGAGCTTGAGCACTGAAAGCGTCTTGGGAGGCTCCTTAGCTGTGAAGTTGATCACCTTGCGACTGCTGGTTTTCGGCTCTGTGAGACGAAGGCCAGTCAAGCTGGTCAGAGAGGGAAAGAGATCGCTGAGCTGAGTCATGTCATCGAGTAGGCCCAACGGATCTTCAATGTCAAGGTGGGTGATCTGCCTTAGAAACGGAATAGGTGTCCACAGGCGTTTCCACGACTTTGATTCGGTAGTGAACCACAGATGGTTGATGTCACGGATCTGAAGTGTCGAGACTCGAGTGAACGTATGGAGTTGGTCGACAAGAGGTTGTAGCCATTCACGGGGTACGTTGGGGTCTTTGCTGGCCACACCACCGTCCAGCTGGAGTATCTGTACATGTGATGCAATCTCCTGTCGGGGGTGTTGAAGTAAGGTGGTAAACATTTCAGCATTTGTTGTGGGATTGATTCGGATGCGTTCGAAAAGGTAAGGCCTGCTTAAGAGAAGCCATCGCTTGCAAGTCAATCCGCAGAATTTGAGAGCCTGGCGATCTTCACGTAGGAAAGAGATGACGCGCGCAACAATAGCTTTAGGAAAAACGGGTCCGCTGAGCTGCAGCACGAGCACTTTTCAGCTGGGATGCACAAGGGAATGACTGGATACACACCTTGCAGACATTCTTCCATAATCTCTCATTTTCCTGCTCCAAAAGACGAACCCGAGCCTTGAAACGGCGAAGATCTGCTTTCATCCGTTCGTTCTCATCCTTCAACTCATCCATCTCATCCTCAAGGGTTTCGATAAGAGACGACTGGCTCGTGTACTTCCTTTCCAGCTCTGAAAGGGTTTTCGACATACGATTGACAGTGTCCAGGAGAGCTGTTTGAGCATGGATTGATTCATGAAACCGCGGTGGTGAGTTTGGTCGGGTTGCTAAAGTCCAACGAGGTTATTCACGAGTGCAAAAAAGAAGAAAATTGACACTCACAACTGCGTCTTGCCGTCGGTCGGACGTTCCCATTCTCTGAGGGCATCCTGTTCAGCTTCCTCCAGAGAAGATCGTGATGGCCGTGCCCAATATCTGCGGGTCCTGTATGTATATCTTTGACTATTTCAGGACATGTGGTAATGGGTAGGAATGACGTCGTGGTTGGTATGCAAATATTGCAAAGTATATATCAGGAAAAATTGCACCCAGGGACCATCCGGCAGTCAAAGAAAAGAGACCAGTTGTATGGATCGTTGAAGCATGCCCTCGCGAACCGACGTTTGGAGCAAGGCAAATTTTGGGCGCCTAACTCGATTTAGCGAAGAGAAATTGTTACGGACCCGGTAGGCGACAGCCGTAAGTACTGGTGAACGTTGGACTCTCAATATCTCAATAGGCATCTGAGCCCTTTCTTATTAATTGGAGATGTTGGGAGCGATGTGTATCCAGGAACAGCACAGTACAACCTCCTGGTTGCCTCCTGGTCGAGCGGGAGAGTCACGGATCGCGGACTTTTTACTTCACTAAACACGCTTGGGGTACGAGGTTTTACACATGGCTAACATCATCTCCTTCAGCTGGTTATGTGTCTAGTCCTCAAGAAGTCTAACTTCGGAGACCGATGGCCAACGAGGCGTGTATTTTACCCTAACTATTCCCTCCAATGCACACCATCAGCAGCATGTACAACAATAAACGTACAAGGCGAGCAAACCAGCTCGGTGGCAGTACCTAGAGAAAGAAACATTTGCTATGAGCCGTATGATGGTTTCCATGTGTGGAACGGAATACCCTAGCCTTCTCCGCAAAGGTTTCGCCAGCAAACGGCGGATCCTCCGGGATCTCTATCTTGTATTTCGATACAAGCACGGTGAGGATGTCTATCACTTCAGTTTCGGAGAACCTAACGTGACGCATTCAGTATTAGGTGCCAGTATCAAGTACTCAATATGCAGGCACCAGCACCTAAGGTTCAGCAGGTTCAGCTACGTCAGCTGAGGTTAGCGAAACGAATTACTTACCACCACTGAAAGGAATGAACACATCGCGAAGCCAGTCTCCTAGGAGACGGGAAGTTGTTGACTCTTTCGGACCCCTCCCGGTATCGTGCTGACAATCCAACTAAGGATGACATGAACGTATATAGTGCAGCCCGGCAGGATACTGAACACTGATGTGTATTCCTACAGGAATAGGAATAACTCTTGTTTTGCCGAGTCGGTAATGGGCATGCAAGGTTATATCGTACGCATAAGTTTTTGGGACCCTGGGAACCTTTGGGAGTAGGCTGATTAGTACAAGTCTCAGTACACAGCAATGAAAGGGTTTACTGGATTAAGCAGGCGAAAAGTTTTGTATAAGACACTGTTTGAAGTGATCAGTAAATGGTTAGATTGGAGGTTGAGAGTGCGTATGCCGTTGACTGCGTGAACTAAGGCCTTTCTTCACACCTCTGCCGCAGAGGTATGTCAGCACATAAAGGGGAGATATATAAACCCAACGTACTGGAAGTGTGATGTGGAGGCGATGGTCGAACTTGACGACGTTCTTGTCTTCAAACGGAATTTAACGGATCGAGCATCTCTCGAACTGTTTCCGCTGGAGCAGAGCGTTAGTATGAAGTATCAACAGATGAAATGCACACGCACGTCAGAGAGCACAATCCTTCGGTATTTCTTCCAATCATCTCCCCCCAGAAACGTTAAGATTTCCTTTAGAGAACCGGATCGGCCCGTATTGCCTCATAGGTTTAGGAAAGCGAGAGCGAGAGCTGAAGATTTCCTAGGTTACTGTTAGTGCTACGAAACCTCGGGCTGTGTTCTCCTACCTTGAGAGTATCTACATCTGCTATAACTATCAACGAGGTCACGAGTAAAAACGAGAGCTAGAGGAAGAGCTTGAGCATACTAAATCAAGAGAACTAACAATTCCAAAACTGACTTACGCGCGTTATAGCGTCCCGACCATTAACGTTCGTATACTAGGAAGAAGGAAGTGCTAGTAGTGGTTTAATAGCTTACGAATCTGCGATGTGGAACATGCGAACGTCGAAACTTGTGTACAAAAGGATTATTGCAGCCGATGAAGATTCCTGAAATCATGAAGGAAATGATTTTATACTGCGGCGAAAGGATATAGATGTCCGAGTCAGAGAAGTTGCTATCGGGACACTCAGTGCCTAACTAGGTGAAAGGGGAAAGGGCAAGAGCAAGTTGCGCCGCCGGCAAATCAAACTTGCGCGGCAACCACCATCATCACCGCTTGCAGTCCTACGTCAGACATGTGTCTTGGCCTCGATTTTTATTCGCTTCATGTATGCTAAATTCCCGCCGCTTCGCTTCCCAAATCCGCTGGTATAAAACTTCTGAAATTTGCGACTTCAGATATCAATTTATGCAAGGATGTCGAGAATTTAGAGAACATGGATTAGACAACTGCGTATCTTCTACTTTGAGGGTAGAACTCGAGGCTTACATGGATCTGGCTCCCTGGCTCGTTGGAAACTAGCTCGACACTCACAACTATGGTCAACATTGATCAGATACCTCAATGGCTAGGAACGTGGTGAATTGTTCAAAGACCTCAATTCCCTCATGCGCTGTTTGTAGGGTCTCATTATAGTGCAGAAACCCTTTCAAGGATTCGACGGACACCCAACTTCACCCATCTTAATTAGTGAAAAGAACGCATGATCTCGAACCTTATCCGAGGATGGTCTACGCGACTCACAGCATGACACCGAGGTCGCGTTCAACGAAAAGGAACCTTTTCACTTTACTGGACACAACATAGACTTTCGGTAGGTCAATCCTTATCCCCAGATTATACCAAACGCTCATATTCTTCCGAAGTCCATTATGACGTCAAAAGTTGTCGGCGAAGCGGTTGCCACTCGCCATGATATTGACTTTTTGCTCATATCATAGTGCGTTCATGGATCTATTTTTCTAGCACTGTTCACGCTACGCGTTTGAACATCCACATACCATACAACGTGTAACATGGCTACTTCGGAGATCGCTGGCGGACCTTCCATCGTCACGATCACTCTCCGGACTCCTCCTGAGGAATCGTTAGCACTCGAAAAGAGGCATCTGATGCGAAAGAGACGGTGTTCTTGCCTCTACATCTTTCCTCAGACGGGGCATTCATCTCTCCTCGAAGATTGCTTAGCTCAAGCTCGTCATCATCCGTTGGTTCTTGGTCTTTCAGTGGATCAGTCGCCGTAAGGATGTGCTTTGGCCTCTAGCCTCCAAAAATGTCCTGTGCCGGTATTTCCAGCAACAGAAAATGCCTGTTCTTCCGCTTTGTCACTGCAACACCCCACGCCTTGGGTCCTAGCTGGCTTTACAGACATATTTTCGTGAGTCGTTAATAGTTTCCCAGATATCATCAGCTCTTATTGACGATACAGCATTCCTCATCGTGGACGGGACTAACGTAATTCTGCGCTCCGTTCATATTCGTGGCCCAATCCAAGGCAAATCCAGACACAGACGCGTCTGTCTATTTGAGAAGAATGACGGTGATGATCGCAATTGGTGAGTGTAGGATTACACCATGTCTTTAGTTATTCCTGATCAAATATTCTCATCCAGCGCTCTTTTCGGATCGACCTAGTGATTTATTCTTCGACGAGGCTATAGACGTGTATACAAGTCATAACGAGAAACTGCTTAACATCAATATTCTATACGAGTATGTCTAGTATGCAGCTTCTATCACCAATCTGGCTTTTATGAATTCTCATACTTTCGAGGGCCAGGAAGAATACTGGGTGAGCAACCCTGCAAGCCCCTATCCTGCGTCACCTTTTCCTGATCTCACTACTCGCTCGGAAGACTCAAAGATCAAGAAACTACCCTTCCTGTGACCAACTCTGCGGAGACGGTATTTACGGGGTGTGTATCTCATGTTCACATCCATTCCTCATCATTGCAGCATTCGCGATCATCTGATCTTCCGCTTCCCCCACCCGACTGGAGCGCCACGCTTTTAATACCTAAAATGATGGAATGGAATATAGAAGTACATACATAGACGTCACAGGATGTGGAGCGTGATTTTTGTGCCTGTCCCTCAGTGCTGACACGCTATAGTCAAACCCGCAATACTTGTACAATTCGGTTACTTTGGCAGTAACGACATTGGTCTAAACCCATGGAGCAGTAGCAAAAATTGGTGTGTACTGCAGCTTTCGCTCATTTCCCACCATCGGACTGAACATAATGTACAGTTTTATATCCCAGTTATTACATACCGTCCATTCCGTCAAGCAAGCCCTCCGGCGAAACGCTGAAACCGGTTCTATTCTAGATACATGGTAGGGAGGCAAACCGGAAGGTTGGTACAGACACAACCTTCTTTGGCATCCCGAACGGACTGCATATGTAACCATGGCACATTCCCGCTTTCTCGCATTCAACGACGGGTCAACGGAAACTGCGTCATTGCCGACAAGATCGCTGCATTGCGATAGGTGAGAAAGAGAGAATATCGCTGCTTTCGGCGGAGATCCTGACAAGGCATGTACTTATTTCTTGGACAATTGGCGGGTGTTGTCGACCTATTGAAGAGCGTTCCTGCGAAAGGCCTTCAGCTCGGCAATCTCGTTGTCAGGGGTCAAATCAATGTTTCATGTGATTTTTACTAATGATTCGCTAGCCCCTATGATATGTACTGGTACTCAAAGGCTTGAATGTTACCAGTATCTGCAGAGACCTCGCTATATACGACCAAAGACTGCCACAAGCCTCTCGCGGTCAATCGCTGCAGATGGTGTAAATGCCGTGGGCATAGGCCAAGGACCCGATTGCAGTCAATAGCATACCGTTTATGGTCAGCTTCATGCCAGATGAAGGTCAATCGTATGTTGCCTACCATTTTCACTACACTGATTCCCTCTTGGTAGATTGTTACCAGACTCCATTTCCCCAAACAAAAACGATTTCAATAGCTCTCTTTCTATTGCGGTCGGCTCTTCTCTTGCCCAAGAGTTTTATATCAATCTAGTTTGTGGAATATTACTGACCCAATTTATGCCGTGCAAGTGTCCCTTCCTTCTGGAACATCAGAATCAGAACTTGAGTCGTTGACTTTTTTTTTTTTTTTTTTTTTTTTAAATTGCCATGGTGAATGTGGTTCGGTGGTAGTTTTCTTACTCGTCCGGCGGAGGCTTTGGTCGTGACAGCTGATACTTCCCATTCAGATGCGTTCCCAGCCTAGTGTATGTGAATTCTGCATTAGTTTTCTCGTACCTGACATCTCACATCCTGCTCGTAGCTGTATGTATGCGTATACATACCCTTTCAATATAAAGATCTCATGACCGTTGCACACTTGGTGTTGGAACGCCCCATCGCCGCTCACTGTCCGAAGATTAGGAAAAACTTGTGTTAAAGGCGGACATTCGCATAACCCGGGCCAATTGTTCCCTCCTAGCGCCCTGATATGTTCCTCGTTCAACCAGTATACTCGCTAACTTTCACATCGCTTGCTGTTGCCGCGATCATAACCGGCAGACGAGCCTGCAACGTTCAATGCCCTATGTATGATAATGAGAAAAACGAGTTGGCGCCTATACCCACACCCTTTGATCCCAATTATGTGCATTGCTAGTAAGTTCGCGTTGATTTCGGAGTCTTATGGTAGATCTGAATGGTATTTGGACAGCTATTACGCTGCTGGAGAGTTGCCTGGAGATACCACTCAACTTGGAGCTCATTGTTTGTATAACAAAGGGGACGGCTCTTTGTATGAATTTTCGATAGAGGGACTCTGTCCGAAGGATGCGGGAAGTAACTGTTCTTAGGGGGAGAAAAAAGTTCTCATCAATGCCCAGCGTTCAAGAACGTTTTTTTTTTTTTTTTTTTTTTTGTTCCTTCAACCACAATCGAATAGTGTCCTAGTCACAAATAACTCGTATATACAGTTTATATGTTCATGACACATCAAGTTTGTTTCCAAAGCACCAAAAAGTCGTGAGGAGATGGGGGCCACGGGCATTAACCCGTACCCGAGTATGCTATGAGAGATATAAGGAAAGATCCACCACAAAGTTTAATCATCGTCGTCAGACATATCCCCTGGAACCCAGCCAGCTTTCCTAAGTTGAGCATCCCAAGGTGAGACCGCGTCACTCGGTGCTGGAGGCACAGATCCTTTTGCATATTTCATTACGTAGTCGTGTAGCACGCCATTGACCCTAAACGAGAGCGTTAGATCTGTCGATCGCGAGGAGCAGGGACGACTGCTGTTACTCACTCCAATCCATAGTCAACGACGATGAAATGCGGTGCGTGAGCGATGGTGGTGAAGGTTACGTCCAAGCCTGCATCCTTCATCAACTTCTCTTGCTCCATGGTGTACTCAATAGGATATGCTACGTCGTCGAGACCATGGATAAGCTTGACAGGTGCCTTTATCTTTGATAACTCCTGCCTCGAATAACCTTTTCGTTGCGTGAAGAAGTCCAGGGTGGAAGTCGTGTAGGCATCAAAGTCCTTTGGACCCCAGATTTTCTTCGCCGTCGGGTATAACACCTGCACCAATCTGTACGTCAAGCCAGATACCCAGTCAGTTGTAGGATTAATAAAGACAGATCTGACCGACTTACGCGGAGATCAGGGACGAAGTTTTGTTACTGAAGGCAAGTTGCAGGGAACCATAGATTGCGTCCAAGAGTTCCATCTCGTCGATTTTGTTGTCCTGGAAGCCTTCCACCCAATAGTCGTGAATCTCAGTTCTCCCTGCAGCAATTTCTGGAGGCTAAAAAGGTCCGTGTAGCCCCGTGCGGAAATGCTTAAGTTTAAATGCTTACCTCCTCGAGACCAAGTGGAGAGATGAGGAACAAAGACTCGACTTTATCGGGATACGATACTGCAAGCTGTAGTGCGATGATCGTTCCCAAGGACATGCCGATAACATGGCAAGCAGGAAGTTTCAGGGCGTCCTGATGTGGAATGGAAGAACAAGGCCTGATTAGTATCTGTGTTCACCGGACAGGTGGAATAGTCGTACGATCAGTTTGGCGACGTCTTCCGCTGCTTCCTTTTGTCCGTACCCTGGAGGAACTTTGTCGCCAGTAGTCTCTCCATGTGTACGGAGGTCGAAGGAAACGAGATTGAATCGCCTTAAACGCGGATCCCCGAATTGTACTAGTGTAATAGGGTGTTAGAGATAACTGTGGGGATTACGATGAGGGATACGTACGGTGGTAGACATTGCGAGGAATATAGACGGCATGTATGAAGAGTAGAGTGGGCAAGCTCTTGTCTATTGATTTTGCATTCGGGGACGTAGGGGTGGATATGGTATACTTGAACTCGGTCTTGCCTGTGCTTGACTTGACTTTGATAGAAGGCATTGGGGAGGAGTAAAGGATGATGGAAATGGCTCGAGTAGAGTTGTCGGCTTTTTAGCGAAGCAGGAGAGATCTGGGAAGATCAATACGGAATTTAGATCAAAAAGCACCCCTAATTTAGGGGCACGCCTCCATTGTCTGGGACAGTATATCGGATGTAACTGTCAACTATAATTCGATCATTCCGACAGGCGCTGTGACCTGTGACTGCCCCCGACTCGCAGAGTAGCCTGTGACGTAGGCCTCTATGACTCGTGACTATCGGAATGATCGTGAGTACCCTTTTGGTACTTGATAAGAGAGATGGAAAGCAAAGGTGAATCAAAGGTGAATCAAAGTTGAAACACAAGTAACCAAAGTAATGTTATTGGCAAATTGACTTGCATAATTTTTGAGCAAGTTTCCACAGACCTCGGACGTTACCGCAAAGAACTTTGAGAACGGGTAAATTCGGTCAACGGAAGCTTGAGACATTCCAAGTTTCTTGTTCCAGTAGCCACTTGCGCAAGGTCATTGAATACTCCTGATTCAAAGGAAAACCAATATGCTTCTGTAGAGTATGACGATGGCGAGCACGTATAGAAGAATCTGTCGAGTTTGAAAATTGGCAGAGCGTGGTTTATGATCAAGATATCTTTTCTGGGATCCGTGAGAGACCAGTAAACATTCTCGATCACGCACTAGCCATCTACACCCGCCGGAGTGAACTTATCTGTGATCTGTGTGTCCTCATCCCCCTATAACGACCCACGTAATGCCATGTGACACTTCCGTAAGGTCTTTTCGAGCAATGCATTAACCTACCCCTCCCATGCCAGAAATACGTCCAAAGTGAGTATTTGACCTCCCTGAGGGCAAAGGGTACAAGGGAGAGCAGGGGGGGAGCAGGGGAAAGCAGGATAAAATCTCTTACCTGGCTCCTGAAGCCAATATATATTTAGATGTCGACAAATTACAGGACACACGGATCACAGATAAGTTCACTTCCGGCGGTGGTATGTCAGCGCTTTTCCCGCGCCCAGTCAAACACCCTAAAAAAGGTAACATAACCCTGACCGTTTCAGCGCACTGTCCCGAACCTGGTTAAAACTTGGGTTCAGCAGCACAGTTTGAAATTGATATGTCGAACCTCAAAGAGAAACGCAAGAATCGATGTGAGCAGCAACGATGGCGAGTGACAGCTACGCTTAGCGCCGGTTGTAAGCGCGTGATTACTCTTGATCTTGAACCACCATCATGCTGCCCTTGTTGCTACTAGTTCATCTTCAGATTCTTCAATATACAAAAGTAAATGAACCGCAGTATGATCTCGACCTTTTTGCATCGAATCGTGGGCTCACAGAACGAACAAAGTCGATGGAGGATATTTGCTACTTCTTGGTTGAGTGTGCTGAAGGAAAGAACGGGGCCAGGAAGGTGCGTCTTCCCTACGGTTTTATATCTCATGCTACAGTTTCTATTAGATTCTAGGAACATACCCATGCCTGAAACCGTCCGATAGCACCATTTTTCGAACATCACTCGCAAAATACCTCGAAGCTCTTCGCCACGACTCCCTTCGTACTAGTGCACCCCAACAAATACCGTACTGGTGGAAAGATGTGATGGTTCGAAGATCTCTGCTGGAAGAATGTGCCGGCGAAAAGTATTTCAAACTTAGTGGACATATTGACGCGCAAATCTGACATGCCAACAGGTTCATGAGGATCCTGGTAGCATTCTCAACTCACGTTCTCTTTGAAAAATCCAAAGATTGTACAGAAAATCCTACAGTGTGTCTCCTTTGCTATCAGATTTGCACTCTCGTAACAACTCTTTAGCCAGCAGCATACGCTGAGGCGCTGTCATTAGCTCAATCGAAAAAGAACGCATGGACTCAAGCTGCGACACGCCTACAACAGATCCAAGGTGAACTTGAGACTCTACGGGTAAGTTTACATTTCTTCTTTCCGTTTGCATGATTCACAAGTTTGGAGAATAGACCCGATTAGACAAGCCTATTGAATCCAAATACTCGACTCTTGCCACAGAAAGGCTGACAGCACTGCGAGACGCAAAATTGGATGATATCCGTCGTCAATGGAACGATGACGAGGCGCTCGATTTTCTATTGGACATCGCAGGCCTACAGCGAACTAGCGTGAATGGCACTGGCTGGTTGACGGACAGCATAGAAGACAAAGTGCGTCAAAATCTAGAAAAGGTACATACATGTCTATCTCGTCTCAACCTCCGATAACCAACGAAGCATAACCTATAGATCACAAAACGCAGAGTAGCGGAAACACATTTGCCTGTCGCGGCAGCACATTATCCTTCTCAGTTACGCAGGATTCGAAAACCCGTATTCAAGTCAACGAGATTTGAGCGTTCGGCTCCGGACGTCCAGATGGCTCGGGTTGTTCAAGATGATGGATTGCGAGGAGAAGTCCGGATAAAGTCTGTGCTTCGTCTGGCGTTGATCAACTCGAAAATTATTGGTACAAAGCCGAAGAGGACTGAACCACCTACGTACCCTACGCCAGGCAAGAAGATATCCTTGGACCTTTGGGAAGACACAGGATCCCATTTCATCGACTTTGAGGTACGATTGGGCTACGGAGCGTATTCCTGGATATTGTTCAACACCCCCTACTTTTAGCTTACGTCCGATACAAACGTAGTGCATCCGACTACACATCTCGGAAAGCTGGAAGCTTTTCGTGGCGATGACTATGCGTTCGATGACGACGAAGAGTTTGCTGGTGATGCGAACCAGACGCTACTGGCTGCCGATTCCCTCTGATGTTGGATAGATTACACGTTCCTGTGATTCAAGGTACTCTCGCGGCTTTTGACTTTGACCCCTTTTTCCGATGAATTGATTTCGCAGTGAGACGGTAGGCTGGAACGATTGATTCAACTTGCTATATTACATGCCGTACGCGAGTCGAAATGCTTCAAAGTTTCTAGGGAAAGAGTTGTATGTCTTATTCCGACCCATCTGCTATCGTAGGAATGCCCATGAATTTATCCTTGTTGAGTAGTAGTACTCCTCCATTGAGATCGATCAGCGATCTTTATGCCGGGCACATGGATCTCATTTATCGTCGAAATTCATTAACACGATCTTTTTTCGTCAGAGGGGTGCCAAGAATTGGCCATGGTTGGATCGACGACTTGAGATACCGAGTCGGAACGGGAACATAATAAATGCAATGTGCAAGGGGCTCGCCAGAACAAGTGAAAGAGTCCTCTGCGGTTCCAGAAGTAACTGTCCGGAAAGGAGTGCAACCCCAAATTTAAAAGCGCTTTGCTACTTTTAGTCGTATGAAAGTCGGATACTCCCCTCCTGTTCCATCTCCTTTTCTTTCCGCAATCTTTCCGTCCATCATATGTATGAGTCACGTGTCCGGCGGAAATGGCCAAAGTCTATAAACAAAAGCGCTGTTGAGGAAAAAAGGTCACCCGAAAACCCAATTGTGCCGCGCGCGGCGTTCCCGAGGACCAATCCTTCCTGCACGTATAACGCCTTCCGCAAATCCATCTATAGAAAGAAAATAAATCATGTGACTTAACTTTTCGCTCGAGCCTAAGCCTTTGTGTTGACTGGCATTCAACGTGCCGCATCCATCAGTAGCCCTTTGTTCCTTAACTCTATAACCCTATGATATTCCTCATAATGCACTTCCCTTTCAACCCTTCCACTCCTTCGACGCCCTCGAGACTGTGTCTCCGCATTCCCTTGTCCGACCGCAGTCCCATTAAGGTTGCAGACAATACCTTCAATCCAACTAATACCTCGAAACCTCGTCGCCCTCATGGTCCCAATATCAAACATAAGAAGGAAAATCATCGTATAATCATTGCAAACTGTGAGAACGACGACGTTTCCAGATCTGGTAGACCCAGCGGTGAGGAAACCCTACTACATTCACCTAATACACTGTATATGCAAACTCCACATTCTGGTACTGAAATTGTGAAGAATGAAAAGAAGAAAGTTCTGGGCAATTTCCAGAAGAATATGACAACCTTCTGAGGAGTTATACGGGATGTGGGAGGCATTTGCCTCTGAAGCGGTCATGAAACGCGTTAGCGTTAATCTCATTATCAATTATCCTTTCCCTAAGATAATCTCATCACGCATGAAAAGCACGTGACATATATTTGAGGTGCGGGTTCGGACCCGGAAAAAAAAAGTGACCTAGCGTATGACATAAATAAGGTGGGTAGTGGAAATAACTCGATGCTTGACTTGCCCTAGTGGTAGTAGTAAGTGCCCTATCGAGTCGAGAGCAAAGAGTCAAATAGGAATCTCGTCAAATAGGCATCGAGTGGGAACACCCGTGGCTCCTTCGGGACTTGCCGCAGTGGTCTGATGGCGATTACGAGTCCGTTTCTGGTGTTGTGGTTTTGCGGAAACTTGGGCACCGTAATGAGAGCGAAGTTGAACGAGCCAAACAAAACGATGAAATATCGACATCTATTAGACCAAAAATTTCCCAAAATAAAGACCAGTCCTCGTAAACTCGGACTCGTAATAAACTTGAAGCGCCTACTCAATATCAAGATACCGAATCCTTTTTGGCCTCATCCATCCGTTGAAGCTAATGTCAAAGAAGATGAGCGCCTGTTTGTATCTATGCTTCAATCAGTGCGGTGATTCATTTAGGCCAGAGGCCAAAATTCTTACGCTTATGGCCTCTGGGCAGTCTGTTTTACAATAAAGTCATCGATGCACACGATTTCATTCGAGAACATTATTGCCAATGGTTCTAGTAACGAAGCAGAATGCTGTTCATAAAGTTGACGTCCAAGTTCAAACATACCATGTCCTCCTCGTCTACAGTGTAACCACGAACTTCGACCCTGTATTTGCATCGGTAGGATGACATCACCTGGCATTTCGGCATGCCATTGGCATGCCACCGGCATTTTGGCCCAAAATGCCGAAGGTAAAAGGCTAGGCCTGGTTTACCGAAATGCCGGTCAGTATTTCTGGGCCGGAGCCGACCCCAAAAAGGCCAAAAGGCTGGGTGGACCGGGGCCAAAAGGCTAGGTCCGCTGGAGCAGGTAGTCGCATCCAGACGTGGTGAGTCATTGGAGCTACACAATTAGGTTATGCTACCATCTGGTGTGTATATAGATCCTCTACGAGACAAATCCATCTATAAATCACCTATCACAGAGACAGTTGATCAAACATAGTGAGAAGACCATGTGATACCATTACTGGACAAAAATCACCCAGGAGAAAATCTTCTGAGTACACTTACTTACTGTAAGGTCTGGAAGTAGTGTTACCAGGGCAGTAGGGGTCTTGAAACTAGCAGCAGATGTGTCGCCCCGTGGTCATTCTGGCCTTAACATTTTGAAATGCCGGAAATGCCGTAAATGCCATAAAAGGCCAAAAGGTGAGTTGTCAATCTACCGATGTGGCTGATGATGCAATGAATGTCATAATAGGGAAGGTGCTAGAGTCAGCGTACCTTTTGGAATGTCCTTTGGAAGATCAATAGTCTGAGTAACCGTGTAATTGCCGGGATCAACGGGGCATTGTAGAGTAGCGTTGGCATCACGTCTGAAAGCGCCAGGGTGCATGTCAATGCAAACATACGACTTGGTCTAGGAAAAAGCGTACGCTTCCTTGCAAACATCAAATCCCTTGGAGACGATCTTGATAAGACCAAGTTTCACAACAACGTTGACATAGGCACCATCCTGGAACGTAAAATTGAGCTCCGGAAGATGTTAGTGGGTTGCCTGGCAGAACCTCAATTATCTTGATGACAGTAGCATTGACAGTCACTGAGAGTTTCTCGCCAGGTTGGGGAGGATCTGGCTTGGTCTGAATAGACGTGATGTGAATTGCGTAGGTTGAGTCGCCTAGAGAGTAGGGTATAAAGGTGTACTATATTTGATAATATGAATCATGACATACCACAATCTTTGTAAACCAGAGGGGTGTTGAGACGATGATCTAGCCGGTTCAGCCAAGGTCTTTCAAATTCCAATGGCAACTGGGCCGAATTTGCGCCGAGAATGAGGAGACTAAAAGCATACAAAAGGTAAAGAGGATGCATGGTGCAAGTTAGCGATAGTGAAGGCGGCAAGGGAGACGGTGATGAGCACGCTGAAGAATGTCTGATATCATGTGCTCTTTTCGTTTATAGACATGAATTTGACTTCAGAGTTGTGGGTCCTGTGTCCCCGAACATTATATCGGGGCAAACTTGAAGAATGGGTTCGTATTGAAGATGAACGTAAAGGGAAAGACGACAAGAGGACGAGCCGCCTGCAAAAATGCCGCGTTCGCGAAAATGCCTCGCCGTCCCGGCCGTTCCTCCGGAGTATATAAAGAATTTGATGTTGCTCTGGTCATGCCTTCTTCGCCCCTTTTCTCTCCCTTACTTTACCTTTAGCATCTTTCCTCAATGATGAAGGCGCCCGATTCAGAATTCTTTCTTCAACTCTTCTCTCCGTATATTCACCTCTACCAAGACCCAACTTGGCTTCAGCAGAAGGATGGACGGGCTTGTCGGTACGAAGGGTCACCTAGTGGACTTGATCGTGCGCGTGTAGGTTGGGCATTTTAGCTGCGTTCCCTTATAGGGATGTGTCGACTTTAGGTGAGTATATCCACCTCAAAGTCACGTCAAGTATACTAGCCAGAGGTCTCATCTTATCGGGCCCATTCTGGTACATCCCGCTGAACTTTGACCTCAACGTAACGCTCAGATGGCTTGCCAGCATCGTCATCGGCTCTACATCGTGCCGGTCGCATATCCGAAACTACCGCCTAGTTTCCAAGCCTAGGCTCTTCAAGCTAGGAGTTTTTCTATTATCGCCAACCACGTAGCGGCATCGTCCTCACCCACGAGGCCGTTGTTTTCCCATTGCATTACAACGTCACCACCCTCGGCGCCACGTCATCCCCAACGAGATGTTAGTAGACGCTATCGGACACTATCAGACGTTATCCGACAAATCCATGAAAATTCTCTTGCTTGACAACCTCTTCCCAGACCTCCAACTTGAAGCATAATGAAATGAGATTTTAGAAAAGAACACTGCCGGAAAATTTTGTGCCTTGCGGTCCGTGCGTTATTCGTTTCAAATTCCCCTGTGCCCCGAATTTCCCCACGTTCGCTTCTTTCTTTCCAACCACCATCCCCACTTCCAAACAACTCCCTCCCGCTAGGACGTCCTTTCTCCCATCTTATTGTTGCTCTTTCGTTATATCAAGATGAAACTTGGACAATGCGCGAAGTACTGAGCGTAGGTTGGAGGTGAAGTGTGGTATGGGCGAGGTACGTGTCCTGATTATTGATCGCGTTTGCGAAATCAAAGGTATATCAATGCGTCAGGCACCTCGAAGAAGACCCAGACGACAGCACCGAACCATTCATACGGCTATATATCGTGAGTCAATCCTGAAACATTACTACCCTTATACTAAACATTCTGCGAGCTAGTATTTATGGACAATGTCGCGTCGTATTGCTCTTGGACATGGACAGAGGGTTTGGTGGAGGGTGGAGGGTATGGAGTTCAGGCAGAGGGTTTTTGCTCACAGCGGGAGTTTGGATGATTTGTGGTACTTAGGTTAGAGAGCTCGCATCGGTACATAAGCTGTACCCAGTAACACATCTTCACAATACAGTTAATTGTCAGACACTATCAGACACGATCAGATGGAATCCGATGCCAAATAGAGCCTGTTAGAAGCTACCTATGAAACGTCAGATAACGTCTGAATTATTCCGGGTTAAGGTCACTATCAGACGTTATCAGACGTTATCAGACGAAGTCGGGTGTTGTCAGATAACGTTCAGCCCTGGAGTCATATGACAACGCGGCTTGTCGGATAGACTTATCGATTTGTTCGACTCGGACGTTCCTAAGCCACTCATTTTGTGGTGTTCACGTCGTCTCAATGCGACTTTTGGCTTTTCATTGCGACTCCTCAGCATTGGGATCCATGATCCACGCCTCCGCGGTTACTTACGTCGAATTCACGTCTGGATTCATGAATAGTTTACTCCATGCAACTCAGAATGGGATTTGAAATATTAGAAAGGAGGAAAAGGAGAAAGAAGACAGCAGCGGGATGATTGCCTGGCTGGGCAGAGATCTCAGATCCTCGGGGACCTAAGGGGTCTTTTTTATCGTTTACCGCCTTGCTGTGATTTCGGGATTCTTTCATAGATCGCTGCCCTTCTCACTCAATGGATACTCGACTTTTGCGACGACATGACATGTCCGGACTCTCAGCCTCAGAGCGGGCAGAGTTGGTGCATGATCCATACGAAAAATCACCCCGATACGCGCAAGGGGTGGTGTATTTCATTTGTGGAGGAATCGCGCTCTTTACAATTGCTCGAGGCATTCTGGCTTTGCGAGCAAAGCGTAGATTCTCTGCTTCTGCAGTGAAGTCAAGCCTCTACCGAAAGGGTGTTGCTGCGGGACGTTATCTGTCGTCGAAGCAACAGAGGCTATCTGGTATTCATTTTCCGGTACTTGGCGTGGGGTTATTGATACTTGCGTTCTTCGTCTTCACAATGAGTGAGTTCCGTATCTCTTCCGATTCTCCTCCGTTCTGATTTACGTTTCCTCGTATAGTCTGGACCTGGGGAACAATTCCATACTATCGATCGAGATGGAATGTCGGCAGCTCTCCGCTAGCCATAAGAGCAGGATTGTTGGCTCGTATGTTTACTTCCTTCGTTTTGGTTGCTTGTTGGATTTTGATCCATGCTTGTCAGTCGGATGCTTCCCTTTTATCTTTGCTCTTGCAACAAAATGGAACATCGTTACTTTTATCACCGGGCACTCGCATGAGAAACTTCAAGTGTATCACCAATTCATGTCGCACATATTCCTGCTTCTCTCTCTCATGTGAGTACATCTTTGAATGGATGTATATTCCAATGAACTGACACGGCTTAAAAGTCATTCGTTCCCCTGGTGTGTTCAGGGTATGCGTGAGCTAAAGCCCGGCTTTGAGCCTTTGACACAGTTGGAGTGGAGCTGGCATGTTGCGCACAAGTAAGCTTCACCGTTTTCTTTCGTAGACGTTTTGTTCATGGAATGTACACCTCAAGGGTCTACTACTGGTCTGGTACCGCGCTCCTCATCATCCTTGCCTGGTTGTGCTGGGCCAGTCTTCCATTCATCCGACGACGATACTACGAAACCTTCAAGTATCTTCATGTCATCTCCGCCCTCTTGTTTACTGGATTCTTCTTCGTTCACTGCAACAAGTTGCTTGGCAGCTGGAATTACCTTTGGGCGACGGTTGTCGTCTATGCCCTGTGTGCAGGTTGTCGCTTTGTATGGATGCTTATCATTAACGGTGCGGGTATCCCGAGAGCATCTTTCGAGCTCATGCCTGCCGGAATGGTGAAATTACGAGTGAAGTGTAATCCTCGTGAGGTATGGGGGCCAGGCCAACACTATTTCTTGCATTTTATGACTGTTACGCCGTTCCAGTCGTAAGTTCCTTCCTCTGTCTTTCTTGGTAGAATTCGCGCTAAACAGATTTCCTTCGTTAGGCATCCATTCACCATCGCGAACCTTCCGAGCGCAGAGAATAATGAGTTGGTCGTTCTCGTTCGCCAGGCTAGTGGTGTCACGAAGCGTCTTGCCAAACACCTGGGTGGTAAAGACGCTGACGCTACGATTCCTGTGTTCCTTGATGGACCTTTTGGCGGTATCCACAATGACCTATCGATCTACGAGCATGTCGTGTTGATTGCTGGAGGGACGGGGATTACGTTTATCATGCCTGTTCTCCAGGATTTGATTCAGAAATCCAAGAACGAGGAATGTGTCTGCAAGTCAATTCAGGTTCTGTGGTCTGTTCGTGATGAGGGTGTGTTCAATGTCCTTTTTGACCCAAAAACAACCGTGCTGATCATTGTTCAAGAATCCATCTCGTGGGGAATCACTGATCTGGAGAAGGCTGTCAAAGAGGCGCCGAGTTCCGTGGTGACTGTAAAGATTCACGTCACCGGCCCATCCTCAAACCCGGACAACGAATCAGAGAAGGAGAAGGATCCTTCAGGCGGGGCACTTTCCTATCCTCTGTACGGAAGGGCCGATGTTGCTGGGTTCGTCAGCGCTGCTGCCTCAGATGTCCGAACGATGGGAGTTGGAGGTAAGCTTTGAATGCTATCTGCACCCGGATACGGATTAGCTGAACGATTTGTTTGCGGCAGCTTGCGGCCCTGAGACTTTATTGTACGATGTGAGGAATGCTGTTGCCAAGATTCAGAAGGATATTGCGCTTGGCAAGCCTGGGTGCAGTGAGTTGTTCCTCCACACAGAAGAATACGCGTGGTAAACATTAGATATGGATATACTCTGAAATGCCCAGTCTATGTATTTGAGTATGTTCCAAAGTTTTGCACTGGACGAGCAAGCGGACGTTGGAAACCTCGGGCGCTTAAATGTGGGCGCTCATAATAGCCCGTGTTCAATATTCACTTTTCTCTTGGCCCCACCACCACCAGGCCTCTTCAGCCCCTCCATCCCAAAAGTTAAAGCAATATTCTGCATTGAAAGAAGTCAAACAAAAGTCATGTTGCCTCCAGTTCATCATTGCGCCTGCTGTTCCCAGCTCTATACATTCCGATGTCCCTTCCGGAGTAAGGGTTGCGGTTGCCGGATATCATTGTCAGCACAGCACAATCGCGACCTGATACTTAATTCAGCTTGTGATATGGCCTCATTTTTCTATCTCGCTGCGAACCAGCATGAGCCGAAGAGTGTGGTCCCCCCTGTCCATTATTCTTGGCCTCGCGTTGGTGGCTGCCGGATCCAAAAACCCTCAAGGAAGGACAGTATCTCTACTGTTCGAGAACGATGCAGACTGGGAGGTACGTGCATACCCATCCTTCACCAGTCATGCGTGTCCTGATGTGAAAACTCCAGCATTTCGCCGACCGGTCCAGTGCATTGCTGTTCCACGAGCCTGTGTCAAAGAATGAGGCGGAGGAGGTCTGCAGGGAGCATAACGAGTCATTGTTCAGCTTTGAAAAGTTAGACGAGTGCGTGACAGTCCCATTTCACGTCGGCGATACTTTGCTAACTGACTATGGTACAATCAGCGTGAACAGTCAACTAGTTTATCAACAGTATCTCAAAAGCATTGCTGAAGAGGGAGAGATCTGGGTCTCATCTGCTGGAAGCGCATGCTCTGTATCAGTTTCGCCACCTTCCGTATCGTTTGGGGAACCCATGGGACAGTATCCGCTTTTCTCCCAGAACATTACGTGCATCGATGGAGAGAATTCTACCAGCCTTCCGTTCCTATGCACCAATTCGGTGCCCCACACTGTCAAGATTGATACGGACTTCACATCGTCTCCTAAAATCAGCGTAGTTTCGAAAGAGACCGTGTTTACTGGGTAGGTATATCATCGGTCTCTGTCTCTTCTTCGCCTGACACACCTTGACAGAACTCGCGACCACCTGAGTTTCCGCTTTATGGGAATACCGTATGCCGAGCCACCGTTAGGGAAGTTGCGTCTGAGGTATCCTCAGCCATGGAAGGGCTCAACTGTCGATGCTACTGCCCGTGAGTACAACTACATCGACTATTCATTACATCAAGATTTTGATTGTACTCTGCAGTCAAGCCGGGTTGCCTCCAATACGGCTGGTTTGCAGCTAACGCCCTTGAATCAAATGATTTGAATCCATGGGGTAACAGCGAAGACTGGTATGTTCTCTTCCTCTCCCTAGCTCTAATCGCCATTCACCCTCACCATTCATAGCCTATATCTGAACGTATACACACCGTACATACCATCGGAGTCACCCAGATCAACCCAACTCAAACCAGTATTAGTATGGTTCCATGGTGGTGGTAACTTCCATGGCCTCGGATCAGACGCAACCTTCGACGGCGGTCCATTCGCTTCACGATCCGATGTCGTCATCGTCACTTTCAACTACCGTCTTAACATCTTTGGCTTCCTTTCTCTCAATGATGGCGTCACCACCGGCAACTACGGTTTCGCTGATAAGGTTGCAGCTCTTCAGTGGGTTCAGGATAATATTTCAGCTTTCGGCGGAGATCCAGAAAAGGTGACTGTATTTGGACAGTCGGCGGGTGGCTGGTCGGTGATCGACTTGCTGAAAAGTCCGCCAGCGAAGGGGCTTTTCAGTCGTGCAATATCGATGTCTGGAGGCGCTAGTACGTTTGCTACTCCTGAAATGGCAGCTTATATGAATGGTACGGGATCGGAACTTCTTCCTAGGAGATAAGCTTTATGCTTACAGCCCATTTTAGAACCTCTCGTTTCTCCGCTATGTAATGGGACTGGAACCGAGCGTCTCGAATGCCTTCAAGCGCTCCCTGCAGAGGACCTATTGAGCGGTTGCAAAGGACATCTTCTGGTGGCCTTCGGTGCAAGATGGAAAATATATCCTCAAGTCAGCCATCACACAAGTCAGTGAAGGTCCGGATGCTATTAACAGTGTCCCGGTGTTGTTAGGCTTCATGCAAGATGAATTTCAATCGTGCGTGTTCTTACGTGTCAGCTATTTCAGATCTATTCTCAATGTGGCCACAGAGTTTTGGATGCAATTTTTCCCAACGAAACTGATTTCGAAGCAGCGCTCAATAAAGCAGGAATTGTACCAAACCTCGCTGGAGAAGTCATAGAGTCTGGTTTGTGGAAGATTACTGACGAATTCACTCCATGTACGTTCAATCTCTTACCACAATTGGGGAAGCTGACGATCTTGACAGATAATGCCACCATTAACGTCTACAGTGACGCTATGTTTGTCTGCCCTGCAGCAGAACTCGTCAATACAGCAGTCAAATCGAGTGCTTTCCCTGCGTTGTAAGTTTCCATTTATCCCCCATTGAAGTTTCGTTCATATCTTTGCAGGTACGTATATATGATCCGACGTGCCTACGGTCTTTCATTCTTCAACCCGCACGGTCTCTGTTCATTCCCCGTCGGAAAACCTGAGCAACCATGCTATGCTTGCCATTCCGGCGATCTATATGAGGTGTTCGGTACTTACCACCTCTTCAACCAACCTGTCCGCGTACCCGAAGATATTTACTTCACTGCTCTCATCCAAGACATGTGGGCGTCGTTTGCGAGGACTGGGAACCCGAATCCGGATAAGCGGTATCTCGAAGTTCGCGGTCGTGCCTACGAAAATACGTTGCGAGCATTTGGAGGGGACGATGGGTGGAGTTGGCCCGAGTTCAAAGATGGTGGACTCGCGTCGTTGGATTATCCTGGACTGAGAGTGGAGGATAAACTTCCCGAACAGGATAACGGCAGATGTCATTTCCTGATGCGGGAGAGTAAACACTCGATAAAACCGTAGTTTTTTGGTCTCCTGTGCTGAGATTTATCTTTGAAGTAGAATCTGCGGACACTCTTTAGGATGTATTTTGTACATTTATGATTTTATATACATTGCATCAGATGCCAGAGTCGAGTCAGATACCACGACAACTTGGGACGCTGAAGATATACCCAAAATATCACTACTACCCAGTAACCAGTTAACATGTCAGACTTGAAGCCTGTAGCCTTAGGCCCAGTGAAACTTGGGGACGATCCCAGCAGCCGCGGACGGTGACAGGGTGATAATTTCGTCTTTTGTTAGCGCCGACGTCATCGATACCATTTTTCATACCGAGCGTCTGCCGTCGTTCTTCGTCCTAGACCATCTGACAACCCTTGGCTATAATTCGCTAAACATTAGCCTTCGTCCCCTTGTTTTCACAGGACATAATTTTTTTCCATCTGGCAGGGTCTGGTTAGCGACAGGGCAGGAAGAAATTCGGACTTTTCGCTCCAGTTCTTTGATTACTTCCCATCATGATCATCTTGGACAAAAATGCATCCAGCAAATGCAACAATCTTATGACCACACTTTCGCTGTCAGAGTGGGGTATTTTCGTACATCCTCTGTCAGCAGAGGGGTGCCGGCCCTTCTTTACTGTCGTTTATAGGTAAAAGGTTGTTGAAGATCACCTCCCCATCTCTTGTGAGCTGAGCCCGAATGTTACTACGAAAATTGCGAGTGTTGCTAACGGTTGGTCTTCTTACCCTTGGACTCGGTGTAACAGCTGGATGGGTACCTCATGGAAGGGAAGTGGCTTTACTATTCGAGAACGATGCTGATTGGGAGGTGAGTATGTCCCAGAACTTATGACTATTCTCTGACTTCAGTCCTTAGCACCTTGAAAACCGTTCGAGTGCGTTACTGTTCTATGGGAAAGCAACGAAGAGGGAGGCAATAAGGATTTGCGAGGAGTATAATGAAACACTATTTGACGTGGAAAACTTTGACGAGTGCGTTCTCATCGTTGCTTTTTATCTTTTGCTGCGGTCTGACCTGACTATTCCACCAGCGTATCCAGTCAAGTTCTCTACCAGCAATATCTCGAAAAATTGGGTAAAAATGACCAGCTCTGGGTATCATCGCCAACCGGCGCATGCTCATTAGCACCGTCCTTTCCTTCAAATGCTACATGTAGCGAGAACGCAGATAAAACCACTACTCTACCTTTCCTCTGCACCAACTCGGCGCCGCATACCAGCGAGGTTGACACAGACTTCTCAGCTTCCCCTAAAGTCAGCGTGGTCTCCAATGGAACAATTTTCACAGGGTATGTATTCTTGTTCGTACCACGGGATCGCATCTCGCCTTACAATGTTCATGTGAATAGCACACGCGACCATCTGACCTTCCGTTTTACTGGTGTGCCATACGCTCAACCACCGGTAGGATCATTACGCTTTCAATATCCTCAGACATGGAATGGCACAGAAGTAGACGCCACTGCCCGTAAGCCAATTAGATTGCAAAACATCAATGTCACTGATCACTTGCTTTAGTCAAACCTGGGTGTCTCCAATTCGGTACATTTGAAAATAACGACCTTGGATTGAATCCGTGGGGTATAAGTGAAGATTGGTATGTGTACCCTTCTTTTTCGATTCTTTTCTCGTATTGACTAGGAGCGTAGTCTGTATCTCAATGTTTTCACGCCATACGTACCTTCCAACACATCAAAGTCGACGTCACTCAAACCTGTATTACTCTGGATTCACGGTGGTGCCAACCTCAATGGTTTAGGCTCAGATGCGACTTTCGATGGCGGTCCTTTTGTTTCTCGAACGGACACTGTCATCGTTACGATCAACTACCGATTAAACATTTTCGGCTTCCTCTCTCTTAATGATGGAGTCATCACCGGAAACTATGCACTCGCTGACAAGATTGCGTCGTTGCAATGGGTAAAAGACAACATTGCCGCTTTCGGGGGAGATCCGGAAAATGTGACGATCTTTGGGCAGTCGGCTGGCGGCTGGTCGATCGTAGATCTGCTGAGGAGTCCACCAGCGAAGGGTCTTTTTAGTCGTGCGATTTCACAGTCTGGAGGAGCCAGTACATTTAGAACTGCAGAGGCTGCTGCTGCTGCCGCCGGTAGGTTTTACGTTTGTCGGCCTGAACACGTCAAAATTACTCTCTTAATCAGGTCCTGCCATTGGTCAAGTCTGTAATAGCACAGGAGTCGAACGCTTGGAGTGCCTTCAATCACTTCCTCCGGAGACTCTATTGAATCTCACCCAGACGGTTGAATCATGGCCTTCCGTGCAAGATGGAGTGTATATCATCGACTCTGCAGTCAGTCAGATCAGTCAAGGACCGGAAGCAATCAACAGCGTGCCATTTTTATTGGGGTTTATGCCGGACGAAGGCCAATCGTAAGTTTTTGTCGTCTCCTGGGCGTTCAATCCTCATATGTTCCGCTACCAGGCTCATCGGAACGAACATTTCTCCCAATGGCACTGATTTCAAAGCATCGCTTACTGTGGCCCTTGGAGCAGATCTCGCAGAACGCGTCTTGGATTCTGGCCTCTGGAATGTGACAGATGAATTCACGCCTTGTAGGTACTCTATTCTCTTATATATATTGTTCAAACACTCAGATGATGATCTTGCAGATAACGCCACGGTTAATGCCTATGGCATCAATGTTCTTACGTGTCCCGCGGAACAAATGATCGCTGCAGCCGTCAACTCGAGTGCTTTTCCCTCCATGTAAGCCGTCTGTATCAAAGGCCCATGTTTTTTCTTACTAAACTCTGTGTAGGTACGTGTACACGATGCGTCGTGCATACGGCTTGACGTTTTACAACCCCTATGGGCTATGCTCCTTCCCTGTAGGACAGACAGATCCGTCTTACTATTTGTGTCACTCCGGAGACCTTTACGAAGTGTTTGGAACCTACCATCTATTCAAGCAGCCTGTTCGGGCACCCGAAGATATTCAGTATACGGCTCTCGTTCAGGATTTGTGGGGAGCGTTTGCGAAATCCGGAAACCCAAATCCTGACGTACGTTACCTCGAGGCCCGAGGACGTGCCTATCAGGATACCCTACAGGTATTAACTGAAGGGGGTTGGACCTGGCCAAATTACAACGCTGGGGGAGGAGTGGCTTCTTTGAATTATCCTGCATTGTCCATAGATGATGCTCTTCCAGATGAAAAGAACGGCCGATGTCCATTCCTGTTGGCCATCTCGTCGTGATAGCTGTATGTATTTGGTGTATACGCTATAAACTTTTTTGTATTCTACTGCGTTTGTATTGAGGTGGTCTAGTAACCTGCTCCTCTATTGTCAGGTTTTGGGCCACAATGAAGAGTTGTTTCGTGTCAAACCACACACGATCCACGATACCCCATTTCTTGCTTCTATGACACAACAGCGGCACCGCTCACATGAGCATAGTTTAGAATTAAGTTGAGTAGAATTTTAGTGTATTCCGCCCGTGCGTCTTAGCACTAGTTTGCTTGCAACACGTAAAACTATAGAAACCAAAAAAGTGTTATTTCATCCCGTAAAATCCCCATACATTGATAATCTACACAGGTACCTGGATACACGTTCCGTTGAATAATTTAAAGTCAATTCAAAGCGAGCGCCGCCGAAACCTCCATCTCATGTCTCAACTGTCCGCTGATGACGACTGGCTCTTCGTAATCATGAGTATAGACCCTCAATCCCAGGAAGATAGAGTCATCCTCAGATACAGGAACAACATCTCTCTTGGGATCAGCATCCTCTTCTTCAGTCTCCTCTTCCTTTTCTTGCGCCTCGTTCGTCACTGGCGTGTTGGTGGTAGTCTCTTCTTTCGTTTCAACGACTTCTCCAGTAGCGGACTTTTTAGTCACGGTGACAACAACCTTCTCTGTAACAGTCGTCGTAGTGGTAACTGATCCATCCTCATGGTGAACCGTAGTCGTGGTTTCCTCCTTCTTTTTCGCTTCCTCGGCTTCCTTTTGTCGTTTCTCCTCTTCTTCGGCTTCCTTGGCCTTGGCTGCCGCTTCTTCCTCAGCCTTTTTGGTCTTTGCCATAACCAACGCTTTCTTCTCAAGTTCGGAAAGGTCTTGACCGGCGAGAATGTCTAGAGGCATTGGCAGATTTGAGGCTTCAGCTCTATATTTCAACGAGTGAGATCCATGAAACAGAGGCACAGAGCCGTGACTTACTCGGAGTGGAAATCTAAGGAAATTCCGGTGAGAGAGGGAAACGCGACCTAGTACAAGAGAACTTACTGGAGGCGACTGACTGGCTCTTGGCGCGTTCACTAAGCACACGAGACAGGATTCTCTGATCCCAGTTTGCAACTTTGGAATAATAGTAACCCTGTTAAAAGAGAATGTAAATTAGCTCGAGGGCAGCGGACTATAAAAAGCTTGCCTTTTCGCGATAAATACGACGGTCCAGCCTCACCTAGCCAGCGTGGTCAGCTCTCACTCGAACAGGGGAGTTTGTAGGGGCTTACATGGACGACATAGTCTCCGGGTTCCAGGCTATCCACTTCCAAATTCACGCTTCTGGCATAGATCCTCGAGGTAGAAGACTGAGCGATATAGTCTTTCTCGCCTTTCTTATAGAGCATGAAGTCGAAGGTCCAATGGCATCGCCCAGAGATTTCGGCGAAGAAACGATCATCCAGCTGCGAAAGGACGATAACAGCAGGAGATGCCTTCGGAATCGAGAACGTGACTAAAGATGGCACAAGTCAGCACAGTAACAGGGGATGAGTTAATGGCGAACTTACAAGACACGTCTCCATACGTCCAGGCACATGGTAAAGGCCGTGCCGTGACGTGTAGCCACTGCGAAGACATTGCCCATGAAGAATCGAACAGCCTCGTTCGGTCAATCTGATCCCAGCATTGCAGGAAATCCTTGTCTAAGGGATGATTTGTCAGTGTCCGTCACGATCGAAATAACAACACGCTCACATTCCATCACGAACTGCCCGTCATCCCCGAATACATGACCGAGCGCGGGCAGAGCGTCGAGCCATTCCTTTGTCCATTCCTTTGATCCATCACTCCACGGACCAGTCCACTCCGACTCGCCCCAAGGATTTCTGATAATCACAAACCGCTTCCCATTGTGCTCGACCGCTTTGAGCACAGAGTATGAGTGGTTACCAACGAGACCGCTAATCTTTGCGCTATAGTTTCCGCTTCGTGTTCCGTTCAAGGTCTGGTAAGCACATCCAAAAAGGCGGTTGACGTTGGCTTTGAGAAGCTCCTCCGTCCAGAACTTGTCGGTATCGAAGATATCCTGGTGGTTGTATAAGAATGCCAAGTCTTAATTAATGGGTGGGCAAGACGTACATTTGTGGGGATGAACGTTGAGACACCTCTGAAAGAACAAGGAAGAGTATTAGCAGGATGATCGCAACACAAGTACCTCAACATACCCAGTAAGATCTTCAATAGCTTCACATTCCTCACCGCCTGAAAGAGCAGCATAACATCCATGAAGCTTAGCGTACGCTTTCTCAATCAAAGGCACCCATGTCTCGCCCTGAGTGCCCGACTTTGCAAAGTATAATCCTTTACCATCCCTTCTTGCAGATTCGTTATACCGCTCCTTGCTATGATGATAGAGTTGCTGCTCGGCATATGAAAGCTCTTCGAACTTCGGAATGTGCGTGTAAAGGAAGCTGTGCCGGACGTAAGATAATGAAGAACTGATGAGGGAATATCGACGCACTCATCTATAATGACAGTCACCCAGGATGCATCTCGGAAGAATACAAAGCCATAGACGCCAATCTCTTCATCTCTCTGTATCATTGCGAACGATCAGTAACAGCGTGAATGGTATTGAAATGGCACCTACGGCAACACAGAACTTTTCAACTAGGCCCTCACATGTCGACATCGTCGCCAGGGCTGACACAAACCAGCAATTTCCAATTGCTCCTTGAACGATATCGTTCGAATCCGCACCATCAATGAAAAACTGGGGGTTTTCAAAGATCTGTGTGACACGCTGGACATCGGAGGGTGTGTAGGATACTTCGGTGCTAAGGCCATGCAGACACCGTTCCCTGTCGCTTTCGAGGTCGAACTCATGATCCCTATCACAGAATGTAAGTGTCCATGCTCCTAACACGTAGAATGTGCACGTACCTAAATCTACGATTCTTCAATCTGCATTCCTTGGCAATACGAGCGACCTTTTGTTTGCATTCTTCCAGAGCCTTCTCAAGTTCATCGTTGACCAATAGCCCAGCCTTGTCAGCTCGCTGTTTATAGGATGCTTGATCAGGTGGAGCACTATCGGTGTGTTTGAACAGGTTGAAGAGAGACATTGTTTTTTTGATGGAGTCAAGGGGTGCTCGGGAGATATTTATATGTTCCAGGACGTGAACACGATGCAAACTAGCGCCATCTCCAAGTCTCCCAAGGCGACTGCCAGGTGCACTTGCCGATGCTATCAGCGCTGGCTGTGTGTCAGGAGCGACTATCAGGCGCTCATTTCCACCATCCCGGTTCGTGAAATGAATCAACTAATCCAGGGCGACCATCAATGAGCTTTAGGACACATAATAAGGAGATATGAAGTCCGCCGGACATACATTCTCGAAGCGCGACGTCTGTTTAGGAATCTTCTGGTGGATAGCCGGAAAGACTGAAGGATGGATGACAGCGTCTAAATCCTTGAAACACACCGCCCAACTGAGCGCTGCTGTGAAGCCTGGAAGGGTCGAGACAATCAATGACACTGAATAAGCAACTTGAGATTGGGAGATCATTTACATACTGAAGTTGGAAGGATAGAGGGACCTCGTGAGTCGTAACCGCGTTAAATGTCAAATTGTGCCTTCACTCTGACCCTCCAAGATGATGACCCTTCAAGACCTCGATTTTCGGCATCTTACTGACTAGAACAGCCACCGAACGGTTGCATCCCAAGAAGCCAGCGCTTAGGCAAGAGACGCCAATGCGATCCCATGGAACTGGCCAGCTTTAAGGAAATCATCACGGCAATGTGCTACTGGGGAATGATGCATTCAAAATTTCCAGTTTGAAAGATGCGACCAGTGAGGAGAGATGATGAATAAGTTCGGCAACGCAGCTATGGATGACAAGTTTAGACATTAGTACCCAATTGAAACCAAAATATGTATGCTGCACACCATGGATAAGGCCGTAAGGCTTAACTCAGCTACCCTTCATACACAATAGACTTGCGGATGAATGCCCTTCTTGTCTTGTCAATCAGTCACTACTACATCAGGTAAATGCCAGATCAACCATGAAGCGCTCCCATAGTTTCTGTTGTTAGGACGCCAAGTTCAGACCCTGATATATTGGCTGTTGAGTATTTTAAACGGAGTTTTTAGTCAAAAATACCTGCGGGCCCGCGAAACTAGAAACGTCCATACGGCGCATCTGCAATCCATACTGTAGGCTGGAAGTTTCAAGTCCTTCTATTCATGGCGCGACATACTCAGTTTGGGTTGGATAGTTTGCAGTGGGATATGAACGGAAGAGCGCAGATTGGACGTTGGACGTTGAACGTTGAACGTTGAACCCGGGGGGGGGGGGGGGGGTTGTGGTAACGGTCATGTGACTATCATGCGGACCATGAAATCTAGCCGGCAAGCCGGCTTTACTTGCACAGAAGATAGTCGTTCTGTGCAATACAGAAAAAGTCCTCGCTTGATTTCATATCAAGCCACCGATCAACAGGGCTTCAGATATCATATATAACATTCAAGTTGTTGCGAATCAGCAGTTATGAGTAATGCAATGGTATGAAAAAGCCGGCCCCCCGCCGCCAGCCCGCCGCACTCAGCCTAAGAACGCACTTATGCCGTCACTATGAGTTCTTCCTCCTCATCCTCATCATCAGAGATATCTTCGGGAGTCCAACCAGCCTCCCTAAGCCGGGCATCCCAAGGAGACACTACGCTGTCTGCCAATGGAATGGCCGGGACAGGCTTTCCGATGGGTTTTATACATTCCAGCAAGAAGTCGTGAAGTATATGATTCACTCTAATGGCATCCATCAGTCGCTCAAAAGGAAGCATCGACGAAAAGAAACTCACTCTTTGCCATAATCCCCAACGACGAAATGCGGTGCATGGTTCACCTTTGCCAGAGTGACATCAATCCCGGCATCTCTAAACATCTTCTCCTGCTCGACCGAATACTCCAATCGGTACGTGATATCATCTAAACCATGAACCAACTTCATCCTGATACCCCGCTGGGCAATACTTTGTAAAGCTTCTTTGGAGTAAGTCTTTCGCTTGGTGAAGAAATCCACCGTCGCCGTTCGGAATACATCAAAATCCTTGGGACCCCAGTTTTCTTTGGCAAGAGGAAGGAAACGCGTCGCGTACGCGGTAGTAAGAGAAGTGGTTTTGTTGGAAAATGCAAATTGCATGACTCCGTAAAGAGCGTCAAGAAGAGCAGTACCGTCGATTTTGGAGCTAGTGGCGTCTCCAAAGCCCTGAGTCCAATAGTCATAGATCTCGCTACGAGCAGCTGCCACGTAATCAGGCTAAATGAGAAAACGTTCAGTCAGTTTGACGGGATTGACAATACATGACAGCGAACGACGTTACTTCTTCAAGGCCGAGAGAAGAAATCAAGAACAGCGAGGCGACTTTGTCGGGGTAAGTTATTGCCATTTGCAGAGCGATGACGGAGCCCAGAGACATTCCGACGATATGGCACGCAGGTAACTTGAGTGCTTCCTGGATAGACCTCGGCGATGAGCGCATGTCTAGAAGTGAACGCAGTGGCGAATACCCACCATAAGTTTCACAACATCTTCAGCAGACTCCTCTTGCCCATAGTTTGAGGGTATCTTGTCGCCGGTTGTCTCTCCGTGCCCTCGCAAGTCAAAGGTGACGAGGTTGAATCGACGAAGCTTGTGGTCTCCAAATTGCACTGTACGCGCGCGAAGTAGAGCATGAGAACTGAGCTTGAAAGATGAAACGTAAAAAAGGTCACTAACGATGAAAAACGTCCCTCTGCAGATACACAGCAGGGATGAAAAGAACTGTCGGGAGGTTTTTGTCTATAGATTTTGCAGAAGCATTTGCGGGAGTCGAAATAGTGTATTTGAAATCTGTTTTGCCGGTGCTGGATTCTACTTTGACAGAGGGCATCGCGGACAAGATATACTGGAGACGGTAGCAAGGATACAGAAGCAATTGCGGAGAGGTATATAGCAAAGGATCATGATCGACGACTAAGAGCCTGGGCTCGGGATTTAGGAGAAGAGAAAAAGGTACGGTTCCGTGTGCGGCCTGCGCATGCTATTGGATACGCCACTAATTCTTTCATTCGTACGTACAATCAAGTACGCCGCATCCATTAGCGTACATTTTCCGGTCCTAGCGGAGCTTTCCGAGTTGCAGAACAAATGAGTACTTTTCAGGTTGTGATTGCGCTATTCGTGAGTACTATACCTGCATAAGTTTGAGAGTCAGGAGATGCAGAAAGTGTCTGCACTGCTCCATGACGACAGTTGAATCAGGAGGCGTGCCTTCCTTGTTCGATCTCATGATCCAACTTCCGTTCCAACGTCAACGTCGGTGGAAGGTGCAGTCACAGCGGTTCAGGAAGAAGATCTGTCAGACAGATTTCAGCTGGAAATGTATACTGATTTACCTTCGATAAGGAGCAGGATATGGCGGACCGAAAGGTGTCCAGAATACAAGGCGCCCCGAACCTCGAGCTGCAACTCAACCAATCAAAAAACGCTTAGGACCCAAAAAGGCGAAGAAAGAAGCGAGAACCCCGACGTACCAGGATCAAGTACTGAAACGCAGAGTCTGTCTGCCTCCATCCCACAACGGTCGGTTTCAGGAAGTCCGATTGGGGGCATTTTCAGGATGCCCAGAAGGCATACCTGAATCAGCTTCTTTCGAAATGTGCGCCGATTGTTTCCAATATTGTCCGTATTCGGATTTAGTCCCCTGCCCACCGAAATGCTTCCTGATTCCTCTCCTTTCAGGCGCCAGGCCAGAAGTTCAGAACCACCCAATTCCTGCAGTCATTTCTGCTTACCTTTTGTTCTGCCAGATCTCTGATGAACCAGGTGCGGGTTCCGGTTGAAATATACCTAACTGATTTTTTTCCCCCCTAAATCGGTGTGAGTAGGGCCACCCAAGGAGCAGAGATAAGAGGGCCGTTTGTGTTCCGTATAAGAACCTTGGTCATTCTGGCTCACGAGACACAGCGTGAACGGCTCGGGTTCCATTTAGATGACGAGGCTACTAGACGAAAAAAAGAACCCTACGAGAAGCCCTATCAAGATCCGCGTACTGCTCGAGGGAAGAAAGAGCGCACCTGTCATTACTTGAAGCAGTGATCTGCTTCCAACTTCCAGAGCAATCCCGGTACGTTGATAGATTGGTATCCTAGAGGGAAACAATCAAACAAATTTCAAAAGCCTAGGCCGAGCTCCTCCATGGCAACAGAACGACGGGCTACAGGTGAAGCCGAACTCAAACTACGAGGAAGGCGTACGTGTGAGCAAATATGTAGGATCAACAGATCCAGATGATATTCTTCAGCAGCTCCAGCATTCAGCAAAGTAGAGCTCGAATCGTTGAGGGTTGAGGTCAATGAATGAGTTTAACGCCGGTCACCCGATTACTCAGGCTGGCGGAACCACTCGAGGGCCGAAGCTCGCCGAAATTACCATAAATTTAAACGGTCCTTGCTTCCTGCTTCCACCTGGAATCATCAACTTTTCGCCATAAGACCAGGAAGTAAGACGACGTTCGTCCCTGGTACCACCAGAAATGGATTGATTTTGTCGTCATCGAGACTCTCAGGAGCTGAGAGAAGCTGTCGGGAGGATTTAACCGACTTGTTTGAGGTGCGTATGACGATTTGCGTTTCTGTCAACCCTATATGATTGATTGATTTTACTCAGAGACTCTCTTTCCTAAACCATCCGGTCGCTCAAGCCACATGAAGGTCGCCGCGCTTTTGCTTGCAGTAGCAACCGCTGTCGCTGGACAGCAGGAGTGATATGGTTTCGTGTCACCAACCGCAAATACGGTCGTGAATATCACTAGTAATGTGCGTATTAGTTTGTTTCTTTCATTCTAGCTCACCCCTCAACTTGAACTCTGGTTGCAGCCCTACTTGAACGTAACCTTCAACCCCCACCGATAATTCAAAGAATCGACCCGCTCCATATCCATCTTCATCATCAACAAGGACTTCTCTGATGACGTATCATCACCAGACACCCAATACCACCTTGCGCAAGAACTTGTAACGGATATGGAGCCCAACATTCAATACTGGTGGGGAAATATAGAGACACCAGCGTATTACGCGGAAGTCTACTTGGCCGGGTTACCCTCGCCCCTTCCCGGAACGAGGACATTGGTGGTGCAAGAAAAGTTTAACGGCTATGGGGTAAGTCATTCCTAGATTGTTCTGGTGGATTAAAGCTGATTCCTGTTTTGCGTAGATTAACCAAACATTGGCGTTCTACACTCGGTCGTTCGATATTACCAAGTAAGGTTGAATGTACAGAATAGGCAACTCCCGATTTCCAGCACACCATTGAAATGGACATATCTTTCGCCGACAACTTTCTTTTCTTCGCGAGGTTTTCGAGTTGCTGAATAAGTCGGTAGTCAAGTGGCACTGGATGTCTTTTTGCAATGGGTACTTGTATACCGTACCAGAGGGGATGTAGAACTTGAAGATCACATTGGTCCGGATCTCATATTCGTGTTCCGAATCTAAGTCTCCGGAGCATGAAGTAGTCGAAACCTTGGAAGTGGACCAGTGCTTTGTGAGTACTAGACCGTTAGACGATCTTGATCGAAAAGAATGCATGATGTGTATAAGTACTTTAGTCGGGATTGAGGAAACCGATGTCCTAGCAGAACGCCGAATACAATAGTATTCCAATAGTCCATTCTGCCGTAATGCAATTCGGACCCATTACGCGCTGCGCGTCCATCGCGTTGCATCATTGACACGTGCTTTTGTAATGATGCGGCTTGTTCGTCTTGCACAGAACGACTATCTTCTGTGTGAGTAAAGCCGGCTTGCTAGGCTATTGTCCGTTGGCTTCGTACCTGCTCTCCAGCTCTGGATGCTCACCTTGTGCGATACTATGACTAGTCCCTGTTATGATTCTGACTGTGAGTCATGATAGCTGTATGAAGGCCTTCTTTTTTACTGCGGCATCTAAGAGTTTATTGAACAGCATTCAACATGCAGAGTCACTTGAGCTTCGTCATATTTTTGGGGTCAGAAGTCCGCATCTCATGATCCATACGCAGCAGATTCTTTTTAGCGCCATGAAAGCAGCTATCAAGATAAAGAGCACTACCTCTCAAAATCATAAATCATTCTCACTCCCATTCTGCTTCACCGCCATGGAAATCAATATTGCAAACCTTCCTTTCTCCTTCACGCGTTCCGAGCTCACTAAGAAACTAGCAGAAGGCATCCTTCACAACGATGAATTTCTACCTCTGTCGTCTCCCGAGGCTCGGAGGATCAACTTCCACGTCAAGCTGGAACCTAATCAAGCTGGCGGAGTAGGAAGTAACGGAAAAGGAGTACTGACTATTCCCACGAGAAGCATTGGTGCAAGGTTTCTGCGTTGGGTTCAGGAAAAGCCTTTGAAGATCGAAGGGAGGCTTATCAGGTTCTACCGGTCGGATCGTTTGCCCAAAAAGTATTTTGCGTCGAATTTGGAGCGAACGCCCTATTTGGATCCGGACGTAGAAGAAAAGCACGCCAAGATAGTTCGTGGTCTCGCCTATGGGCTTCCGGTTAACTCGGTCGAATTTGGCCTTTTTGTCCGCCCTGTCAAAGGCAAAGGAAGGACATTTGCACCCTCAATCGAGTTTTCGGTGGAGTGCCCTGTCCAAAAACAAGCATCACTGTTCTTCGACTATGATCGCAAAGTCATTAAAATTGCGGTAAGAGGTTTCAATCACTACTACCTACCTTTCCTCGAGCTTACGCACGTTCCCAGATGTCAGACTCATCGAACGGATCATCCGAGGAGCATGTTCTCATCAGCTTTGCTGATGTTATGAAGATTTATGTCAATTGCAGTCCTCCTGATTGTGAGTGTACGGATATCCGCTATATAAATCTTAAGCTGAGCACATCGATATGAAGATCTTATCTTTGACACCGTTATACCAGCCTCTTTTGAACATGAGGATATTCATCGTGCTACTGTTGGGGATCGTCGCATGGATAACAAGAAATACAAACAAAAAATCGCGACCTTGAATGCTAGCCACGAGAGTGTCGCGATGTATTGTTACAGTATCGGTATTACATTACATCGTGAAGGTCCACACGACGTCGTCGAACAATTTTATCGATTGTTCAAGCTCGCTGAGCTTCCAGAGGAGCGTATAATCGGTGAAAAGGTCGAAGTCTTAGGATATCGGCTCTTCAGCGACAAGCCCCGTCTCGGTATACCTCTTCGTAAACTCCGTCGTGGCTTTCAATCCTTCGACTGGCCTATCGTATTCCAACTGGAAAGCCTTCTTTTTCATGGCATCCTTCACACTAGCGAAGTCGCCGAGATCTCGAATCGCGTTCTGAAGCTATGCAGAGAACAACCAAGGGACTCTGTTGCCGCTCTACTACGTACCTTCAATTCCAATATCCCCTATCTTACTCCTGGAGAGACGGTAATGGAATGCTTCGAGGGACTGACCTCAAAAGCTCCATCTGGTCTCTTGGACTTGCCGCCAGGAAACTTCAATTGCTACCACGTCACTTTCACCCCGACCAGAATGATCACCGAGGGCCCATACCCAACTCAGTCGCATCGTATTATCCGAAGATACAAAGGCTTCGAGGATCACTTCATCCGTGTCGACTTTCGCGAGGAAGATCGTACCCAATATGGCGACGATCGCGAAGTAAACAGTATCCCTTTCCTGAACAAACGTGTTGGGAAGATTCTAAAAGATGGATTTCCCCTGGGTGGTCAAGATTTCCAGTTTTTGGCGTACTCGAGCTCGGGGCTCCGTAACCACTCGCTATGGTTCATGTCCAAGTTCAACCATCCTTTGGAGGGTCGAATAGATGCCGCAAGGATTAGAGATTCTATCGGTGACTTTCGAGGCTTAAGTATTGATGATTATCCAGAGCAGGAAAAGTGTTTTTATCAGGCGGACCAAGACTTGCTAAGGCATCCGTCGAAGTATGGCGCGAGATTGGGGCTAGCCTTCACTGCCACTCGCCCCTCCGTCAAGATTCGCCGCGATCAGTGGGAGATTATTCCTGATATAGTTGGGGAGAAGTCACGTCTGTTCACGGATGGCATTGGATCAATATCTGAGGAGCTCGGGGATGAGATCTGGGAAGTCCTTCACGAGGATAGCGTCGGCTTTGACAATTCGAGTATGAAACCTTCAGCTGTAAGTAGCCTTGTTCTACTCTCAAGCCCTATCATACTGACTCGGTGCTTAGTATATGATTCGTTTTCTCGGGTTCAAAGGTGTTGTCACCGTAGACAAGCAGTTGGGAAAGGAACAAAGCAACATTCGGATGAGATTGCGCCCCAGCATGAGGAAGTTTGGGAAAGTGACAGACGAAGCCGAGATTGAGATTGCTCAGTCTTTTGAGCGACCGAGCCGGGCTCATCTTAACAAGTATGTTCCTTTCAGTTTCAACCTTCATGAAAGAGTTAAGAACAATTATGCTGTAGACAACTGATTATGATTCTCGAAGATAAAGGAGTCAAACAATCAGTGTTCATGGATCTGCTTAATGATGCCATCGCGGATGTCTATCGGACCGATGATACTCTCGAAGGAAGCTATTCGTTGATGAAAGCTCATTTGCTCGGACTAAATTATAGACTTCCATGGATCTTGGAGCAGCTGGAACGTCTAGGATGCTGTATCGGCTCTCAGCCTGACGATCACCACATTAACGTTGATTATACCTTCCTCAAGGAACTCCGCAAAGCCGCCCAGTCGTCTGTTCTGCGTGAAATCAAGAATGACGCAAGAATACCAATACCAGATAGTTATCTCCTCGTGGGTGTCGCCGACGAAGGTCCAGCTTATCGATATAGAGAACATCTTCCATCGGATTCAATTTACGAACTTCGAGAGGGCGAGATCTACGGTACGTGATTTTCACAACCGGTGTTACTTTCAATCTCACTCTTTTCACAGCATGTATTCAAGAGACTAGCGATGACGAACCTCAATATCTTGAAGGACCTTGTGCCATTTGCCGGAGCCCTTTGACACATCCTGGTGATGGTGCGTTGTTTAGGTTGACATCGTGTCATTTGCTCACAAAATATATACAGTGCAGCGCGTTCAGGCCATTGGAAGACCTCCAGCCGGGAAGCGCTGTTTTTTCGCTCATATGAAGAACGTGGTTGTTTTTTCTTGTAATGGTGAGCGTCAATGTATAATTGGCGTGAAAGAAAGCTGATTTAGTTCAACTTTCAAGGAAAAAGGCCTCTTTCTTCGTGCCTTGGTGGAGGTGATTTGGATGGGTATAAGATGAATGATTATTTGAAGTTCTCCCACTGACAGATGACTCTACGCTTTAGGGATCCGTACATCGTGATCCGATTTCCTGGATTATTGCCGCCAAAATATGATCCACCTGCCTCGTACGATGCCCCAAAAGCACAGCTTCTGTCCAGAGAGTGCAACATAGGGGATGTCTGTGATTTCGTCGTTACATATATTCACTCAAATGTTCTGGTGGGCTTTTCTCAGTGCTATATCATCAAGCGTACTCTAAATGGTATCTACAGGGCTTGTTGTCAACGCGCTTGTTGACGATTGCTGGTGAGTACCCGTAAATTGCCTTTGGGTGGACTAACTCATGAAACACACAGACCAATCCAAGGTTCGACAACACGTCCTTACGATATTCTCTTGATAACTAATTCCCTTGAGCAGTATGGTATCCGTGATAGAGACTGCCTCAAGCTGGCCGAACTGTGTTCACAGGTAAGACTTATTTGTCTGTTAGTAAATCACTCATTAAACCGTTAGTATATAGGCGGTCGATTATGCTAAACATGGCGTTGCTATTGATCTGGAGAGTAACCCACTTCCCAAGACACTCATGCGTTGTAAACCTGATTGGCGAGCTTCCAATGATCCCAACCCCCGAGAAACAGACTACTACACGTCGACTCGTGCCCTTGGGTACATGTATCGCGAATGTCTGAAACACCGGCCTGCAGAGAACAATAATGCTCACTCACCGCCTGATGCGCTTTCGTCTATTCTAAAGGAGAAGATATGCCCATATCTTGATCCAGAATCGTGTATCGACCGCAATTCGGACACAATCCTCCGCATCTTCCACAGGTACCGGGACGAACTCAGGTATATTTGCAACACCCACATTCTATCCGAAACATCGGGCAGTCCCAGCGCGTTACAAGAGTCGGAGGTGGTAATGGGTACGATTTTAACGCGGTATACCGACAAAAACTGGAGGAAAGATCGAACCTGGAGGATGAAGCTTCATACCAAGATGCTTGTTCGGGATGTGAAGGTATCACTGAAGGTGTTGAATACCAAAGGTGTAGATCCCCGAGAGACGTTGGAGCTGGCGTGGTGTGCCTGGGAGTTTAGTTCACGGCGCACCTCAGAGTTCGGGACGAATAGCTTTGGGATGGTGGCATTGGATTGCTTGTTGCAGAGTTTGGAGAGGCTTTCGCAGCTTGCGGATGCTTGACACGCCCTAGGATTTACTCGTAGTATGAACACCGTTTATCTGTATGTTACATATTGTCCAAAATCAGAGACATACAGAACAATATTGCCATTTCTACGAATCATATATTACTGCGGGGCGGTGTTCTACACAACCTGTACAATAGCTCCAGTACCAAGAAACAGCGGGAATCAAAAGAGGTATATCAAAGTCCATAACGAAGAGGCCAAGGACGAGGGTGTAGTGAAAGCGGAAGGACTCGTAGCCATAAACCCGTATATAAGTAACAACTCCACCCAATAAACAATATGTATGTAATGCATTGAAATACGCAATAGAGTAAGGCATATCTTAGTGATCGTGGATGACAGTTTTTCATGATGGGGATAACGATGCAAGGTTAGGATAGATAACGACAAAGCCTGGAAAAGACGGATGGTGAACAAAAAGACGTTCGTGTGGGGAGAGAACATGATGCCTAAGTATGTGATTGTGATTGTGATTGGGATTGAGATTCGGTAGGCCAAACGTTTTCCCTTTTTTCCTTGTCGGCTGACGACGACCTGCCAAGAGGCACTTGCGAAGATTGACCTTGATGAGGCGACGCAGTTCTACTCGTACTTGTACCAGCAGCACGCATCTCATCAATACCCCTCTTCAGACCCGCCATCATCCTATCTGTCCTTTCCAGCAGCTCCTCCATCCGCTTCTTCTGCTCGCTCATCTCCGCATAATGCCTCTCCATTTCGGCCATACTCGGTATACCACCGGTCATACCAGCAATAGCCAGCAATGCTGACATATCTGGATGAGGGAACGTCATTCCATGTGGTGGTGGTAATACGATACCACTTTGGTTCTGAGGCGAATGTGTCCGACTAGGTGCAGCCGATCCCGACCTGATGTAACCCGGTACACCAGGTCCTCCAGGTATAAACATCTGTACACCGGAGCCCCCAGCACCCGCAGGAATATCCATCGAATTGATACCGGGCAGCATTCCGCGAGCACCATACGATGATATCCGTTGGGGCGAACCAGGTCGTCCTTCCCACCGCCGCTGCTCATCGTACCCTTGTGAGGGGGTATCGTCCTCTCCACCTTTGCTCTTCCGTTGCTTTTTCCTCTTGGGCTGATCACCAGAGTCGACATCGTCACTGTCGTCTCCAGCATTTGCACCAGGACCTCCTCGACCCAAAGACACCAAGGTCTCAGCAGCAGCAGGATCTGTCATACGCATTGTAGCAGTAGATGCTCCACCAGCGGCCGGGACACGTTTTCTTCGCTTGATAACGGACTTTTTCATCGAGTTGGGACGGTGCGTCCCGTGCAACTTGAAGTAAAGACCTGACGATGAGAAAGAGGTGAAAAGTAAGTATCAAACGCGTGAGGATGCCGATTAAAGAGAAGGGGGAAAAAATTAACGGCCGCAATAGTGACATTTGAAAAGAAAAGGTGTAGGCATCCGGGTCATCCGATGAACTTCCCAGACGAAGTCGGGGGACAGTCCGGAAGTATGAACACAACGTCTAGGCCTGGAGCCAGGGCGTCTATCAAAGAAACAGACGGACACGGGAAGTGTTATAGAACGACATACAAAGTGTCCAAGTCGCCCGTGAACGGTCGGGAAATTTCAAAAAGTTCGGGGAGATATGGAAGTGGTGATAAGAAAGGGATCGTGAGAGATAAGATGTGTCATATCTGATAAGATACACATGCTTCCACACGGGCATGATACGTGGCAAAAAAAAGCCATGGGGAAAGAGAAAGCAAATGACGAGGACAAGAATACAAAGCTAGGAACAGAAGAGGGGAAATTCGAAGGGAGAACGTACCACAAGCATTACAGATATTATTCCCAACATCATCTCTCCGCCACAACGGCGTCGTGCTCGTCCCACAATTTGCGCAGACTAACGCGCCTACTGCTGCCCGTGCTTTCCTCGATGTCCCAGCTCCGATGTTTGCAGTGTCCTCGGGTAAAGAATTTTCTGGTGACTGTTGCGGCTGTTGAGGCGACCCTGACGTAGAGCCACCCGTTGCCGCTGCCGCCGCTTGAAGAGCATTATTGAATGTTGGGCGCCCAGAACAGGCAGATGTCCCACCTGTACCATCGCAACGGCCGTCTCCAGGACAAGTACCGCCCTTCTCAGAAGGTTGGGTAGAGGGAGCAGGTGGAGATTTTGATGACCGCGCAACAGGACCCATATTGTTAGTATTATCGTCACCGTTTTGAGGGGGAGAACCTTGTCGAGCCGCGGGTCGACGGCCTTTGCCTGCTTTTTGATAGAGACCTGAATAGATAGAGCGAATAAGAAAGGATAGAGAGGACGAAACGAGACGATGGAAGAAAGGCGATAGGTGTTATAAAGTGAAAAACGTGAAATAGGTGTGGATAATCCTGCGGAACCGCACGACAGCATGATGCACCAAGGGTTCATTCTCCACGAGGAGGTCTATACACAGAAGAGATAGCCAAACACCCAATCATTGCGACTCCAGTGAAGAATGGAACAAGACCACAAGTCCATGTGAGCTTCCGTGCAAGAAACACACGCTGAGCATGCAGTTACGATGTGATATGATTGTGATTTGCAATGAAAACAGCAGCAACACAAGCACCCATAATCAAACACGTGTAGAAAGCAAAGAAATGGGCGTCTCGTCGGGTAAGACAAAGGATGAAACGCGAAATGAAAAGGATAAACGCACGCCTTGGAAAGTAAGAATCAGATTTTGAAACTGGCACTCACCGCAAGCATTACAGAGCGGGTTTCCCTCCGGATCCCTCCTCCACAAAGGCGTATCAAGGGTGCGGCAATTCTGACACGGTTGGCGGTTCGGTTGTATCTTGTCTTGCGCAGGTGCCGGGCTCGTAGGCGAAGCTTGTAATTGAGGATCGAGGAAGAATTCTGATGAAGAATTTTGATTCTGAGCTGAGCTTGGCCGTATAGGGTGTGTATGGTCTAGCCTGCCACTGTATGCCAACGAGTGCATGTTCTGTATCGGGGGAGGTTCCATGACGATTGGAGACATAGTTCTTTCTTCACCTAGGCCCTTGAAATTCAGAAATCTCTGCAGAATATCCGAGAGAAACATATAATACCTTGTGAGGGCTGGAGGGTCGATGATGATGGTTGTGGTTCAAGAGATGTCGAGGAAAATAAACGAGGGGAAATTGCGACGGGCGGGGAAGATAAAAACCCTGATAACGGCGGCCAATCAGGCTGCGCCAGTTTCACAGTGATATCGTCCGAAGTCACATGACATACTGATGTAAAGCGCTAACGTACGTAACTGACGGCAGCTTTCTAGGGTGGCCTCGGCTCGGAGCCTACTACCACTGGTCGTGCGGAGAGCTATCCAGCTACTGTCCGGAGCAGTTGATGGTGCCTTTCATGTCTTGAACTCATCTTGCGCAATATCAGATATTGTCAATGCGGCAGTCTACAGGATGCAAGGCAGATGAGGCTAAAAACTGCAATATTCATGGGTTCCTGATCCGATCATTCCCCCCGCTGCTGCCTTTCACAGGATCGTCAGCCCTGGAGGCAATCTCCATTCACAGGTATGCTAAATCTTGTCCTCAATATTTTTGCCAATGCCCGGTCAAAACCCTTCCCATTTCGTGCTCCTAGAGTCATGAGTCCTGATAAGACGGATCTTATCAAATCAGCCACATCAGCATCACCGCATCATCGGCTCGGCAAACCCTTTTATCGCGCCTCGATTACATTGCGGCTGGAGAGTAATTTGAAATGCACTGGGACGAAACGACTCAGACGAAGTCAGAGAAGTAAAGTCGGAGACTGAAGTTGAAAGTATTTTCCTGAGGAAACAGAGGGAAGTGATAATAAATGCTTTAATTTGTTAAATGACAAAGCCCATCATCAATGCCGTCAACAAATTCCGAAAGGTATCGCCGCGGAGACAGCCAAAGATGGCCAAGTTTGTCGTTGCAAAGTTACAAATTTCTTGGAAGGTGGACGAATGTTTGTCTAACTTCCGCTTTATCTAGACGGTCTCCATGTAATTCTGCGGATGTGTCCCGCGGGATGATCGCCTGCAAAGAGTATCAGGCTTTGCCTTATCTTGAGCGCTAGTGCAAGAAAACTTCGACGTGCTTAACGGAAGCTTGTCGAGATCCTTTCTACATAACTTATTGATCGAACGTGTGCCGATTTGGAGTGGCCAATCTCAGTACCAAGGGTGATTGGATACAACACATTTACAGTAAGAAATGAGACCGCGTTCTCCATCGAGCGTTCGTTGTTCCCATAGACAGCATGGGAAAGGGATATGAAAACCGCAGCAGCAAAATCACCGGAAGAAAGAGAGCCGAGTGTCTTTGCGTATGTGCTATCTATGAGCTATATCAGGAAGGTTTTCAAGACTAGATATACAGTCAGCGTCCTGAACTCTCTGCACAGTACATGTTCGTACTGGACCGATAACATCTTTAATATCATTAGTAGCATTATGTAGTTAGTCGAACGAAGCCCACAAGTCTTGAAGAGGCGCTGGAATACATGGAGTAAATGAATAGCGTCCCCGCGAAGGGAAAAGAGGTGTGTTACTTGGAGGTGATGGTGTATTGTGTCTTTTAAACATGGTCAGAGCTGAAGGGGACCTACCTCAACTTTGCGCTAATACATTGCCATTTCACGACTCTCGTCCCCTCGTATGTGTTAGGGAAAAGTGACCGGAGCCTAGCATGGAACATAACATTGACGGCTAATGCCAGAAGAAAGTACAAGAGCCTGAATGCCGCAAATAAAGTTGGTATTCACACAAAAACAGACGAGGCACTCACTATGCACCTATCGAGACTAGATAACGCCATTAATACCACGATCTTAAGAAAGGTTGATTTATTAGACTAGTCGAAACAATCCGTGTTAGTCCTATGTTGAAGAGTAGAAGCGGCGTCTGACGAAGACTCTTTGTCGATAACGACACACAGATCGACGGATGCGCTAATTCAAGACGTCCAGGAAAATGGAGTTGAATGTCTTCTAATCATTAATCCTACACTAAATGTCAGCTTTTACATGAAAAGAGAGGACAAGCCACACGCTTTGCGGCTCCCTGGCCGCTAAGATATACAGACGCACTTCCTTTAGAGGCCCTAGTACCCACAAACTAGCACTTTGATAAACACTTTGCGACAAAAAGACAGGAAACAGATTCCTTATCATGGCAGCGATACAATGCAATTTTTTTTACGAATCAACGGTTCCTGGGCCTGAGACCTATCATTTTTTCTCGGAGTTATTGGAGCAAGAGATGGTAATAGTGAGAGAAAAATAGGCGCCGGGAATTTGGCGTCGACAGGTGACGCGTCCATGTGATGATGGCTCAATGTAGAATGAAACCACCATCATGCAGCCTCGTCGACTCGTCTTTACACGCTTCGTTCTTAAGGATTCAAGATCACAGTCGCTGGTTTCAGAATGAAGTACTCGATCGTTTTTACAGCCTTGCTCACAGTGACAACTCTAGTATGTAACTCCGCGTCAGTGTCATTTGGAGGCTCCTGGTGAGTCAACGAAGCAGCCTGCACCACATATACCCTCGTACTTAGAATTTTGGGGTAGGTTACCAAACACTTTAATATCAAGAGAGGCAGATGATCGTCGAACGAACCCCAAAGGCACTAAGACTCGGAGCTGTGTGTGGAACATTGGAGAGCTATCGAACTCGGCCTATCCCCATCACTAGCATGACAGCCCACATGTATCCTTAAACCAGGGGGTGCGTTCCTTGATTCATATTAGATGCGCAGGATGGCAACTTGCGGCGGAAGGCCAGCTTCATCCTTGGTGTCGCACGAAGACACGGTCGACAATGGAGCCTCATGCCCACATCGCCGCGTCTGATATACCCCTTCGTTGACTGTAAAACCTTGGATGCACTGCCCCACATGGCTCCAGCCGACCCGGTTAACACGCGCAAAACACACTCAATTCAATCTGCGAAGCACAACAGGTCTAGGGAATAGGTCAGCAATCCCTGCGATCACACCCAATCTCCAAAAGTACTCCTACTGAATGCTGTTGCTTGAAGCTCCTGCAGATCAACGCTACTCAACGATGATCTGGCATTCTTCTTTCTCGTCTCAGCTATCCCGAGCTCGCCGAAAAGTCACAGCCGTGTTTTTTTTTGGCCGTCCCGACTGCTGCTCTGTGGTGTACGTCCGTCAGGTTTCCATAGCCTTGTTGCGCACATCCAGAACCCGACTCCATCAAGTGACGATGTTACAGGACTCGGTCGGAGGTGGGCATTTCAACACCATCGTGTTCCCGCAAAAGCAAAAGCAAAAAGGATACGTGCTGCTCAGGCTCTCGTTCAGAATGCGTAGTAACCTAGCCAGAACTGTCCCTGATAGGAACATCTCCCGGTCCAATGCAAAGCGCTGTGACGAGTGCTATCCCGGGTTCACCACTTCAGAGCTATACGGTACCAATTCATGCAGTCTGGGAATTGGAGTGAGGTTCAGGATCGGGATCAACGGTAGAGCAACAGATTGTTGCACGCCGTCGGTCACGCTCTAAAACTTCTTCTCCCTTCACGACTCCAATTTCAAATCAGGAGCTCCGCGCAAGTAGCGGGCTAGAAGAGGAGCACGCCAGACTTTGGTGTAGGTTGCTTAGAGGAATGTGTTCATGGAGCCTCGGATCCTTTCGTTGAGCGGTCGATTTTAGCTATGCTTCTTCAGGCATACTTGTCGTGATCCGTGAACAAGTCGATTATTCGATCCAAGGTCTAGCGCCGGGATGAAGTTCGGAAATGGCCAGCTCGGTCAGTTGTCTTCCAACGCCTGGCGGGATTTTGGCCTATAGTCATCCTTCAGCAACTGGACATGGGGATAGACTGGCCTTTGGCTGTGAGGATGGGATCCAGGATTAAGCAGCGCAATGCTCAGCAGCGGCGTTCAGTGGAGCTGCGACACACTTTTCCCACAGTTCTATCCGCGGAACGTTGAAAGATGCGTTAAGATATTGGTCTAGGCTGTGGTGAACCATTCATTATCGAATCGTGGACCTGGTGCTCACTTGTTCTACAATACCCAATAGGCTGCGACCCATCTCAAACACACACTAGCCCCTTCAAGACACGTCTTGGGCCAGCGCATAAATCAAGCTGCCTGAGACGCAGCATCGTGTTTCATGAGGTTGAATGGCACAGCACAATACGGCTACCTCACTATTCAATTTTTGCACCTTATGCAGAACCGCCATCCGGACATAAGTAGCTCCCATGAACACTCAGGCCTCAGGCCTCAGGTACTGCCCCTACTTCACTCACGACATACACATGCGATCCTGGCCCGGCGATTCTTATACGCCTTGGAACCCGAATTCAGCCTGGACTTCTCGTTTTCATTGTGTTTCGCAATGAAAGCAGGCTGTAGGTGCGTGTTATTCGAATGTTCGCTCGGAATAATACCCATGTAGTCGTCTTCCCGCAGAAATCCCCTTGTAGATCGCTCATGGTGAAAAAGAACGGGGTCTAAACAGTTGATAAGGGGAAGATGTACGATAGTGACACCGCAGTTCCCAGGCCGCTGGATCACGTAGCTCAGATTTTCTTGTCCACCAGTTGCAGCAGGTCACTATCGCCTCTCAAAGTGGAGTAGAGCATGACCTTTCTTATTGTGGGTGGCAGCCATGTTTCTAATCATCTTTTTAACGGTCTTAAAACCGTCCATGCACGTGTATTATGTAGTACTCAACTAATAATATCTATCAATTTCGCTGCAAGAGGATCTCCTGGTCTTTCCATCTGAAGCCAAGTTCCTGCATCATCTAACGACTTGCTCGACAAAGATGAAGAAATCAGAAAAGTCCAGATAGCTGAGCCACTTTATAACTCGTCGCGTGAAGAGCCAGCGATTTGGACATGACAGTTCCAGCTCAGGATAGTCTGTCGTAAATTGAATCGTAGTGGGTACTTGCCACTGCCGTGTCAAAAACTGGCCCGGGTGCATCACCGGCCGACCGCTCGGAATCCCAAGCCTATATGAATTCAGCGTATCTGGCTAGAACCTCGGTGTACAAACCGCTTCATGTGGAAAAGAGATCATGGAAAGGTATAATCTTTCAACACGTACCTGGGTGAAAAAGGGAATAACGTGATGACAGGTCGTAACCGAAACTAGCCTTCTTTCTTCTTTGGAAAAAGCGTTCAAGCCGTCGGTCTCTATGAGCGTGTCAAGGTCGATAACTTTCGACGGCATGCATTTCTGGCATTTCCATTTGTCCCATGTCAGTACCTGCGTGATTGAGTCTGCCTAGGGGAGACTAGGTTCTTAAGGTGGTATAGTTGTTGGGGCGGATGCACTCACCGCTTCTCTGCAACGCCGCGTCGGAGAGGACCTGGTTTGGGCAACAGCGAGCACTAGTACGTGGAATGCATGGCGGTTGGGAGAAGTGCTAGTAACCGCCTGCTTCGGGAAGTGTTATTATTGCGGGGCTTGGGCAGGAAATTGTTCGATAATGGTGCCGACTATGAGAGTGAAAGGTCTGACCGCGCCATGTACAAAGGTGGATGAGGAGAGGCGGTTTTCATGGGGTTTCTTCGGGGCGACATCTTCTTTCTGAGACGTGTAAGGGCCAAGCCTCGGCCGTAGTACAGCATGCTCATCATTGTTTGGAACCGAAGAAGAGGATTAGGCACGTCGAACGAGCTGCGAAATTTGCTTCAAGAGAAGAGATTACCCTGACTTCGAGTCAGAATGATAAAATATACTTCAAGGATTGTTGGACGCACTCTCTTTTATCCTATTGTCAAGTCAGAAAGTCTCTACCAATCGAACTCCAGCTGTCTTCAGAGCAATATTCCTCCTGATATGATAGTCTTTGTAAACCAGTAACCTTCCTATTCAGAGGAGTCAGCTCTTGTTCATACTCAAGATTGGGGATTTGTTGGGGACCAAGCGCACCGCGGGCCGTTACCGTCATGTTGGTTTTCGGGTCGCTGCCGTGGAAGGCGTGACTGCCGCCTCCCCCTTCTTTTCCCTTATCATCGTGACGACTTCAGCTGTATCTCTGTCAAAGGCTCGTCAACGACAGAAACCATTCGACGATATCATAGGTCCTTCATGAAGAATCAAGATCGTCGGGCTCAAGAGACGCTCATGGATAGGCAGTAAAGTATTAGTGCACGGAATTTGCGTTATGGCTAGAGCTCCTAGCTCCCTTTGTAACGGCATTTCATGGGATTGAGAAGGGTGTAGTAGGATATTGTGCTGACGCATTATCATTGACCGGTGAATCTATCATGCTGTGTCGGTTCTCTTGTGACCGACCTTTTTACCATTACCGATAGACCGTATAATTTCGAATGTGCATCTCAGTCGGACGATACACAACTCCTCTACCAACTTATGCCGGAAATGACAGTGCACTGGAGAAGCCTTCAAAACCGGGTATCGATCGATGCGTCTGACTTGTATTGTTTTTGCAATCCAGAACGTCGAATATACTCTGTTTCGCTTCAATTTCCTTACCTTTCAATTGAGTACTTTGTCATGGTCACTGAATTTTAGGGCTGGATCAGAATTCACCTCAATGGCGGTTAAGCTAGTGGCGTCTTTAATTGTTCATCCTGCTCATTAAGCTCTTTCCGCGACGTCGAGGATTATATATACAGTTGGAGATATCGAGATCCTCAGTCGGCTGGCTATTCGCTCTAGCAGTACATGACATCGCTCAAATCGGACGTATACCAAAACCGCCTGCAACTATTGGTCCTCTATCACACACCGTGAGCAGATTTGCCAATTGAGTAGAAGACTGACTGTATTCAGCGAAGGGATCTCAGTAAGCCCATTTTATGTGGTCTTCCAGGAGCATATTGAACATCTATCCAATGGTCTCATGCACGAGCGAGTCCCATGGCGGAGTCACGAGCAAGTTAGACTTTAACATTGGGCGATCCGCACCCTATTTAGATCACAGAATGCCGTTAGCCCGTTACTTATAAGTATCTCTGGACATATTTGGTCGTGTCAATATCCCATCTTGATTCTACAGGGTCGCACCCAGCTTGCGTCTGAACTGAAAAATGTCCACGTACGCCTTTCTCCTGAACGTTCCCATTACGTCCCGAAACTGACCTCCAGCATTCAATGCAGAGACTCACCGATTAACACGATTTGTCCAGAGATGCTTTCGGAAATATTTTGTCATACCGTGAAACCCAGCACATTATCTGCTGCGGGCACCCAGTCAGACGCATCATTTCTGGGAGCCATTTGCAAACGCTGGCGCGAGATCTCTGTGAAAACTCCGCAACTTTGGGCTAACATGCTCGTTATCATCAAAGACAGTAGTGATGATTCTACGACTATCCCGTGGCTGGAAGAACATGTCCGGCGGTCGCGAAACGTACCACTCATTGTAAAGATTGAGTGTCCTGCACCCCAGCCCAATTATACATCACTCGAGCCTCTCCTTGGAGAACTCCATCGCTGGAAGCACTTGGAGCTTCCGACGGTTAATGCGTCATTTGTCCGCTATTTACTAGATGACACGCATATAGCGCCGCTGCTGCGTTCGATCCAATTAGGCCATTCGAATGTGGACCTCGAACTTATATGCACCCTCTCTACACTTGCACCAAACCTATCCTCGCTATCGTACTCTTGTCCTATCTTCGGATTGGTCAGGAACTCCTCGATCCATTCCGCGCCACTCTTTTCTAATTTAACTCAACTCTCCCTCGATATAACCGAAAAGCGGAGCACCATTGCCATCCTGAAACAGTGTCCACATCTGGTTTCTGCCCAGCTCAACATTGACACTTTCGAATCGGAAATCTTCAATGCATACATCGGACAAGTCGACGTTGAAGCGTCCTTCGTCGATCTAGCGTTTCTTACCAGCCTCACGATCACCGTGACCCGCTCGCATGATATATGGCGTGATTATCCCTTCGACATGATCACCAGCCTCCTTACGGCGATTGTTGCACCTACATTAACATCCCTCTCATTTGTATTCCTCTCCGAAAGCATGGCATTCAAGCTCGCCGAAGCACCTCTTTGGCTTGCTGCTTCACGGTCGCGCTTCACTCAAGTCGTTTGTAATTTGATCGGAGCTGGACGTCTTGATACGTTCCACATCGAACGCATACCTCTCACCTTTGACAATCTGCTTGATCTATTGAATGGAATGAGCAGCCTTGGGAGACTCTACATCGAAGAACCTACAATCGAAAAACGATGCTTGGATAGTTGTAGTTATGCATCAATCAACGAAGATTCGTGTGGGGGTTGCGCGATACCAGGTGGTATCAACGTGAACTATATGGTCACAGACGACTTTATCGCCCTCGACATCGCGTCGCTTCTTCCAAATTTGACGGACCTCAAGTTTGTCTGTTACTATTGGTATTCCACCATCCTGCCGGAGCCCGAGTTGTCTGCCAGTCTCCTCGAGCATCAATGGAATGTGGAAAGGGTCTCGGTGAGATACAAGGAACCTACCAGAAAAAAAGACCATCCTGTACCAAGGCCCGTTATGTTGATTGAGATGTAGTTCTTGCGTTTCTCTTTTCTTGCCATTGCATTCGTCACATGGATGCCAGTTCCATCTTTCCTTGCCCTTTCCTTTGCTATGCCTTGTTGTATTTCAACCACATTGTTCCATTTTCATTTGGGTCATGCGTACAGTATATATACCGTTGCGTGTACCAAGGACTTTAATTTATTTTGACCAACACACATCTCTAGACCACATACAAGCAACTACGCACAAAATCACTCAATAAACAGATTACCATGTACATTTTCTCCATCAAAACTGGCTCAATGCCGCTTTAGGTGTATAATTATAAAAATCAAGTAGACAAATCTCGGTCCGAATATGATTTGCCTTGCCTAGCCTCAGATGGCCGATGCCAACAATATAACAATATAACTTGAACAACACCAATCATTGATTGCAACATCCAGCAGCTTCGCCGCAAGAAGATCACCCGTGGCTCCTCCATCCGTAGCCAGCACGTTATGCTCAAGCATGAGACTTTCGACTTGCTCCAAATAACCGAGAAGACCAGACAGCTGAGCGACCTTGCGACTCGCCGCGTGTAGACCTAGGTACTCCGAACACGGTAGTTCGAGCTCAGGACGGTCCGTCGTCAGATGTGTTATATCGGGTACTTTTGGGGTACTTGCCACTTGGTACTGCCACATCACAAAATCGCGGAGCACTGGACGGTTACTGGGTATATCGATCTCATAGGAGTGCAGAGTGCCTGGCTACAAAGCATCATGGTCATTCAAGCTGTAGTGAAAGAGACCCGCCTGTGTACGCACTATTGGTTCGAGCCACAGACTGAGATTGTCAACAAGTGAATGCTACTCCCAAAAAAAAGAGTTTGCGTAGTGACGGAACGAGGAAGAAGTTGATGTCCGTGGGACCTCGGATTCTGGACCTTCCACGCACGTGGACCTGGAACCATTTTTCCTCAGGCTCAAGCGCCCGCAAACGTCCTCCGCCTCAGTGTACCCAGTACCGGCCAGGCAGGCGTTCAACTATGCATGGGTATGGCATCGCCTTTTCAATCATCCCACTGTAAAACATGTGTAAACCATCATCTGACGTCATATTTCCGTATAACCCAGCTTCACCGAATCGCCGAGGCGTCGCGTATTAGCGCGCACGCGTCAGTGAGATTCAGAAACCCAAAATCCCAGTCCTCTATGTATTCCAAAATAGAAAGCAGACGTATACAAATATGAAAGCAGCGAAAACTAGATAGCATAGATAGCGAGATGAATGGCAAGTCCCAATGATGATAATGATCAAGAGTACGAATTTCGAATGTAAAAGCTGTTGAATGCCAAACACACTGGCGCTCTGATGATGAACATGATAAATGTGTGCTTATTTTGGAGAATGCAAGAGAGTAGATGAAGGGAAGGAAGAAACACGAATAACTGCTTGACAATTCAAGAAAGCACAAACACGGCTCATGCGTGAATCTTTGCCTGGTCGTTTTCGTGTACCCATGAGCAATTGCATCCAACACGAGCAGCGAACAAGGATACACACACCTTAACCTCCCATTCCAGCACCTTCAACAATGTATAACAAGCATCCATATCTTTCAACACCTTCCAGCGAAACATTACCCAGACAAATGGATTCGTTCTGGGAGGTTCAGGTAGTAGCTTGATTTTGAACGCTTCGGTGCTGAGTCTGCCACAAAACATCATTCATCGTTCAGAGGTTGGCCAAAAAGAATGAATAACGTACTGTTGTAGTGAAGATTTGAATGCCTCTGCATCGTCTAACTCAATGAGGTCCCTCTTGAAACAGCAGTTTGAGTTGATGAGGTCCCCTAGGTTTGCGATGACAACGTCAAGGTCATCGGTAGTTTGACAGGGGAAACGCCAGCTGAAAATAGGTGGGGCGAGGAAATATAAGATGTTGAAGATAGTAAGGAGGAGTAGGAGCGGTGTTGAAAAAGTCGAACTTGCGCCCGTCAGAGCGGCTTCTGCGACGGGGTTGGAGCCGGGGTTGGGATTGGAAGTAGAGGTGAATATGACTGGCATCTTGATTCAGACACAGAATCGGGGTTGTTTGTGACTAGAACTTGTGCTTTTGCAACACGTTTTCTTGCCAGCTTCAGCTTTCCATGTATGATAGAGCGTGCGAAATGTCACCTGCTCTTGATCTAGGCGCCGTCCCAATCGTTGCTGCTGCCATCACGGAAGTCGAGCCAAACATTGAACAAAGAGACTGACTTGGGAAGCGACCAAAAAGGGACTAGCGTAACGACACAGCCAGGAAAGAGTCTAAAGAGGTGCTGCACATTGCGGGTCGTGCTTGGGTCTCGAGCCTAGGGATGTCGCGGAGCGATGATGGTCCGTCGACTTAGGTGGAGATGCGATATGGTGGTGTTAAGAAAAAGTGTAGGTAGAGCTTTGAGGTATCCAATACAGGATCTTGAATCTTGAGCATGGGCCTTGGAGCATGGGAGTTGAGAGTTGGGAGTTGAGAGTTGGGAGTTGAGAGGAGAGTAGAGGCATAGATTTGACATCAATTATGGAATAGAGTGGAGGGTATTTAGATGCATTCCTCGTGTCATTTTTATGCTCTGACAGCGGGAATGGATTGCACCCATCAACTAACGTCAAACGGCTGACAAGAAGTTATTTCGATGCACGTACCGGACACAAGCTCTCTGGGGATGAGAATGGTGTTGTCGAGGGGAAGAAAGGCAGTACTGAGGTGGAATGCGAGTCAGAAGACTTTTAGAGCAAACAGACATGAGCGGGAAGGACAACACATCTAACCCTAACCTCAAGTTAGGGCACGTTACTGTCTGACCGCTGTCTGATCTCCGTGAACTTCCTGTCAAGTGTCAACCAAATCCTGTCAACGTCAACCGCCTGTTAACTCGCTCTAACATTCGGCCTGTCTTCCCCTTCCCCTTTTCAGTCATCTTGACTTCAAGCTCCCTACTATCTACCTCTACATTCCGAATAGTCCAATATCGACTGGATCTCTCAGCACATTAGTTCTCTACCTTCTCGCAAACCTCCCATGTCCTACACCCATAGGGATCGACTCAATATAATCCCTCGACATCCTCATCAAGCCAGGTACGAATCCTCTCCTCGCAAGTGCTAATCTGGCTGAAAAAAAATACCGTCAGCTCTCGACACTTAGCAAGCTACTCCAGGTGTTGTGGTTTATCAGGAAGCAGATAGAATAAATGCAGCAGTACGGCGGAGGGTACTCTCGACGATGGTAGAAAAGGCGAACCCCCAGCAATGTCATCGCTGTCCCGACGCTTTCGCAACCGAAATCAGCATCAGTACTTACCTGTCACCGAGGGCGCTGGAAGCTGGAAGCTGGAACCTGTCCTCTTCGGACGGGTGGCGGCACTGTAAAGGGAAGGAAGAAGGATTAGTCATCCCGGAATGAAGGTGTTGAGGCAGGTCAGGTCAGGCCAATTCCAACGTCGCCAGCAGTAGCACCAGCAGAAATCACGAATCCGACAAGATAGCCTTCAGAGAGACTCGTCAAAACCTCAAATTGCCCTTTACAGACCTCACTTTACCTCTTGGTAAGCCTTAATTTGAGTTGTAGCCGTTCACGAAGCCGATTTATTCATGTAGATCCCGATTCTCATTCTGCGATGGCACCTCTCCCGACCGTCAACTCTTCCTCGTCCGATATCTTGGTCATGTCGCCCTCAAGCGTTGCCCTCGAAAGCACCCTGACCACAGCCACGGCATCTCTTCCACTTCCAATCGTCATAATCTTCCTCATCCTTACTTGCCTATACATCCTCATTCCCCGTATTTTCAACTGGCGATACCCGTGCCAATCTGTGGGCCCGCTTCTAGTTCTGGGCCAGGATATCGAGCGTTTGATATTCGAGAATACTAGAACGGTTATTGTCAATGAAAGTGCAAGGGCAAGGAATCGTGAGCTGGGGTTGTTGATGAGGCATTTAAGGATGTGAGTTATATCCTTCTTGTTTCTCATTTCCAAACATTAATACCTATTTGTAGTCTTCACGTGCGTGTCAAAGCACTGAAAGCCAAAAGCCGCGCCGAACCACCACGATCGAGCGTGTTGGCTTGGGCAGTGTTCCAATGGACAATGGTCAAGGAGATTGATGAGTGTTACGTCGCGTTGATGACTTTAGACGCAGAGGTTCAGGTATGTGACTCTTTTGTACTTGTTACGTCGTGTTCTAATACTTTATTTCTGTAAGGTCAAGCTCGAACGGAGTGAAGGGGCAGAAAGCATCTCCAAAGCTGTGTAAGTGGACTGTGTTCCTTCACGGCTAGAAGCCTATACTCATTTGCCTGCTCTAGTTCAACTAACGTGTGTGTTGTCGCAAGGAATCGAGCAAAGCCGTAGATGGAGGTCTGATTGGGCTCGGTCATTCTACGTCTAGATGTCACTTCGGTGACATGTTTTTCATTCAACTGCTATCTTACGCTCGTATTGCTATCGTTGCTTGTTTTCTGCGTGTGCTCTATATATATCTAGTCTTGCAAGTTAACGGTTGCATGTTTATCCGGACGTAACTTACGAAATGAAGACATAGTCTAGTCGTCGTGATCGTCAAGGCATACAGGGGAGACTCGATGCGTCGTGAACTCGTGACGCTATCTCGCCGAGCCCCGCAGATACAGCGGCGATGACGTATGTCATCGCCGTTTCCCACAGACCGCGCAGCGGTCTTCAGCGCGAAGCGCTGCCCCTGCTGAGGGACCTTCGCTTGCGAAGGGCTTACCCTCAGCAGGGGTAGGTTAGGGGTTAGGGACTAGGAAGTACGGTCGAGGGCTTGTACCTCACGCTGAGTCGGTTCGGTTAGGGGTTCGGGGTTCGGGGTTCGGGGTTAGGTAGTTAGGGTCTGGGGATGGATATATGTTAAAAAACGCGAGGGAAGTACCTACAGACGCGTAAAATCTATGTACACGTGAGGGAAATAGTGACATCATACCGGCAATCTCGCCGTTATCTCTTATCAGTTCACGACGCATCCACTCTAGCCTCCAAGGCATAAGGCATAAGCGCTAAGCATTCGTACTCATCGGAACGGGAACCTTTCACGCGGACCTCAGGGCCCAGGTTGCCTATGAAAATATTCCTGTCGTCATTTTCCTTAGCCCAGCGTCACCAGACTTGCGCTTTAGGGCACAAGTGTCTGTAAGATTATCCTATATTCTAAAGGCAAACGCATACGAACACAAAAGCAACGAAAACAACGAAAACAACATGGTGTACGCAGATAATGTTCCAATTGATGAGTATGAACGCGAATCGAAATGCTGTTGAGCACCGGATGGCTTGGGATGAATATGATACGATATGTATGTGTGCTCGAGAGAATGCAAAGGGTATGCAGGGGAGAAGAAGAACGCGAATGACTGCTTGCCAATCGACAGAGCACCACTAATTCTCATCGCCCCTCAGGCGTGAATCTTTGCCTGTTTAGTTTCGCGCACTCGTGAGCCCGATGCAAGTAACGCGAAGAGGTATACATACCTTGACCTCCCATTCCAGCACCTTCAATGACGCGTAACAGGCATCCACATCTCTCAACACCCTCCAACGAAACATTACCCAGACGAACGGGTTCGTTCGAGGAGGTTCAGGCCGAAGCTTGATTTTGAACGCTTCATTGCTGAGTCTGCCATAGGATAATGTTCACGGTTCAGAAACTCGGCAAAAAGGAAGAAGTAACGTACTGTTGTAGTGAAGACTTGAATGCCTCTGCAACATCTAACCCAATGAGGTCCCTCTTTAGACAGCAGTTCGAGTTGATAAGCTTCTCCAGGTTCCCGATGACAACGTCGAGATCATCGGGGGTTTGGCAGGGAAAACGCCAGCTGAAGATAGGCGGACTGAGAAGATACAGAACGTTGAAGATGGTAAGGAGGACTAGGAGTGGTGTTGGAGGAGCCAAAGTTGCGCCCGTCAAAGCGGCTTCTGCAACGGGGTTGGGACTGGAATTGGGATAGGAAGTGGAGGCGGATATAACTGGCATTTCGGTTTATACAGGAGAATCGGGGTTATTTGCGACTGAAGCCGGTGCTTTCTGCAACACGTTTTCTTGCTAGCTTGAGCCGTCGATGCTTTCGATTAGACGTGCGAATTGTCACCTGGGTTTGATCTTGATCTAGACGCTGTCCCAGTCGTGGTTTGTTGCCATCACGAAAACAAACGATATGCCAGAACAAAGAAACCAAAAAAGGATTTGGGGTTAATGAGGCTGCTGGGAAAAGGTTTGAAAAGCCGTCGGATTTGAAGCCTGGATGTAAAGGAGAGATGTCACTGAGCGGTGATGATTCTTTGTTGGCTGAGAATCGACTTCGAGGTAAGAAAACGGTATGTAGAGCTTCAAGGTATGGAATATAGGATCCTGAGCAGGAGTTCGGCGAAGATGATGGGTGAAAGGATGGATTATTGACATCGAGTCTTGTGAACTTGGTATTTGCCAGTGAGGTTTCGAGCGGTCCTATTTCTATTGCGCTTGTCAAAAAGCCGCCAAAATGATACTTTGAGACGTACCAGGAATAATGGTGGTATCTAGGCGAAAAGAAAAGGACATTATTTGCTGTGTGAGGTAGACATCGAGTCACAAAGCAACTTTCGGGGCGAAAGGGGCGCAGTAGCGGGGGAGAAGGAAACCGTCTTAAACCCTAACCACAAGTTTGGACACAAGTAGTTCGGACGCATTAAAGCTGTCCATCATCATGATCTCGGACGTATTAGTGCTGCATTCCATTCGAGGTTACTGGAACCGAATATCACGTATCGATGTTCCCCTTTCCTCCCTCCACAGTCACCACTACTTCGAGCTCTCTCAAGTTTCGACTACCTCCAAGTACAAGATGATACAACGATCATCCAACAGCGAATGGTCTTAGCCACATTCGGATATTCAAGATGGAGTGGCTGAACATGTGGCCTTAGAAAAGCCAGGTATGAATTCTCTCTTCACAGGCGCAACGCCGACTGAACCAACGACTGTTAGCTCTCAATTTTCAGCGAAATACCCAAGTGCTATGATTTGGTACAGACGCAGGGGGTACGGTGGATGAATAGTTCGTCGATGGCCGGGTAAGGCGACTCCCAGCAAATGACATCGCAATTCTTCGGGACATGCCTTCGCAACTCGCCGAAATCAGCAACTGGCACCTGGCACCGAGTGCACTGCAAGTTGGAACCTGTCATCTCGGACGGTCGGCGCTGTAAAGGGAAGGAAGAAGGATTAGTCATTCCGGGATGAAGGTGTTGAAGCAGTCAAGCCAGTTTCAACAGCCAGAAATCGCGAATCCGACCAAATAGCGTCGTCGAGACATCAAATTACCCTCAGATTACCTTTCTGTGAGTCTTATTCAAGCTGTACCATGAAGCCCGTCCACTAAGCCGACCCGTTCATATAGATCTCATCCCGCGATGGCACCCGTCCCGATCATCAACGTTTCCTCGTCTGATACCCTGATCACGTCGCCCTCAAGCATTGCCCTCGAAAGCGCCCTCATCCCGGCCACGGCATCTCTCCCACTATCTCTCGTCATAACCTTCCTCGTTCTTGTCTGCCTATACATCCTCATTCCCCGTATCTTCAACTGGCGATACCCATGCCAATCTGTGGATCCGCTTCTGGTTTTGGGCCAGGATATCGAGCACTTGATATTCGAGAATACTAGTGTGGTTACGGCCAATGAAATCCCAAGGGAAAAGGCCCGGGCAAGGGACCATGAGCTAGGGTTGTCGATGAGGCGTTTGAGGACGTGAGTTATCTCCTTGTTTCTCATTTACAGATCATTGATATCTATGTGTAGTATTCACGCCCGCGTCAAAGCACTGAAGGCTAAGAGCCGCGCCGGACCTCCCCGATCGAGTATGTTGGCTTGGGTAGTGTTCCGATGGACACTGGTTAAGGAGATTGATGAGTGTTATGTCGCGCTGACGACTTTGGACGCGGAGGTTCAGGTATGTGCCGCTTCTTCGTGTCCAGGTATTTGTCCTAATAAATCTCTTGCAGGGCAAGCTTGAACAGAGTGAAGGAGCAGAAAATGATTTTGAAACTGAGTAAGTGGACTGTATTGCTTCGTGAATTTGGACCTATATTCATTCAGCTGTTCATAGTTCAACTTGCCTGTGCGTTCCGGAGGAGAATTGGACGAGAGCGGGTGTGGACGTTTGAGATTGTCACTACTTCAGTCGTGGTCACTGGATTCGGTCGTTCTGCTTACTTTTATCGATTCATCGATTTCGTCGTCGAGTTTTCAATCGTCGGTACCTATCCCGCTATTACGCATATGCACTGCTTTCGTTACTTGCTCTCTATGTGCTTTCGTCGTATCTGTTCTTGTGAATAATCTAGAAAGAATCTGTGTAGTCGACACAGCCTGTGATTGATAGCTCGCACAAGCCTTCTAGCAGTTTCGTCTATTCAATACATATCTTAGCTAACTCGTACATGTTACAAGTACAAAGGACATGATATCACTTTTAGGTAAAAACCATGGTTCCCGTTCCCTGGTTCCGCGGCGGCCTACACAACTTTCCCATCTGCACTTTGCGGCCCAAGCAACTTCACACTTCACAACAAAATGTGCCTTTTCAATACCCTACAAGTACTCATGTATATTATGGGAACACCTACAAATTTTCTACACAGTACATTTACACAAGTCTTATTCAAAAGAACTCTGCTAATCTCATGCGTTTGGGGTGATCTTTTGATGTACTGTAATGTAGTCTTGGTTTGTCTCTGGAGCATTTTTTATGTAGCTTTGGGTAATGGCTTTCCGTAGCTTTCCTCTAATATCATTCAGAGCGATGAATTTATGCTAGCGGGAATTGTCGCTCTATAATATACATGGGTGGGAAAGCGCTGAAGCGCTCTCGTGAAGCGCCCTTGAATGCGGATGGGAAAGTTGCATAAGCATTGTTTTTTTATCTGAAGCGCGATCGAGGTGAGGCAGTGTCGCGTTTAACGCTCGAGCCTGTCGACGCTTTGAGGGACAGCGACTCGACGAGAATAAACTTGAGATCGCATATATGGAGCGTCGTCAACACGTATTTGGTGCGCAGCCCAGAAAACATATATTCCAAAGCAAGAAAACCCCTAAATATTATGCAAGAAAGCAAAAACGAGAGCAAGATAACAATAATGTACATGTAATTGGTAGCGGCAGCAAGGTACGTGGGAGGAGATGGTAGTGCAGGTACGTGTTGAATGTCGACAGATAGTATGCGTATAGGTAGTGGTAGAAGGGGGGAAAATGACCGTGAACTTAATCTTCCGTTGGTGCTCCATGAATCTTTGCCTGCAGAAGGGTCATTCAACGCGACCGTGAGAGGGGCAAATGGGTACATACATTAACAACGCATTCTAGATTCCTCAACAACGTATAACACGAATCCACATCCCTCAAGACCTCCCAACGAAACATGCCCCATGCAAATGGATTCGAACGTGCGGGTTCTTGACCATTTCGAACCTTGATCTTATCTGCCCGGTCGTTAATACTATAACACTGATCAGATTTCGAAGAGATGGAGGACAAGGACAACTCACGTCTGCAATAATGCTTTGAAATGTACGACATCATACTGTGGAATTATATCGCTATCGAGACGACTATTCGAGTCGATAAGTGCCTCAAGCTTTTGAATGGACAGGTATAATTGGTCGGTCGTTCGGCAGGGGAAGCGCCATTCAAAGATTTTAGGGCCGAAGAAGTAAAGAGTGCCGACGAGGAGGAGAAGAGTTGTAGAATTCGATTTGACCGCCTCTTTTATCCCGGTTGAGACCGTATGAGCGTTTAGGTTGATTTCGTCAGCATTAAAGTTGAAGTTGAAAACGACAGCCATTTTGGAAGAGGTTGAGTAGGCTACAAATGCGGGGCTGAGATTGAGACGTTTAGTAACCACTAATTGCCTGCTAATCGCCAACTCGTGCGAATTGTCACCTGGTTTAGACGTCATCTAGTCTGCTCGGGAAACAAGTCTTTGGACATGGCAAAAACATTGATAGCGACCAAACAATGAGCAAAGTGACCGAAAAGGAACAAAGCGTCTATGGTCTAATAGACTAGAAGGGAGCCTGATAGCGTGCGAAGCGATTTGAGGATGCTGTTGAGCGCTAGTGAGTCGTCATCGGGGTTTAGGGTGGTAGAGCGTTGTCGACAAGTGTACAGCCTTGAACTTGTACGAAGGAGGGTATGCTGGCGGAGACAATAGATTATTGTCGGCTCGAGGAAGGAAGGACGGCGACAGATGTTGATTGGAAGGCTGGTTGGAATGAGCGATCAGAGTTGAATAGCTTTGAACTTGACGAAATGCCACATACTGCATAAAAGGTAAGGAGGTGAAGGGCAAGAGGCAGAAGGGGCGAGAGTAGAGGGTAGAGGAAACATGAGCGTGAGAATATATGGATTGCTGTACTTATCAAAATTCTGGCGATGGATGCTGATGCTGTGCAAGCTATGGCAACAATTACGTATACGAATTGAGCGATGTAACGCCGTAAGAGTTTTATTTTTGTAATCGTTAATCGACATCTAGTGAAGCTTTCAAGGCATATTTTCTGTGTGTATCAAGACGTCGTGCATGTTTTTCCAGACGTTGTGCAACAAAACAGGGAGAACACTGTGAGTGCCAAAGCCGCACCCTCACGGCACAGCCTCAGGTAGTCAAGCCCCGATCTAGAGACTCCATTGTTATCCTAAACTGGGTCCTGTTGATCCCATGATGCACCGGCCCTATAACCGGATTGATACAGCACCGCTAGAAAAATTATGTGCACAGCATTGACTCCGTGCCAATGATTCCTAACGCGACGCCTTCTCCATCCTCATCCTGTCTCAAAGGCCAAACGTCCTTTCTTCCGTCACGTTTCACCTTCTTCAACTATATTTTTCTTCTCAAGATCTTGTAAATTCCAACGACCATGTGCCGCGCATCGTAGCCTCGGACTGTGGATTGCCTATCGCCCTCGCTATGAACCGTCTTCCCGAATAAAAAGCAAACGTATGGATAAACTTACCTGCATAAAACCAGTCATACTCATTTCATCCTTTTGCAGATTTTTTCAGCCACGAGCCTGCCTACATAACGGCTCAGCGCTCAGCTATCGCTCCATTTACCCGTTATTTCGGCTCCAGTAAATTCCAAAACACGGTTCCAAGTATATTCTGTCTCCGACACACCTTGGGAACACGTCGAGCAGGGCCTAGGTATATCAGCTGAGGCACAAAGGGGTTGGGATGGGATAGGAACCAGAGCGGGCTGCAACATGGAGTTGAGTCTCGAGACGTTGCCGGAACCCGCCGAAGCTGGCAGGAGCGAGCTTGGGAAGTACTGGAAGGCAAGAAGGCATACATTCCTGTTGCGTTTGGACTGCCTATACAACCCGCTGCGACAGCGCTGTCAGGGAGCGGCGGGACCGTAAAAGGAAGGCAGCGACGGCGTCGGGATTACCAATCCGGCGAGCGTGCTCTGGTCGATACGACCAACGAATCGACCTTTAACTCCCCAACCTCGACTCTTGCACTCTTTTGGTAAGTCCTATCCAATTTCCAAACTTCCTCGACCGAGCTCAATTCCTCGTGCAGACATCAACGCAAATGGCACCTCTTCCATTGCCAATGCATTCCTCCCTCCCAACAACCGTTCCTGCCGCCGCGGTTCTCACTTCACCTTCGAGCGCCATTCTCGAAAGCTTCTTGACCAACAGCACCAGCTCGCTACCTCTACCTCTTCTCATAACCTTCCTCGTTCTCATCACATTATACATTCTCATTCCACGGATATACAACTGGCGCTACCCTTGCCAATCGGTCGATACCCTCGAAGAAAAGGTCTACAACCTCGAAAAGCTAATCCAATCGAACAACAGCGTGTCTGGAAGGAAAAATGCGTTGAAAGAGTGTGCGGCTGGGTTTCGGGAACGATTAAAGATGTAAGTTCTCTTTTTATCCAGTGTTCGCATTATATGCTGATCTGGCCTGTAGATTTCGAAACCAGATCAACACGTTCAAATCCCGTACCGAACCACCGCGAACAAACTTATTCGTATGGGCAGTCTTCCGCTGGATGTTGGTTCGCGAAATTGATGCATGCCGGATTGGGTTGAACGTGTTGGAGGCGGAGGTTCAGGTTCTCGCTTTCGTTCGTGGTTCTTGGTTCTCGGCTGATAAATCCTTGTGTAGGATAAACTGTCGCGTGAAGGAGGCTCTTCAGATGGCAAACGAGGTTTGTGTGCGTCTGCGATTGCGATTGACGTGGTTGAGTGAGTAATCTGGGTACCTCGTGCAACTTGAGCGCGTATTGATGTTCTTCCTGTGTCTTTCTAGGGCCGCTCCAGATGCCGCTATCAGGAATCGTGTCGCTGCTACGGGAATAGCATAACGAGTTCTGAATGATGGATCGGTCGGTGATTAGGCCACTGGGTATATCCTACCTCTTGGTTTTGTCGACGTGTTTTCGCTTTTCGCATTGCTTTCTTGGCCATGTATATCATTCGCTGTCGCGTTCGCTATTCATATCTCTATTGATCATGCGTGTAATACTTACGCTTGAAAGTCATAGTTGTTATCGTCTCGTATCACTGAACCGCGCGAGCCTTTTCGTCACTTGAATTGGCGATGTGGTGTCGAAATTCCGCTGTCAGGACTCCACCATACTCGAGTACCCCTTTTCTGTCCCGATTACCTTTTGTATACTCGCCCCATGCCTTTCGGCAAAACTTGTGTGTGTAGCTGCTTTCGGTGAGTATAACCTGACTGTTTGTGGTTGACTAACGCCCTTCAGAATCGAACCTTGAATCTCAACTTTGAGTACGGGCTACGTAGTATCAGACTTTCGGAAACGTCGGACAATCAACTCGGACAGATGATTATGAGGCGAACAAAAGAGCGCTCCAGAGGAATACTTGGAGCATGATGCATCCCTGCAATTTTATCTTCAGACGATGGTATTACTAGCAGGTTCACAGGCAAGCTCAAGAAACCAGGCTTCTTAAGGACGCAAATAATTTCAAGAATTTTCGACTTGACACGAGCGAATAGCTTATTATACATACGTAATCGGTGACATGGACATACTAAATACCAAAATATCCAGATTTATACAGTTATGGAGCCGCATGAAGAAATAAGATTCAAACTTTCATCCGAGAGCTGTTCCGCTCGACCCTTTTCCCCTTGCGATCCTCTCCTACACCTTCTTGGCCCTTCTCTGGTGTACTTCCGCTCGAGACTGCACCTCCTGATCATCCAAGTCCTTCACCATCACGGCATCCCTTTGTATTTCCTGTTCGTTTCGAGGATCTTGCTCCTTTGCTTCTTCCATATCCGACAATGCCCTTTTCGACATTCCCTGACTGTGACTTGCCAAACTAACTGGCCCATCTCCATCTGTGCCCGTGTCATTCTCCGTGCGGCGTATTGCATTCCACTGCACCTTGACAAGACCGTGTATCTCCCACCAGAAAGACACAGAAGAATAATGAATGGCAATTGCACATGTCCCCTTTGGAACATCGGAAAAGAGAAACGTAACATGCTCCAAATCCCCTTCGTTTTGGAAAGCGGGAACTGTATATGTTTGGGTAAAGTTTGACCTTTTGTTGAAGTCTGATTGCAGAGTGGCCTCGAGTCCAACAGAAACAGACCGCTTGCACATGGATAATGTCACCGTCAACTCTCCTGCATTCGGGCAGTGAAACAATACCAGACATCTGCCAGTATGGTACACCTGGATATGATCACCTTCTGCCACAATAACGCCTTGATATCTGCCTTCAAATCCAACTCTGAAAACAAAATCTGACCTGCCCTGTACCATCTCCTTCCACTTCTGCTGATTTGCAAAGACAGCTTTGCAGTGTGGTTGTTTACAGTCCAGGGCATTCAGGGTGCCCGGATCATGACAACCCATTCCAGAAAGGCACAGGATGTTTGGGTTTTTCAGAATGTGTTCTGTGACTGCTTCTCTAGTGGTATCTGAGATCATCCAGGGTTCATAAATGATGAGTGTGGTCATTTTCTGGCCTGCCAGTTTGGAGTAAGTGACTAGGTTTAGATATTCACTAAGACTCCTTTGGAAATTTCCAACTTGGATTTCTAAGGCACAAATATTTTGAATGTGTTTCAGGGCCCATATGTTGGTAATGTAGATGTAAGGCCTGCTTGGAATTGGTAGCATGGGGTCAGGAAAGGTTGTAAGAAGGAAATGACGAAGCTCTTCCTGAAGCTCTTCATCCACCTGTGTGAGCACCCCATGAATTAAAGGAGGTAGAAGCCCACTGCAAAGCTCTTCTATTGCACCCAAAGCATCTCCAGTCTGAATGTTTTCCCAGAGCTCTCTGGCCCTTCTGATTGAAAGGTCACTGTCCTTAGGTGCATCCTTTCTGAGCTTTTCTAGCTTGGCCAGGAGATGGTCCCATGCATCTGCAAACTGTACTGCCAGTTGTTCCCCCCCACACCTTAGAAGTGCAGAGTTTTTCTGCACTGAAATCCGGGCCTGCATTGCATGCATGCATTCATCTGGCAGCAATTGCAATTTAAAGTTCTCCTTCTGTCTCCATCCATCAATGAATTCAGACTCCCTGTCCCATAAATAGACCTCCAGAAGAGCAGTCTCCACTATATTGAGAGCTTCCAAATGGAAGAGTTTATCCTGATCTGCATCAATTTTGCCTTGCTCATTCCTGCCTGTATGTAGTCGGCTTTGGAGTGCTGTGGCCATTGACTCATGCAGTTTTTGCAGACTGATATAATCCCTGTCATGCTCTGATAATGGAGCTCCATTGATACCAAGGTTTTGATAAATGGTTTGGGAGGTTTGGAAGTCCCATCTTAAGTGTAACTCCTGGTATTTGGCAAACAAACAAGTGCTGAGATTCTGAGCATATTGCACAATGCTGCGGAATTCATGGCTCCAGAGGAATCCATCAAATTCTTGTGCTGACCACAGGCATTCAAGCGAAACATGGTGTACACCAGTGTCAGAGAGTGTCTCCAGTGTTGACAAGAATAATTTTGGGTGATCACCATCTGGCCCATGGCAGAGAAATGTAAATATGCGGTGTTCAGAACTGGGATGAACCATGGTGATTGACAAGTATTTGCGCCAATCTGAATCCACATGGGAATGTTCTGATGAAACAAATGCCTTGTGCATGATCAATCCATAGTACAAAGTAACTCCCTCAGCCTCTGGTGGCTGGAGTTGCCCAATCTGGGCTTGTGCCATGCTTAAAAACTCCCTATGAGCATAGACAAGAAAGGGCCTTTTTGCAGCAGGGGCATTTCCTCCAAATCCCAACTCCTCACTGTTGTTGGGAGAAGTAATCAGAGGAAAGGATGCATTGTTGTGTTGTTGAAATGTCAGAGTCCACTCCATGTGCTCATCCCAAGATGGATTGACACCCCAAAGGAATATTCGAAGCATGGAGAGTACAGTCTCCATCACAAACCAGATGTAGGGTCCAGAAGGTGGGAGATCTGACTGACTGACAATGCTAAAGCAGCCAACATATCCAGCCACAATCATTGCCATTCCAGCAGCAATCAAGAGCTGGTACACAATGAGCATGGGGCTAAAGTTCAGCAGTGCAGCAACCTCTTGCTGCTCTGCTGACAGGCCCATGTGTTGACCATTGTCCTCATGTCGACCTTCTTCAATGACAGAAGGTGAATCCCTATTTGCCCACTTGGCCCACCATCGAATGGCCCACCGTCGAATGGCCCACCATTGAATGCTCCACCGTCGAATGGCCCACCATTGAATGCTCCACCATTGAATGCTCCACCATCGAATGCCCACTGTGGCTGTGCCTGGTAACTGAGTGTGACGGCGGATACGCTCCTCCAATTTGTCTGCCTTTCCACGCTTTATTTCCTCGTCAAGGTTTTCATGGGACTGTCTTATCTTCATCCATGCAAGGCACATATTGGCAATTTGGTGTATTCGTGTCTGTAGTGCCAACTGGACACAAACAACACATAAAAATGACCCAAAGGAGCGGAGTGCCGGATAAATCCATGAAAGAGGATGACTCCAATGGCTACTGGCAAGGTATATGTAAGGGGTCACACTGAGTAGTGCTGATAATGCAGAGGTCATTATGAGTAATGCATTCCAGGAATTTGGAAAAATCTACAGGACATGTCTGTCAGATGGTAAAGCTATATTTGCAGCTTGAAGTACATACTTCATGGCCCATTTTAATAGCATGCTGAAACTTAAAAGTCAACCTTCTCCCCATCCCCTTGAGGTCTCGAACCAGCTCCTTGAAGTCCCAGCAGGTAATGTCCCGCTGTATTTCTCTAAGATACCGCTGAATGACAGTTGTTAGGTGTATACAAAACTGGGGTAGACCAAACGTACCGAGAACCTGGCGCCACCCATATCCCGGTCCTGCTCATTGAGACGTCTCATTGCCTCTGCTGCATTATACGAGGAATCCTTAGCATATTTCTGACCCGACCATTGTATCTCCGAGAGCAGGCGAAAATCTTCGATATTCTGCGCTTCAAGGAGTTTCCGTAATTTGATTTCCGCTACATACATTCCAGTGTCCTTGTCTATTGTCACCATGGATGACACAGACCCGGAAGTGGCAAATCCAGCATTATTTAGCCAAAGACCTCCATGGAAAGGCCATGTAATGGTCGCAAATAACGTCGCAAAAGCTGCTTTGACAACGCCAAGGCTGCCGAATAATGATAGTGATGCTACAGCAGCATAAAGGTATCCCTTCTCGAGGGCGGAACCAACGTTCTGTTCGCACTGTTCAGTGCCGAGAAGAGGAAGGAGGGCAGAGATATCTTGAATGCCGCTTGACAAGGTCTCCCCAAAATTCTGAGGTTTGTCTGACATGATTCAAATCCTAAAATGGGTGAGCAGCTTGAATCGTATGAACTGAGAGAGAGGAAATACCTGGCGTGTTGGAAGTAGAGTGTAAAGATGTGAAGCATGCACGCCGTGAGGCCTATATATAATGATTCGGCCTTTGCCTGAGAGAAGACGGCGCTCAATTTGACGTGATGCTGAAGCACCGCAGGCGACCTAAAACGTTGGTACCCGGGTCGATTTGCAGCCAGTGGGCTTCGGCGCGCAGCGCTGAGGAGTAGATGATTAAGAGCAGGGGGTCGGAATGAAGCACCCGAGCAGGAATAGAATGCGAGATGTTGAGGCTGATGCCAGATCCGGCAGGCATGGGTTTTTTTGACGGATATGTACATACGCTTCTTCCCTCAGCATATCCTCAGATCCATCTCCTCGCACCCTTCCTTCCTTCCTCATATCATTAAACCAATTCACACATCGTCCATTCTCAAAGCAGATGTTTGGTTTCAAGCCCAGTCAAAGTCACAACCCATTTTACGCAGCTGCTTTGTTCATCTCCTAGCTATCCCATTACAATATCATCCAACACGAAGTGGTTGAGGACCGTAAAGCCGAATCTTGAACATGCAGTTCTCGCAGTAGGAATGAAGAGAGTCATGGGGTACTAATTACATGTCACTATAATGCATAATACAATAATATCCGAAGCCGAACTGTCGCATCCCTCCGTGTTTCGGTACATGAGGCATGAGCTAGATGAAACGAGGTGTAAGGACATACAACATGAAATTAGAGCCGAACTGGAGCTCACATTGCTGACAGCCAAATGTATTTGCAGTCGTGATAGTCAGACGCAGGTAAAGAAAGTGAAACGTATGACCCCTTCGAAGGATGCCGGGTGTCGCGTTATCCTGGTTGATGCCAGAAACAACGAATCTGCTGAGCGAGAAGGGATTTCGAACCTCGATTGGCGTATCTTGAGAGTGCTGATGCGATTGCAAGCGTGAGAGGTTGAGGAAGACTGTTGAAGGAGGGTTTGAATTGGCAGGGTTACTTGCTGGGGTGTTATCAGGTCCTACGATCGGATGCCGCGGCCAGGCCTTGTGCTGAGCACGTTCAAGCAAGACGATGTTGAGCAGAAAATTTGGGGTGCTTGTACTCAAGCGATTATGTCGGCCCAAGAATTTTTCGGCTGCAAAGAGCTTGTACCACGGAGAGAGTACACAGTGGCCGAACTAGGTCCACATTAGCGCCTTGAAAAGAAAAGATAATTGAAAGACATACCAGAATGATAGACGGATCCGTGTTGAACTTGTTTCCCTCATTCCTAGACCCAATTTACACGGACACGAGCATAAGGTGCTAATGAAAATACACATTAGCTCGGCGAAGACAAGGATCGGAAAGGCATGTACCATGCCTCGCGAAGTCTCTTCATATGGGCAAACCCACGCGAGTCCGAAGTCCAACCTGTTCCGGTTGAGAATCCATTTAGTTTAGCGCCGAACACGTTGCGAGCCATTACATAATACTTTCACGGCGAAGTCACGTTATTTGGTGCTTGGCACTTCAGACGGTTAAAATTCGCGCTCATTTCAGGACCAACGAGGCTGAAAAATGATCATTAGTGTTAAAAAGAAGGGGAAGATGAAGGCATGCGCCACCTGTGAGATTTGGTATTCATATCGCGCTCCCAAGGCCTTTTCCCGTCGAACGAGGGCAGAACCTAGTCAACGAAAGAATTCGGAACGTTTGACAAAGTGTGAAGAGCAGAGTACGGTATTCGTGGAGTGTCCGGTTATCGTGAAGGGTACCAAAGCAATGTTATCGAAAAAGTCACGTTAGTAATGGGAACTGATAAGGCGGGGGCAGGAACTCGCCCTAAAGCCTGCTTGCAGGTTCTATATTCCCCACGCGGTCCTAACCCCCTATTCCGTTAATATTCGGGTTGACTTGCCTGCCTTGGGACTTGACGGAGCGTTAGAGCCCTTAACGAGGACGTAAGTAGGTAATCGATGAAAGAGTTTGTGAGCGCACCGATGCTCTCGACGCTCCCGAATCTTGCGTGTAGAATTCGTCAAGATCTTCATTGGAACTGGTCAACCAGACCGTATCGAGAATATCTGCTATTTTTACCGCGTCAGTGAAAGGCTCAGATCGAGAATAAAGGGCACTTGCCACATTACAGCTCGCCGTAATCCAGGAGCATATCACTGAAGGGATCATGCGAGGAAGCAGGCTGCACGAGGCAAGGAACGTGGTGGTCAGGAGGTCATCGTAGGTCGCCGTTTCTGATATCGCAAGTCTTGCAGCCGGTTGATAGAAATAGAACAAGGCGGTTTCTGTTGGTGCCAAAACGTACGGAGATGATACTGGTGCCGGATAATGTGGAATTCCCAGAGCGAATGTTCCACCTTTGAGGTGAAGACCTGGTATCACGAGCGAGGAGACAGGTTAGAGCTATAACCTCTGAGCGATTTTATGTGGACACGCATGGGTTCCACCTTCAATCCGCTGCCGGTCGGGAGGATGTCGATGATCATGCATGATGATGAACACGTGTGGCCTGAGTCGTCTTCCTTGCAATCGGCTTGTGCAATGGCGTCAGTATTAGAAGAAGCGGTACCTAGAGCCAACACCCAATGTCAATTCATGTCCAGAAAGACGAAGTTAATAGCCGCGGCAACATACTGGGTTTACGCAACTGATTGTGTGGAGGTTCCCCTCGACTACTGGTCACTGCATAACCCTCAAGCGGAGCCAAATGGACATCAGAACGATTTCATGGGGAACTGAGATAGGCGTACTAAGTGGTCCTATTCGAATCATAGCGCAAGATCAGTCTCACCACGAAGACTTTGAGAACAGACGTACTTTCCGATTCTACTCTCTTTGTACTCCATATTCAGGTATGGCCGACGATGATTCAACATGAACACCGATTCCGAATTGACGCCTGGACTCGTCAGCTGGATCGACTTGGTACTGCGATCTCAGCAGTCCTTGGGGAAGTGATATAAGGATTCAGGATACCCGTGGTGACACGGTGATCTGGGGTCCTCTGGACAATGACGAGTTTTATTGTAAGGTCTGCAAGAAGCTGTCGGCGGAATAGGCCCTGGATCGACGATGTTGTTCATTGGAAGACTCAGACTGCATGGGAATCGGACACCACATTAGCGTGCTAAACGGAAGCTTCAACGCTCACTACGCACACTTGTTTAGTTTCGGTTGCGTACCATGCGAAGCAACGAGTGACTGGTACGACCCATATAGCCAGAAAAAGGCAGAATTGTTGAAAGGTACTTGGATAGACGCGAAACTAGCTCGAGTAAACCTTGATACGAGAGCCGTTCCTCGCGCGGTACTAGTCAAAGCGAAAAGTAATATCAGCCAGGGGCAAGGGAAGCAATCGAGGATGAACGGATAAAACGCACCCAGCCATTACCCTTCCGAGTCAAACACCACGGGATCTTGCCGAAAATCGGCGCTGCAACCAGCCAAGTCCAAAATCAGGCTTCTCTATATGCTTTCGAGGATCCGTTCGGCCTACCGTGGATACACGTAGTAAGCGGATGACGTATTGACAAGTGGAGATGAAGACTCACCTCGACATATCAGAGATGAAACTGAGCTGATGACATGACGCCTCCTTGCGGAACCGGTGAAACGAGATCAAATCTGCGACATGATTCCCTGAGGGGTGCTGGGCGCGCCGCATAAGAATGTGGTAGCGTCACGAGCTAGAGCGACGGCTTACTGCATCATCCAGGTAAAGTGATCTACGCGATCTAGCAAGTCGTATGAACGCTAGTTAGACTCGAGAAGGAAAAGGTGACTATGCACGGACGTACCCAACCACCAGCTGACCTATTAAAAATTTCAAGTTTACGTCGAGAGCCGTTACTTGTTCTTTCTTCAGCATGCTGACGAACGGAGTGCGCAGTGTGATTGGAAGCGTTTACTTGAGGGTTGTAGCACTAACGATAGGGCGGATAAAGCATCGTCAGCATCGATACCAAACGATAACATGAAGCACTCACCACTCACCCAGCCTTTAATGCATCACTGACAACTGAAGACCCAAAAGTCCAACGAAATTGTTGCACGAACAGTCCAGGTCCAACGACGATGATTACGAGCCTGGAAAATGACTGGAACTTTGCGGTTTGTTGAATTATTGGACTATTCGGGTCGAGACTTTACTTGTCTGGTGAGTCGACAGAAGGAGATCGTGGTGGTAAAGAAAGCCCGACCCGCAAGAGTGTTGGAGAAGCGCGACTTCGGAGTTCGGATCTCTATTTCTCCCATCACGTCACTCAGATAACTCCAAGACTTCCATCGTTCCATGCTGGGTTTTAAGAGTATGAATGGGTACAGATTTCAGTGGATCCTCCATTATTCGTTTGCATTAAATTTCAAAGAGCTGATTTGTAGCTCTCACCCCATCATGGATGGAGCCCACCTATCCCATATTCTGAAACTCACAGCAGGCCAAGAGGTTGAATCCATTCTAGAGCTGCACAATCTCAGAACCCAGCAACTCCCCTGATATCTTTCTCCAAGAATCGTAACACGGATGTTCCCTTTGCGAACAGACACTGACAGCAATCTAGTCGGTTTATGATAGCTATCTTCGCGATGCGTCCCTCATCCCTAGAAAGTCATGACTGCTTACTCTTAGCAATTACTCGACATCGACGATGAGCCTTCTTGCCTTGACATGACGGGAACCTCCGAGTCAATACAATGCGCGTCTCACCTGGTACCCCGGCTCTGCAATTGCATAGGCGAAGGCTTCAAGGCTTTCATTCGGGATCACCTGGTGCCCCGGCTAGCTAGGCTCCCACATCTCCCATTACCAACCTCAGCGTGTCCGCGCAGCGGGTTTTCAGGCCAGCTGCTAGAGTTCAAGGTGTTCTTCACCGTTATCAGACGGTGTTTGAACGGGGCGACACGGTCTAGACTCGACTACGTCATCGGATTTTACGATCGGCGATCGAGTCGCGTTTTTAGCGCGCGTCGTCAGAATAAATATACTTTTTCTTCTTATTTACATTTGACAAGCAACGAGTACAAGATAGCAATGGGCAAACAACGAAAACACGGTAGAAAATGCAGATAACAAGGGGTATGCAGGATGTATATATGTAGTCCCAGTGACGAGTGCGTATGAAATGAGCCAGGTAATGCTGTTAAACGACGCTTCTACGACGTGTGCATATAGACAAGGCAAGGAAGATTGACGAGGTAGCCCTTCGCCAGCGGACGAAAAACCACACCACATAAACATCAACTACATGTCCGCGTCAGATTCGGCCTTTTGCGCAGCATGAATTGTCGCCTACACCATATACTTGTGAGCTACACTCAACTAAAGACATGCGAATACGCACCTGAACTTCTAATTCCAACTTTCTAAAGTCTGCATAGCGTCTGTCTATATCTTTTAATACTCTCCACCAGAACATTATCCACACAAAAGGATTCGTTCGAGGAGGTTCAGGTCGAATGCGAATTTCGGAAACCTGATTGCGCAGACTACGGAAGAAACCATTTAGTTGCTTGGTAAAACGTATGAATGAGACGACGTACTTTTCCAAGGCGGATTCAAACACCCCTGCTTGTTGCGGGATAATAAGGCGTTGTTCGAGACAGCTGTTCTTCTCAATAAGCTTTCTGAGATCTGCGAGAAGTCGATCCAGATCTGCGGTTGTCTGACAGGGGAATCGCCAACGTAAAATGGATGGACCAACAATGTAGAGGACATGGAGGGCACTGAGGATGAGAAGGAGAGGTACTGGGAGAACCAAAGTCGAAGAGGGGAGAATTGCTTCCGAGAGTGGGTTGGGGTCGGCGTTGGCGGTGTTGGAGTTGGAAGCGGGTAATGGTGGCATTTCCGACGCTAATTAACTCGGTCAGTTTGTAAATTGACTTCTGGAGATGATAACACGTTTTTCGGCCTGGCTAGTTCAGCATTTGCTGTAAAAAGTTGATTACCTAAGTGCCATCGTCCAGACCGCTAGACTAGATCCCAGTCGGTCTGAGAACGTTGCTCGTGATGTGAACCAAACATTGACCAAAGTTTGACATGGTGCAACAGCTGGTCTGTGCCTCGGAGTGTTCGGTATCAATAAAAAGTATCGTTTGGAGATGTTGTTGTGGGTACAGGTGCGATGACGAGCAAGTCGGGCAAGGAAAAGAGTGAGTGCGGAACGAATGGCGATGATTTCGTTGCCAAAGGTAGGCTAGAGTTCCACTCGCATTGGTGCTGCGTACCGAGTTGAGCCAACATGATGTCTTCTGAGCATTGAAAGTGTGTTGAGGATGGGTGAGGTCGGAAAGATTGGATAGTGTCGAAGAGCGAGCCATGAGAAGGGAACATTTGACGTTTTGATAGGGAAGGAGGTGACCTTGACTGCGCTTTAAGACAGCCACCCGTCTTGAGAAGTGGATGGTATGTGGAATTGGTTGGGAGAAAGGAAGAGAGCGAGGAGATGGGACTCTGAGGGAGGCTGAGGGTAGAGGAGCGCAAGAACGGGTTATGTATATCACTACCTGCCATTTTTGGTTTTCTTTTTTCCTGGTTGGCCATCGGGATCAAAGGATCTACTCGGCGTTTCTAAGGTGCGTGGACTTATCCGGGGGAAGGTGGCAGCCAAACCCTCCTTCCTGTTTGGGAATGGCAACTCGAGCGCTTCGCTGTCACTCTGAATGATGTTTCCCCCTGGCCGTAACGTACATCGTCAATGTGTCCTGACCTCCTCACGAGGTCATAGGGCTAATGTTGTGCGATCTCCCCCGCTCGCCAATGCTTGACCTCAGAAGATGTCGGGTAGCAATACCATCACAGCTTGCATTACGGCTCACCTTTTTACGTTTCCTGTTCCGTGCCGCCGATCCTTTCGCTTTTGAATCATTCCAATTTCTAAGTGCGGCAAACACATAAGTTATATCATTAATGAATTTTTCATGAAATAAAACTACCAATACGCTATCCATCATACATCGTTCGATTGGTTTTGTGCACCTGCGAGAGTGGAACCCCTTCAGAAAGCTGGGAAAGGGCAAGCCGATAGACAGAAGGATAAATGGGATCTTTAGGAATATGGGTAGGCGCTGCTTCCTTGCATTCAGTATTGTGTACAGAATGACCACGGATTCGATAGATCTTCCGCGTGTCAGTGGTATACATGAACTCTGCATGTGCAAGACACCCAGTATAAGGAACAGGGTTATTCCGTTTTCGTGAGCCCGCGCTGATATGGTCATATCCGCAATCACTGTAAATCCCGCCAAGTCAGTAAGTATTCACGACATGTCCAATATAAAAATTTGACCATTGCAGCAGAATTTTTGTTGACTCTCCAGATTCCTTCAACCATTTGATCTCTCCATCTATTCCCTATCTCATCGAGTGCTTCATATGTCAAGCCATGTGTCGCCATCGAAGCCCCGGCATCTTCTTGCGATTGCTTTTCATCTGGCCCTGACACTTTGAATTCATATGCTTGTATAGCCTGAGACGCGTAAAGCGCGTCATTTTGGATGCGCTGGTCCGGAGTCAAGGTAAGACACCCAAGATATACAGAAGATGCCTGCTGACGAGCCGGTAACTCCACTTTTTGTCTGTTTTTCTTCGTAGCAAGTCCTTCGGAGGCTTCGGTTGCGGAGACATGTGCAAAACGGATGCCGGGTTCATGTTTTCTTGCTCCGGAAGACTTGGAGGAGGTACCTGATCCACCGGATGACGTAGAGGTGCGTTTTTTGTGTTGCCTCTTCGGGTTTTCGGTAGGTTTCTGCACCATAGCGTTCACCTGCAGTCGGAGTCGCGTCCAAGTCGCGTCTCGGACGCTCCACGTAGAAATTTGCAGCGTCCCGATGCACCTGGCGGGCTTTCGAGTACGGAGGACGGAGGAAGGCCTGTCAAGATAGTTGAACATCACAGAAGCAGCGGAATTCAATGAATATATGTTGCCGGCTATGAGGTTCACTCATGTTTTCTGTTTTTTCTTGTAATCCACTCTTCCATGACTTATCATACACAATGCAATATAATATACATTTCCCTTAGCTTATGATAGTAGGAAATCTCAGAAAAACATTTATTCATGTCACGGTGACGGGAAACGTCATTCAGAGTGAGGCGCTCGAGCTATCATTCCCAAACAGGAAGGAGGGTTTAGCTGCCACCTTCCCCCGGATAAGTCCACGCACCTTAGAAACGCCGAGTAGATCTTTTGATCCCGATGACCAACCAGGAAAAAAATGGCAGGTGGTGATAAATAAGTATGGTAATTCCAGGCGATTTAGCGTTTTGTATACATAACCCGTTCTTGCGCTCCTCTACCCTCAGCCTCCCTCAGAGTCCCATCTCCTCGCTCTTTCCTTTCTTCCTCACACATCATTAAACCATATTCCACATACCATCCACTTCTCAAGACGGGTGGCTGTCTTCAAGCGCAGTCAAGGTCACCCCTCCCAGCAATCCCAACCACAACTCAATCGCAACGTCCGTCGTGCACCTGGCACTTCCCCTGCGACTTCATCTCTCCCTCGAACCTATTCTTCTGCCCTACTCTGAAAGATTTCGACTCCAGAAAACCCAGAAAAGAACACGTTTGAAAAGGAAAAGGATTAGTTTTGGAATGGATGTTGAAATAGACTGGCACATGGGATCGTCATTCGTTGTGTCGCTGGAGCCACCCTGACCTGTTATTGAGAAGGGCTGGAGGCCAGCGAGGGCCATGCAGGCATTAGGATCGGGTTACCTACACGATTGGCGACGACAGCGACAGGTGCACGGCGGCGGGCTGTAAAAGGAAGGAGGCGGCGGCGTCGGGATTACTAATCCCGGCGAATGGCGAAGTGTAGAGGCGGTTTATGCTAGGCTCGTGACCATCCGCATCGCCACATGGCTAGGCTTTTCACTTTATTCACCCACCAAACAACAACACATCGGATACAAACAAACTCACGCCGTACACGGCGAACGCGACTGGTAGCGAATCCAGCTTTATGCCAATACTGGCCCTAGAATTTCCAAAGCGCGAAATTGGCCTTCAAAAATCCCTATTCCTACACCTATCTGTCTCCTATTACCTTGAACGTTGCTTTGGGTAAGCTTAGCTTGATTCACGACGTCCAACTCGCTCACCAATCCTATTCTTCGCCGCCTATGCAGACTATTGCAATGACACCTATCAAGACCTCCATCTCGACTATAGAAGTCGCTCCGACCTCTGCCATCCCCGAAAACATCTTATTATCGTCCTCTCCGTCTACTGCTGTCTTGGAAAGCACCCTGTCCAACTCCAGCCTCCCTCGTCCTCTCATCGTCACCCTACTTATCCTAACCGTCTTATACATCATCATACCCCACATCTTCAACTGGCGATACCCCGCTCAATCCGCTGAAGAACTCGGTAGGCTAGTCCTGTCCGTAGAAACCTTAATCCAGAAGGTTAGAGGAAAACGTGGATCACTTTTGAAGGATAGGCTATGGAAGTGAGCATTCTTTATCGCCTATTTTATCCTTCTCTGGCTGACTGACACAAAAAATTAGAACAAACGATCGTATCACCGCCCTCAAAGCCCGTATTGAACCACCTCGGTCAAACTTGTTCGCCTGGATCGCGTTCAAATGGGACATGTTGAAGGAGGTGGATGTGTGTTATGTTTCATTGAAAAAGCTGGAATCTGAAGCCCAGGTTTGTGTTCACGTTCATGCTTTTGCTCTGTCTCGTATATCAAACGGTTTTGTAGGCCAAACCCCAACGAGTAGGTGAAGGAGCTTTGGAAGGCGAACAACGTGCCGGTACATCTGCGGTCGAAGCTGGGTGAGCTTGACGTGCTTTTTCGTTGAATGTGCATGACTAATGACCGCTCAGAGGATCAGCTAGACACCGTGCTGCGACGAACAACCATACCTAGTCCGATTGATTCATCGCGAGACTACTTTTGTCTTTGGAAGAGTACTCCACGTACATCGACATCCTCCGCTTTCTGTTATTCACCCATGTTATCCGTCTCGTTCTTTTATGATGTCTAGAACATACTACTCTGTTCTTTTCTGGTATCCTTCTCGCTTCAGCATTCATTACCGCTATGTCGTGTTTTCTTGCATGTCACACTGTATTTATAGTCAATGGAACCTATTTGGAAGGATTCTTTCTTGTTCCAGTGTTCGACTCGAGAATATGGACGTCAATAGGGATTACACGCCAAAGATCACCGGTCGGCCCAATTGCACATGCACATCTTCCATCCAAGCAATACTTACAAGGACGAAACCGAGATATACTTGAGAACGAAAGAAAATCGATAGTATTAACGAGTGTAGTCTCAGTGATGACACTAGTAGTTGATGCTGTTGGACCGTGAACCGTACGGGGAATAGTCCCGAGCGAACCGTTGAGGTTCTTATTCCTCACGTAACCGGATGCACCAGTTTGACATTTTTGTGCGATGATACTGTTTGCATTTAGTAATCACTTGACGATAGGCCTTTCTTTTTTTTTTTGTCTCGATGCGCGTCTCATCTAGTACCTCCGTGTCATTCTGAATTGCTGCCCTTTTTTTAACGTGTTCTTGAGGCATTTCACGACCATGTGGGCTGGCGTAATGGATTTTTGTGATCAGATTGACAACGTGCGTCGCTCGGATTTTATGTGGGATCGACGGGGAACCAGTGAGAACCGCGTGTTCGTGTTTGAGCACGCACAAGTTGATTCCAGGAAACCCTTATTCCAAGTAACGCGTATAAAGTAAATACGAATAGCACGAAAGCAAGAATAGAAAGCAGGAAAATAATAGCAATAAAAGCGATGCTAGCGAGCATGTGTGGTTCCGTTGATGGGACAAGTAATGCTGTTGAACGGCGTTTCGACGATATATGCTTCTGCGTAAGTACCCAAGGCAAGTAGGTATGCCAAAGTGAAACGTAGAAAGAAACTTGCTGAAGAAGAGTCTCAGAACATGAACACTAGCTGCTCCGATTCGTCCGCGTCTGGCCCGGCTGTCTGTGCATCATAGATCATCGCCTGCTCCAGATATTCATTAACCAACTCAAACGATAAAGACATGAGATAAACTTGCCTGAACCTTGTTGTCCAATTCCCTAAAGATCTCATAACATTCATCAACGTCTCTAATGACCTTCCACCAAAACATCGCCCATACAAAAGGGTTGGTTCGACGAGGTTCCCACCTTAGCTGAATCGTATAGACCTGAGCACTGAGCCTATGATGTCCGTCAGTTCCATTTGATTCACGAGGCAGAAAATGAGAGAGAACGCACTTGTCTAATGTAGACTTGAACTCCTCCGCCCTGCACAGCTCAATGACATCTTGCTCTAAACGGGAGTTGGAGTCGATAAGTATCTGGAGATTATTGATGAGCCGGTTGAGTTCTTCGGCAGTCTGACAAGGGAAGCGCCAGCGAAGAATGGGTGGGCCGAAGAGGTATAGAAAGCTGAGAGCACCGAGGATAAGAAGGAGAGGCGTTGGGAGTGTCGAAGTTGCACTGGTCAGGGTAGCTTCTGCCACACCGGATTGAACGGCGATAGAGTTAGAGGTAGGTGATAGGACTGGCATTTCCAAGGGACTTTTCAAAGGTATCCAGCCGGAACACTGGGACGACCAGCTTGCACTTGCAACAGGTTTTCTCGCCTGAAAAGCTAGTTTCTTCGTGTGAATTGTCACCTGCTTTTGATGTAGACATGACATGACACTCGCAATGGTTCGCATCCAGACTCCAGGCCAGTCGGTTTAGTAGGAAAGACGCCCAAGGACAAATGAGTCAAGTGACAAAAGCGGCATTGGGGTGATTGGATAGTTTGGAGATGATACAGCGGCCGACAGCCAAGTGTGCATGTAGGTGGTGGGTGAATCGAGGCATGTCGTTTCAGGTTCCTCGCGGGCTTGTATATGTGATAACGGCGTAAAAGTTGTTCTGAGAACCCAAGGAGTATCTGGAGAGTTGAAAAGTCTTCATGATTTGGAGACTTTACCAAGGCTTTACTTGACGACGACGACGCCTAAGGTCTTCATACTACTGCGTAGAAGGCGAGCGAGCTGTGAAAAGAGTAAACCAAGATTACACGAAGAGATAGCAGCGAGGGTACCTATGGTACAAGGTGAGGTTGAAGACAGAAAACGGGGGGTGAGAAAGCTTTTTAACGCTAATCTCGTTTTCTGACAGGTTATGTGATTTTGATCGGGCTCGTTGCCTCGGTGAACGGATTTGGAAGTGTGCGATCAGGGAATCCTGATGATAGAATTGAGTAGAGTTTGATCGGCCTCGGTGAACTGTCATTGATGATTGCATGCTGTCAGCTGGACTCTACAGTAAGTACAAACGAAAGTCACCCATGCCTCCATCCAGACTTCCTGCTGTACCTCTTTCTGCCTGAGCATTTTCTGTCTTTTCAGAGGTACGAGTCCTCCTTTACTCGAAATTAATTGTACCCAACCTTATTTTTGTTTTCTAGAGAGCAAATCATGAAGCAGGGTACCGTCGTGGTTTTCTCTGTGTACTCTTTGGCTTGCTGCACCACTCACCATGTATCACTCAAGTCTCTGGAAGCGAAATAAGACGACTAGCGAATATGAGACTGAATGACTAGCGGATCGATGTTCGATTGGTCGTGCTCCAGCTCTTGGGTACGTTGGGAACAATCGACATTGGTTTGTGTCGTCGGGCCCCGCCGAAGTCGACAGTCTGAAGTATGGGAAGAGCTTGGAGGCGGGAAGGGGAGTGCAGCACTAGAATATGGCTGTCCATACATCTCGTCGTCACAGTAAGGACCCGTCGGCGGCGGCATCATAAAAGGAAGGTGTCGGTGGTCGGGATTTCTCATCATGTGAGCTATGGGGTGCAGAGCTGTTAGCAGCACAGTTCGCCGCAACGCCAGTAGCCCTCATTCCGACATTGAAGAATCTCTTCTTACCTCAAAATCATATCTCGGTAGGTCTTGTTCTGTTTACGAAGGGTATCATTCACTTACCAAACCGATTTCTCCAGAAACTTGGTCAACATCCATCCCCCCAATGGCACCTGTCCCGACCACCTTCATATCTGCTACCCCATCCAGTGCTATCCTGGCCGGCCCAGTAGCCTCCCCGACCACTGCCGTTCTCGAAACCATCTTATCGTCCACCGCTATCCTCGAGAGCATGCTCACCACCACCACTTCTTCCCTTCCCCAACCATTTGTTATCACGTTCCTAGTCCTAATCGCCCTATACGCTTCCATTCCGCGCATCTTTGACTGGCGGTACCCTGTCCGATCCTCCCAGATGCTCCGCAACTCGGCTTTATCTACCGAACAGTCGATCCAAGCAAGTCGCAGGGCAGTTGGCGTCATCGCGAGGAAGAATATCTTGAAATTGAAGGAACGACTAAGGACGTGAGTATTCTTTGCATGGTTTATCATTGCTCTTAGGTTGAATGACATGAAAAAACAGATTACACACCGATGTTGTTGCTCTTGAGGCACGTACCGAACCATCTCGATCGAGTCTCATTACTTGGGTCACATTCAAGTGGAAGATGGTGAGGGATGTTGATGAGTGTCACACTGCGTTAAAGGCATTGCAGGCCGAAGTACAGGTTTGTCCTGTTCTGTAGATCTCTCAGTAAAAGAATGCTTGGCTGACTTTCCTTGGTATAGGCTAAACTTGGACATGTGCAAGAGCAATCATACTATTCGGAGATCGGAAGGCGCATTCGTACATCTGCAGTTGAGAACGAGTAAGTATCGGAATGAATACATCATGCAAATCATGGCAAAGTTGAGCTAAAGTCTTTTTTTTATCTCATCTAGTTCAAACCATATTGTTTCTAGGAACAGCAAGCTCTGATTGATTTATTCAGTCTTTTGTTGTCACATACCACGCTCTCTGGGACTGCATGATCTTCGCTTTTTGGGGTTTTTGGATTATTATCGCTGTCATGCACTCGTATTATTTAGTTCTGTACTCTGTTAACTTGCTCTCTTGTCTATAATGCTTTCACGTTATTGACTCTGAATGTCTATTATCTAGAACGGTAAAATCGCAGCTGTTGCCGTCTTCGACTCAAACCTCTGTTACATCAACCATTGAACTTAATCCAACCCGGCGCAATGTCACTTGTTCTTACCTAGGTCCCGACCCCGGTGTCAGTACCCAAATCAGCCGTTGGAGCACCCTGGGTTATCCTATATATGTCTGCAAGGACTAGATGTGAATGGCCCCGAATGGCCCCAGCGCGGCGAATGAGGTATACCGCTAACGATGGAATGATATCAAGGTACACTATGTATAAGTAGTGTACCAAAAGTATAATGAGACTGTCCCGATTAGTGAGGACAGTCTAATATGTGATATATATGGTGTGCCGGAGGCTGGCTGGGTGGGCCCAAACAGCAGAGACACCGAGTTTCCAAGCCAAACCTGAGTATTCAGGTGAAACGAGGGACGAGTGAAAGAACACCCCATGTACCTGAACACTGAATATAATCGGGGATGTGGTGGGTGGGTGAATACGAAGAGGAATACAGAATACGTGAGCTACGCTGAATGAACCGTGGCAGATGGAAGCAGGAGAAGAGACGCTGGGCGCTTCCATCTGCCGCGTGTATACCTCATCCTCTGATAAGTCGCCGCAGGCTCCGACTTATCACGGAATGAAGGCTATACGGTACTTACGTCATTGGATTTCACGTCTGATATACAATCGACGATCGAGTCGCGTTTTTAGCGCGCGTCGTCAGAATAATTACACCTTTTCTTCTGTTTACATTTAACAAGCGCAATGAGTACAAGATAGCAATGGGAAAGCACGAAAACAACGAAAACACGGTGGAAGATGCAGATGAGGAGAGATATGCAAGATGTGTATGTATAGTCCCAGTGACGAGTGCGTATGAAATGAACCAGGTAATGCTGTTGAACGACGCTTCGACGTGTGCGTATAGACAAGGCAAGGAGGATGGACGAGGTAGTCCCTCGCTGTCAGACGAAAACCCACACGATATGAACATCAACTACATGTCCGCGTCAGATTCGGCCTTTTGCGCAGCATGAATTGTCGCCTACATCGTGCGCTAGTGAGCTACACTCGACCAGAGATAAGCAAGCGAATACACACCTGAACATCCAGTTCTAGCTTTCTAAAGTCTCCATAGCGTCTGTCTACATCTCTTAATACTCTCCACCAGAACATCATCCACACGAGAGGGTTCGTTCGAGGAGGTTCAGGTCGAATGCGAATTTCGGACACCTGATTGCGTAGACTGCGGAAGAACCATTTAGTCGCTTGGTTAAATGAACGAATGAGACAACGTACAGTCTCAAGGCAGATTTGAACGTCTCCGCTTGATGCAGGGTAATAAGGTATTGTTCGAGGCAGCTATTCTTCTCGATAAGCTTTCTGAGATCCGCGAGAAGTCGGTCCAGATCTGCGGTTGTCTGACAAGGGAATCGCCAACGTAAAATAGATGGACCAAAAGTGTAGAGGACGTGGAGGGTACTGAGGATTAGAAGGAGAGGTGCTGGGAGAACCAAAGTCGAAGAGGTGAGAATTGCTTCACAGAGTGGGTCGGGGTCGGTATTGGCGGTGTTGGAGTTGGAAGCGGGTAATGGTGGCATTTCCGACGCTATTTGACTCTGTCAGTTTGTAAATTGACTTCTGGAGATGATAACACGTTTTTCGGTCTGGCCAGGTTCAGCTGTTGCGACTGCACTAGCGTTTGCTGTAAAAGTTGATCACATGATTACCGTCATTGACCCAGTCGGTCTGGGAACGTTGCTCGTGATGTGAACCAAACATTGACCAAATATGGTATTGAGACGGTGCGACAGCCTGGTACGCTTGCTGAAAGTGCGTTGGAGCATTGGGTATCAATGAAAAGGGTCGTTCGGAGGGAGGACGTCGTTACACGGGTACAGGCTTGACAGACGAGTCGGACAAGGAAAAGAATGGCATTGGTCATCGGGGAATGAAAGTCGAGGGTTTCGTTGGTAGTGAAAATAGAGACGGAGAGGCAGGCCAATATGCAGAGGATTACTGACAGTGCGCGAAAGGGGGTGGTAAGGGAAGGATGTGGTCGTTTTTAAAAGAGCCAATTACAGCCAATCATCGAATCGCCACAGAGTACGTAACATATAACCGCATAGTACGTGACATGAAAGGTGATTGGCTCAAGACTGCACAGACCCATGATCTCGTCCGGGTCTCGCCATATATTCGTTTGGCAACCAATCATACCACGACCTGACCACAACAGCTGGTTCCTCATCCTGTCCTCAATTGTTAAAGCTTGACCTTGGAATCCTTGTCTATAAAATTGTAGAACCAAGACACCCAGCCAGCTGTCATGTTAGGGCCCAGCATCGAGCACTTGCTGGCACTGCATCGTAAAGGGTACGTAACGCATGATTGAGAGAGGTGATTGGCTGAAGACCTGGTTCCAGATCCCATCCGACCATGTTCTCGCCACCCCCAGTTTCTCATGACTCGCTTTTATTCAACTCCCCTTTCCTCTTGACCTCATCTGCCAGCTACCCATCTTCTATCTCAGAGCAGGCGTTTTAGATGCAACTCTTGCAACCACAACCACGATCGCAACCACAACCGCAGCCATGACCTCCGTTGCGCACCTGGGATCCTTTCCCCTTCCCCTTCCTTCCCGACACCGTCTCTATGTCGAACCTATCTTTCTTTTTATCTATTCTACCCCATGGAATATCCCTCGACTCCGAGAAGTAAAGGGTGCGGTCAAGAAGCGGAAAACAGACACCTTTGGAGTGAATATTGATATAGGCTAGGGCATGGAATTTTCACTCGGAGAACAACCTATCACTGAAGAGGGTTGGTTGGGGACCATGAATTGCTGGGATTGGTCGCATTTGACGGCCACGAGGACGCGGCGCTGGGACTGTAAAAGGAAGGCAATGGCGGCGTCGGCGTTACTAATCCGGCGATGTCGAAGGTGTAGAGGCGGTCTGTGCCAACGCTAGCACTAGGAATCTCCGGATTGGCAAACTAGCCTTCAAAAATCCCTATTACTACACCCATCCGTCTCCTAGCTCCTTGCACGTCGCTTTGGGTGAGCTCAGTTCAATTCGCGATGTCAAACTTTGGTCAAAATTGCTCACCAATTTCATACAGACTATATTGCAATGGCACCTATCAAGACCTCCATCTCGACTGCAAAAGTCGCTCCGACCTCCTCTGTCTCGGAAAACATCTTATTCTCATCCTGTCCATCTACCGCCGTCCTGGAAAGCACCCTGTCTAATTCCAGCCTTCCTCGTCCTCTCATCGACACTCTACTCGTCCTAACCATCTTATACATCATCATACCCCACATCTACAACTGGCGGTACCCAGTTCAATCCGCTCAAGGACTCCGTCGCCTCACTCTGTCCGTAGAACGCTCAATTCAAAAGGTTGGAGGAAAACATGGATTGAATTTGAAGGAAAGGCTGTGGGAGTGAGTTTTCCTTACCGTCTATTTCATCCTTCTCCTGGCTGACTGACGCATAAAAATTTAGAATAAACGATCGTATTACTGCTCTCAAAGCGCGTATTGAACCACCTCGCTCGAGCTTGTTCGCCTGGATCGCGTTCAAGTGGGATATGTTGAAGGAGGTGGATGTGTGTTATGTTGCATTGAAAAAGTTGGAGTGCGAGGCTCAGGTTCGTGTTCACGTTCATACTTTTGCTGTGTCTCGTATATTGAACGGTTTTTGTAGGCCAAACCCCAATGTGTAGGTGAAGGAAACTTGGAGGGCGAACAGTGTGCCGGTACATCTGCGGTTGAAGCTGGGTGAGCTTGACGTGCCTTTTTCGTTGAAAGAGCTTGACTAATGACCGCTCAGAGAATCAGCTAGACGCTGTGCTGCGACAAGCAACCATGCCCCAGTCGGATTGATTCGTCGCGAGGCTACCTTTGTCTTTGGAAGAGTACCCCACATCGACGTCCTCCGCTTCCATATTGATATCCCGCTTTCTGGCCCTTGTTACTCATGTCATCTGTTCTCATTCTTCATGCTACTATAATGCTTTCCTGTCTATGATGAGCCCGTTCTTTTTTGATATTGTGCTCGCTTCAGCATGTCGCGTTGTATTTATACCCAATGGAACCTATACGGAAGGACTTCACAGTATCCCGGTCAAAGCTCACACGGCTGGTGTCCCGAATATCGGTTCCATACGCTTTGGAGACTTTCTTATTGACGTCAGTGTTCGACTCGAGAATATGGACGTCAATGGGGATTACGCGCCAAAGATCACCGGTCGGCCCAATTGCACATGCACATTTTCCATTCAAGTGATACAAGCACGAAACCCGAGATATACATCAGTATATTAATGAGTGTGGTTCTCAATGATGACACTAGTACTTTGATGCTGTTGAACGGCGCTTCGCGCGTTGAATGCTGTTGCCTCGATTTATCCCGTTCAACTTGGCTTCGGCGCGCGTTCATTTCCAGCAAAAAAAGAAAACCTTTACAACCAAGATCTTCATTCTGTTTCATTGCGAGTCATAAATCCAGCATATGAAAGAACATGATAATCGATAGCGAGCATAAGAAAGGTATTTGAGGAGCAGCGAGGTGATGTGACATATCGATTACGGTAGAATGCTGTTGAATGCAGGTGCCTGGACCACAAAAAGAGTGAAAGGGGGAATAAACTGGATGTGAACATAGGTAAGGAGAAAAAGGACGCGACAGGGTTGTATAATGTGATGAGAAGATCTTAGTCTGTCCGTCCGTCGTGTATCTTTGCCTGGGTAAGTGTAAGCATAAGTAGATGCAAATGGGTCAAGCGACAAGAAAAAAACACATACCTCGACTTGTCCCTTGAGCCATTTCAAAGAGTGGTAACACGCATCTACATCTTTAAGTAGTGACCACTGAAACTTTGCCCAAACAAGAGGGTTGGCTCGACTCGGTTCGCGAGATGCAAGAATCCCAAGTTCGTATGCTTTATTGCTGAGTCTATCGATATATCGTACAGCCAAAGTCTGATTATCAGTTCGGGAATGTACGAATGAAAAAAGAAAAGTAGGAACATACACCTCGAGTGAAGCTGTCAATTCCTCTTCGCTGTCTCCTAGAACGTCTCTGACCATAGAGCTGTTGTTCTGGATGAGAGCCTCGAGCTTGGACACAAAAGTGTCAAGTTCGTCAGTCGATTGACAGGGAAAGCGCCAGCTGAAGATCGGTGGACCAAGGAGATAAAGAATGTTGAAAAGTGTGAGAAGAAGGAGAGGTGTAGCGAGAGATGAGCTTGTATCGGTGAAAGCGACTTCTGTCACGCCAGTTGAGAAGGAGTTGCAATTGGCGTTTGAATTTGGTAAGGCTGGCATTTTCGAGCTGTTGAATTGCGGTTGAATATTTGGGCGGGAGCGAGCTCTGGTTTGCGCACAACACGTTTCTCCTTGCTAGCTCGAGGGTTGGATGTGTGAATTGTCACCTGTTTGATCTGGACAACATTGCCTCAATCATGTACTAGAAACCGTCCCAGTCCGAGTGGAAGGTACGGTTCCATCACGGCCATCACGATAATACCGGGAGCCAAACAAGCTGACCAAAAAGGATAGCGGACGATGCGGTGGCTAGGGAAGAGTCTATAGGGTGTGCGTCTAGGTAACGGTGTAGGCGGGAGCAGATAGTTCTGAGGGCTGAGCGTATACACAGATTCGGTGGGGTGCTCAAAAATGAGAAGAGAATTATTGTTGCCAGAAAATAATGGGCTTTTGACTACTGAATTCTTCAAAGCATTTGCACCGGATGTTCTGAAGCTAAAGTAGATTTAGTAGGAGTAACAGAGCATATGAGATATGGGATGTCGCACGTACAGAGAGAGGGGATGGTATGGACATGTCGGAAGGATTTTCAAGTTTGCAGAGTTGGGACGAGTGAAGAAGAAAGGATAGCAATAATTCAGAGTGCAGACTACGGTAAAATAATCTACTGGACCCCTGGCACTTGGTGCTCCGTGGACGCGACAAGATGACGCGGCGAGTCGATTTGAATCAATTCAAAACCAACAGAATCAACTCGAGCTAAACGCGAATCAAGTTACGCGCTCCGAGCCGCTTCAATTGCCTTTTTAGGATTCTTTAGTTTTCGTCTGTTACACGGCCAAAACCCTCTCGTCGCTCATATCTTGGCTCAACGTGAGTTGAGATGGCATACTCTAGTTATATATGTGATGTACTATATGACATTCAGAGTCAGGATACGAGTCGGCTCGGGAGTAAACTTGACTCGCGAGTCGAACTATCCAAATTTAGACAAGAGTCAAGCCAATTCGACTCGAGATCAATTTGGCTCGACTCGTAGACGAGGTGCCCTAGAGGACCCCGAAGACACGGGACCCCACAAGAGTGCATCTCGCTATCCTTCTCTATCCTTCATCCTCAGCCTCAGCCAGCTATCCGACGGAGGGAATGGTCAGCTTCACTGATGGCATACGCATTCACTCCCCTGCAGACACTGAACAGGTAGTCTCTCCTATCCAGTTTACATGCCGTTGCAAGCAATAGTGAGGTATGGACGTACTCTTTTGAAAGGGCGACTGCCGATGCTAAAGAGACTTTCTTGAGTTCAGAGGATGCCGCTCAGCCAATGACGATCATGCATGGCATTTCTCGCCGTGTTCCCTTGCCTTTCGTCTTCAACCTCACGCTTAGACCTCTTTCTCCTCCACCAAATATTCAAAGTGGTTTTTTGTGTGCAGAAGAGCATTGTGATGGGATGGATGCTGGAATGGGATGGATGTTGTTGCGCGCTGTTCGTCATGTCGTCGGTCTTCCGCCAAAAATTCGTTAGGAACGAGTCTGAGAAGGGTTGGGAGACGACAGGAGGGTACATGGACTTGCAGTTGGTCTGCCTGCACAACTTTGTTTCACCAGCGATGTGTGTGTCGTGGTATGCCTGAAATGGTGCTGGGATTAGTCATACGAGAGAGAGAGGGGGCGAGCTCGATGGTGTACAGCTATCTGGGTCAACGCCAGCAGAAGTAGACCGCAAACGCAAAAAAAATCCATTCGAAAGCCTCAAGCTCGCTATTCAACGCTTGACTCACTTCGGGTAAGTCTAATACAACCTGCATCTTGAAAATTCACTCACCGATCGCATTTCTCCCTGCAGACTCTATATCGCAGTGGCACCTCTCCCAACTTTTACCCTCGAGAACGTGCCATCAGTTCCATCCAGCGAGTCTGCAGCTGCCAAAAATCCACTATTGTCACCTTTGAGCATCGTCCTTGAAAGCGCTCTCACCAGCACCTCGTCTTCTCTCCCACTTCCTCTCCTCGTTACCCTACTGGTTTTCATTGCCCTATACATCTTCATACCCCGGATATTCAATTGGCGATACCCCGTTCAATCCGCCGAGACACTACAAGAGATGGTTTATGGCATTGAGCAATCAATGAGGGACAATTCAAGTGTTGTTAACAGAAGGAACATATTGAAGGGGAGTAAAAAGGAGTTGAAGAAAAAGCTGAGATCGTACGTCGTTTCCTATCCTCCTCTGTCATTCCATACGTATGATTCTGATCTATTTCGGTTCATTAGGTTACAAGCTCAAGTTACCACACTCAAGAACCGTATCGAACCACCAAGATCAAAATTTACCGTGTGGGCCATCTTCCACTTGAAGATGGTACGAGACGTTGATGAATGTTACTTTGGGTTGAAAAAGTTGAAAGTGGAAGTTGAGGTTCGTGGTTGACATATCCGTATTCGGTGTTCGCAGTGCTGACGGAGGCTTTTTTTTGGGGGTAGGTTAAACTGGGACGTACCGTCGCAAAGCGTGAAGAACGTGCCTGTATCTCTGGGATTCAGTGAGTACATCTATGTTTGCGTCGCGTGAGCTCGAACTGATATCTGCTAGGACAACCTGTGTTATTACGAGGAACCGTAACACTACAACTACGACGAGCGTTCATACCGAGATCTGATTGATTTGTTGGACTCTAGAGCATCTGAGCTCTTGTCATTACCGACTCTTTTTTGCACGTTGCTATTCCGTTCGCTATCCCAATGTTGTCACTTTTCGCTCTTCAGTGCTCGATCGCTTGCCTGTCATGTTTTCGCTCATCGCTACCTTTCTCGTTCGTATTTGTACTGCGTCGTTATTGTATAATCTTGTGTGGTTTCTGTATATAGATCTAAAAGTCCATATGTGTAATATACGTGTATACATATACAAAACTCTTGGAATACGAAGGGTTAATCCAAGAACGAAATCACTCTACATATCAAGTACAGTGAACGATAGGTCATAAACCAAAGAAACAGTAACACTATGGACCGAAACAGAGTTGGCGCGGAACAGTATGGGAGTCTAGGTAGCAACGTACCAGGTCGGTACACAATGTCTTGGAACCGTCGAAATGAGTCCGTTGTAAGCTGAACCTAGTATCCTGAATCCTGATGAGGCACAAGACCGTGATGAACCAGACGGGAAATGAGGTTCATCGACAAGGTGAGACGTTGCGACTGGACCGACACAGGCATGGGGAGTAAGCGCACAAAGGGCTTGATTACTAGAGGATGATCGCCTTGAGCAGCATCTAAGGAGTTCGGTCAACATGGAAACAAGTAAATCTTCAGAACAATCTCACATACCTTCAATAGAGTACTAGCAACCCTTCACGGTGCGACGACCCCTGCACACTGCACATCCAGAAATGGAAACGAATAAATTGGTAGCGCAACAGCCAATCCCAGTGCGAGAAGCAATGTGATGGTCCGTGCACGATATCCAGGGCAGAGCAATAAGTAGAGTAGAAAAAGGGCTCGATGGGGCTTCTCGAGAACCCATTCTTCCTTCTTCCACTGCTACCACCACCATTTGCGATACCCCAGACCATATTCCCATCCCACACCCTTGCAGGAATACCACTTCCAACGAACATAGGCGGCAGTTTATCGTGGCTGGTGTACGTCTGGGCGTTGAGAGTGACCGTAATGAAGCTGACGACGACGTAGACAGTGTCGAAAGTATATACCAGAAACAGCTTTGAACAAACTTGCACCCCCATTCCCCCGTCGACAACGCACTCGATAACGAGCTCGCAACAACCCAGCTATCCACAAGCAAAAATCCAAACTGAGTCGCAAAGACCACGAGAACGACTCCATTCGAACGCGCCGACTGCATCGATTGCAACGAGACTATATCCAACACCGTATGAACATGTTACCCAGTACCAAAATGCCCTCGTCGTCGTCCTACACATCGTCGACGATACCAGCTAGATTTCCTTATTTGGCAGGTCCTCGAGTTCCCTCAGCCAGCGCTCAACTGGTCCAGCCTATTCCACCGGCGCCAATCCAACGGTGCGTGGCATTGCCAACCCAGACTTGGTCGGGGAGAGAGGCTGTGCTGCATCCAGTACTGCAGTACAGTAACGGTACTAGAGCTCTGCATACGAAATGGGATTTGTCGCGGTCTTTTGAGGGATTAGGGAGAAGGAATGGGAATGGGATGAGAGCAGGAGCGGTAAATCCGGACTTGTTGGAGCTAGCGACGCAGCCTGCGCTACCATCGATGACGGTAGTGCATCCGTTGCTGCCGTGGTGTATTACGGTACACCAGTCAGATGCGAGAGGTGTAACGATAGTGGATGTTTTGCGAGCAATTTATTTGGCGACTAGTATGAGGCTGGAGGGAGGAGGAGGTACGAGGTTACAGTACCTGCAGGGGAACAGGATACTGGTTGGCCTGCGGAGGAGTGGTTTGGGAGGAGATATTTGGGAGATGGTAGTCGTTTGAGATACTTCTCAGATTCTTTCCTTCTACTTTGGTTGCTGGGGTCACGCGTACGACATGAGCACTGTATATCACTGCAAATCTTGTATATGTACGCACATTGGTATTTATGCGAAATTGGCCGTTTCTTGTAGCATCCGTTTGACACTCGGAGGTGGGGTCAACGCTATAGTTGGGGCCATGACGGAGGAGCTATCGAACACGACATAAATCAGGCCGCTGACCACACTGCATTTGCCTGATACCCAGTCGAATGTCGTTTCGGAATACCTGTTATATCCAATAAACGAGGATCTACCTGGAAAAAGTCATCGGCTAATCGTCAATGGGGTTTGCTCTAAGCAACAGTAAACGCACCTCATCTCGACTGACTGGACCGTCTGCTTTCGGGTATCTATTAAAGTGTTAACAGAGATAATAGTGCACAAAGGAGTGTGAACCTACTATAGATAGAGACAATTGAACCTAGCCTTCAGAATTCCGACTCCGACTTGAGCGTTTGTCGTCGAGCAAATGGTGCTGATACCATTTGTTTGGCGAGTAAACATGAGCTCGTTTGCCGAATTCCGAATTCCCCACGGCTGGTGGCAATGTCCGAGTCATTGTGTCATTGTTTAAGAGCGCGACAGAGTCCACACGTGGTCGTGTTCATCTACTTCCATCATGTCCTCCGACTCTGCCACTGAAGACGACAATGTCCTTCACTCCGATGCCGAATCCGACTCTTCACTAGAAGACATGTCGAGAATGGAAGCCTTTGTTCGAGCCAGTTTTCATTCCCAGAAACACCCGGTCGATCACGTTCTCGAAAAAATCCTTGACCAAATGTGCAATGTCAAAGGAGAAGAACGTTCCAAAATCCCCAGATCCCCCGATGGGTACCTCACATCTACAAAGACCATTGCCAGACGTTGTATCTTCCGATTCTGGCCTCGTCATCCAGAAGGAACCATATATCGTGCTGCACCCGGATGGAAATGCAAGCAAGCACCTAATGCTACGCATCTATGGGGCGCTACACTATACGACTTTTACCATACGTATCGTGTGCCATCGATAGAGGGAATGATCACCAAGACGACTGGGAATAGAATGGCTGCATGGTGTCAAATGGTCGGAGAGTTGGATACCGCAAAGTACGAGTTGGAATGGGCCGAGAAGGAGGCTGACCCGAGAAGAATTGAAGCTGCGGATATCGTTGAAGTACACGAGAATCAGATTGACTGTAGGCTTCCGGGTACGAGGTATGGTCAGGCGATCACTGCCATGGCCAAGGAAAAAGGGCTGCAGGACGAGGACGCCGAGGTAGGCAACAATCAGCTTATCATATTCTTTGTTTAACCATGATGTTATGCAGAATCGACGAAAGCCATTTCATCCCTCAAGCTATCCGCCGCCGTTTCCAGCACCTCCATTCAACTTTCCGGCGCCCAAACTCGAAACCACGATACCTCTGCATCTTCTACCCCAAAAACTCACAGTACACGATCCTTACAATGTCCTACATGCCGAAAGAGACCCTGCGGCGTCAGACAAAGGAACCGAAAAACCCAAGAAAACCGTCAGTAGTCAAAGGATTGACCCTTGGCCTTTTGATCGCTCGGATCCTTCGAAACCACCACACGAAACTCACACATACGAACTGCAACTGACCCAGAAATCACTTGACGAAGTCAATCATACTCGAGAAGAGCTTCTAGCTTCGCGCTCCAGCGAACCAGAAAGCCTTTGCTACATTTACCCCTCCAAAGAAGAAGGTCCTACCAACATACCACTGATACGTATCATGGTTCCATCGAGACCGCCTAAACCTGTCCAAACAGAAGAGGCGCATCTCTTTCTCTCCAAGTATAGCAGGAAAGGAGAGGGAAATCACTCGTTTGTGTACGAAGCCGAATGGGAGATACCTCGCGAGTTGTTCGTCGATCCAAAGATCTGCTACGCGTGCGTCGAAGCAAAAGCAAAGCAGGTTTGGGTTGAACAGAAGAACGTAGAGTCTAGTCCGAAGCAGGCTTTGCGTGCCGAATCGGCTAGGGTAGTTGACGATCCCGATCCTGGGGACGACGTGGTGCTTCCAGAGATGGACGACGAGCAGCTACGAGCCTACCTTGCAGAATTGGAAGCCCAATTGGATCCAGTGTTGACTACGGCGTCAACTGCACCTGCTTCCTCTCCGCCAACACCTGCCCCAGCTGCACCGGACTACCTCGACCCCGAGCCTGCTCGAATAGCAAGCTGCGGACTTCCTCTGCAGACATGCAAGACGTGGCAGAACGCGACTACGACTACTCATCCAGCCATATTACCGAATTGTGGCACTGTATGGGCCGAAGCGCTCCGGATACCCGGTGCTCCAACTACAACCTTCCACGCTCGTTCACTCGATGAGGTGGCAAAGGAGAACCACCAGAAAGCCCAGGAANGCGTTTTATGGGTTTTACAAAAAGGTTGTCGGTCGGAAGAAGGCTAGAGAGCATGATGGGGAAGTGTTTGTTGAAGGAGCTATGAACGATGAGGACAGCGGCAGTGAAGAGAAGGAGATGTACTTTAGCCCGCTGCTGCTTCTGGAAGACTGCGGTGACCCTATCGACCCGGAGAAGCTGAATCTCGATGATAGGTGCGTACTTTCTCGATTGACCATATCGATCGTCTTACTGATACTCGTTTCAGACATGAATGTGCCGCTCTGCTCTTCCGCTTTCATCATCACGGCTGGACACATGGTTCCTTCTTCCCTCGTAACATCCTGATGCGGCGAGGAGACCATGCAGATTATCCTATGGAGAGGAGCAAGAAGGACAAACGGTTTAGGCTGATTGATTTTGGTCGGTCGCGATACCTAGAGGATTTGGCTGCAGATGACGAAAAGAGTAGAAATGAATGGGATAAGACGATGTTTGAAGAGAAGAGTATGATTTGGCACACAATGACTTTGCCGAATTTCACGTAGGACTTGCTCTTGCCGCGTCCTTGATACTGCTTTTGCCATGTTTTCTTGTCGCTTTCCGGCCGTCTTGTAGCTCATGATACAACTTTTTCCCTTGTAGCACATAGTTTTTCATGTATTTCCGTGTACTTAGCACTCCCATGCTGGAATCCGCTGCACTAGCTATTCGATCAATCTGACTTCCTGACGAATATGTATTCAAGGAGATATTGGAGCAGCTACGCCCTTACAGTATCATCGAACACGAAGCGGTTGAATAGGCTCTGAGCATCAGAATTTGGGACACGCAGATCTTGCAGATGGAGAAGGAGAAGGTCAGGGTGAAGTGGTGATTGTGTTGGAGGTACTAGTACGCTACATGCCACCACTGTAATGCGTGATACACCTAAATTCTGCCATAACATCTATGTCCGACCTACTGCACTTCCTTGATGTTCCAGTATACCTAGATGAAACGACAACGTGTAAGTACATGCAACGTGGGATGGGAGCCGAATCTAAGCTCATCTTGCGGCAAGATGAGCTTTTGCCGCGACTCGTGGGCGAAACGGATTGAGGTTGTGGGAGCTCCGGTTTACATAGTAAGACGCAAATAGAGAAAGAGAAATACGACGACTCCGAAGAATGTTGGTCATCACAGTATTCCGGTTGAAACCAGAAGTCGAGTGTTCTTCTCGAGGTTGCCATAATCTTGAGCATTGTTGGGACTGCAGACGTCGGTTGTGATGATGTTCTGGCTAATACCACAAGTTCCTCCGAGTTTGAACCATACTGAGCGTTATCAACACAAAAGGTTTGGGGATTTTATGGCAAAAGGGGGTGCGGGTTAACAGTATTGCTTGCTGGAAGGCTGTCGGACCATGCGAGTGGAAGCGGAAGCGGTTCGGTCTTGCGCTGAACAGAACGTTTGAGGTGCAGTGGTCTATATCGGCCCAAGAACTTGTACCATGGAAAGAGGATTCAAAGTACTCGAATAGGGACTAGGTGTACATGAGCGCCTCGGAAAGAAGAGAAAACTGAGAAACATACCGGAATGACAGACAGATCCGGAACCTGTTTCGCTCGTCCCAACGAACATCAACTTGCTATGTCCGGTTGTGCTGCGAATGGAAAAAACAGATTGGCTCAGGTGAAGAAGGTTGGAAAGAGATATACTGTGCCTCATGTAATCTCTTCACGGGTGAACCCACGCGAGTGGCAAGTCCAAAGTCCAACCCTCCGTTCTGGCTTTTGAGGATTACATATTGTAGGTCACTGAGACTTTCATGGGCGGAGCTACGTTGTTCAGTCATTGGTACTCCAGATGGCTGGGATTCACGCTCGTCTTCAAGGCCAAGGAGGCTGGAAAACATCTGTTAGCGTTGGAAAGAAGGGGAATACGAAGGCTACCTTCATCCGTCAGGTAGCAATTCTCGTATTGCACTCCCAAAGCCTTTTCGCGTTGAGCGCAGAATCCAGCATTGAAGGGTGAAGGACATCTTGAGAGATATCGTACGTCGCTATCGAAGGAGTAATCTCAGCCTTGAGAGTAATCAATAGATTACCCCAGTGAAAAACTCACCCCGAAGCCTGCTTGCATGTTCCATCTCCTCTGTGTGATCCAAATTTCCTGCTTTGTCGAGATCCGGGTTGTTCTTCCTGCCTTGGGACTTGACGGGAGTGTTAGAGCCTTTGACGAGGACATGAATCAGTGATTGATGCAAAAAAAAGTTCGAGAACGCACCGATAGACATGCAGAATCCGTCAAGATCATCCTCAGAGCTGACTAACCAGACGAGAGGGGAACAGCTACTGCGAGGATAAAAGATGCTTGCCACGTTTACAGCTCGCCGTGCCCCAGAAGAATATCGATCGGGGATTTATCCGAGGAAGCAGGCTTCAATTACACGAGGCAAGAACGTGGTGGTCAGGATGACAGATTATGACTTTGAGATCCAATAGACGACACCCAGCCAGTATCATAACGGAAAACAGAATAAGAAGGTCTCTGTTGATGAAGGAGGTGCGATTGATGCTGGACAATGTGAATGTTCACGAGTGTAAGATCCACTTTCAAGATGAAGACTTGGTATCCTGAGCGACAAGACAGATTAATGCTATAATCTTTGCGAGGGTTGTGCGGACACGTACGCGTTCATCCCAAGTTGACATCTGCTCGACTCTCAAGTTCCTTCTTCAATGCGCCAGGGTGTTGACTTTGAAATCCGCAGATGGCGATTGGGAGGATGTTGATAGCCATACATGAAGATTCAGAACCAACACGTGTAATGTTCCATGCGATCGCAACTTGTGCGGCGATACCAGCGGTCCAGGTGACGATTATCTAGGATAGAGATACGTCAGTTCGTCTTCAAAAAGGGCAGGTGGATGATAGCAAACGTACAGGATGCCAGAGATTGGGATTGAAGGGTTTTCTCCGTTTTCATGTTTGAAGGGTCGCGTAAAGCTTGAGGAGGGGAGAATCGACATGGGAACGACTATACTGCAGAGATAATACCATCTTGGTCAAGAAGGTACTGAGAGAGTGCTTAAGGGTAGACGTATGTGCTGGTATCCTTCTGGACCAAGGGTGAAACCAAAAGGCCCGTGCACCTGTACTAATTGTGGTTGGTCTGGTGCTGGATAAAGTAGTGTAGAGTAAGCAAGTGGCCTTTGACAAGAAGGTGAACGGCAAGCCTCTTCAATATAGCCTCAGCAAGTCTATGAAATGGAAATGTTAGAGTTGAAAGGAACAGGGAGGCAAAGGCAAAGGCATATCTCGGCTACCTTAGGATTTCTGCCAACCTTTCATGCTGCACCTTCGAAGTCGTGTTCTGTTCTGGATAGGATCGGGAGGTGAACGAAGAGGGTTGATACGGGGAATAAAGAAGAGCGCGTCTGACCGGAAAAAGACCGTTTGCTATGGAAGGATAGTGATTTTAGCGTTGACATTTACCAATGAGAAGGTATAAAACTCACATGAAAAACCCACTTTCAAGTTCTAGCTTCCTTGCATGATCTCAATCTCTCCCGATGTCGATCCCCCTATGTGAAGCTGAAGATTTGCGCCACGGAAAAGGTGAACATGATGTTTTTACTTGTTCTGTGTATAATGCGAGAAGGTGGGTAATGGAGAGAAAATATGGAAACNCAACACAAAAGGTTTGGGGATTTTATGGCAAAAGGGGGTGCGGGTTAACAGTATTGCTTGCTGGAAGGCTGTCGGACCATGCGAGTGGAAGCGGAAGCGGTTCGGTCTTGCGCTGAACAGAACGTTTGAGGTGCAGTGGTCTATATCGGCCCAAGAACTTGTACCATGGAAAGAGGATTCAAAGTACTCGAATAGGGACTAGGTGTACATGAGCGCCTCGAAAAGAAGAGAAAACTGAGAAACATATCGGAATGACAGACAGATCCGGAACCCGTTTCGCTCGTTCCGACGAACATCAACTTGCTATGTCCGGTTGTGCTGCGAATGGAAAAAACACGTTGGCTCGGGTGAAGAAGAAGGTTGGAAAGAGATATACTGTGCCTCATGGAATCTCTCCATGGGCGAACCCATGCGAGTGACAAGTCCAAAGTCCAACCCCCCGTTCTGGCTTTTGAGGATTACATATTATAGGTCACTGAGATTTTCATGGGCGGAGCTACATTGTTCGGTAATTGGAACTCCGGATGGCTGGGATTCACGCTCGTCTTCAAGGCCAAGGAGGCTGGAAAACATCTGTTAGCGTTGGAAAGAAGGGGAATACGAAGGCTACCTTCATCCGTCAGGTAGCAATTCTCGTATTGCACTCCCAAAGCCTTTTCGCGTTGAGCGCAGAATCCAGCATTGAAGGGTGAAGGACATCTTGAGAGATATCGTACGTCGCTATCGAAGGAGTAATCTCAGCCTTGAGAGTAATCAATAGATTACCCCAGTGAAAAACTCACCCCGAAGCCTGCTTGCATGTTCCATCTCCTCTGTGTGATCCAAATTTCCTGCTTTGTCGAGATCCGGGTTGTTCTTCCTGCCTTGGGACTTGACGGGAGTGTTAGAGCCTTTGACGAGGACATGAATCAGTGATTGATGCAAAAAAAAGTTCGAGAACGCACCGATAGACATGCAGAATCCGTCAAGATCATCCTCAGAGCTGACTAACCAGACGAGAGGGGAACAGCTACTGCGAGGATAAAAGATGCTTGCCACGTTTACAGCTCGCCGTGCCCCAGAAGAATATCGATCGGGGATTTATCCGAGGAAGCAGGCTTCAATTACACGAGGCAAGAACGTGGTGGTCAGGATGACAGATTATGACTTTGAGATCCAATAGACGACACCCAGCCAGTATCATAACGGAAAACAGAATAAGAAGGTCTCTGTTGATGAAGGAGGTGCGATTGATGCTGGACAATGTGAATGTTCACGAGTGTAAGATCCACTTTCAAGATGAAGACTTGGTATCCTGAGCGACAAGACAGATTAATGCTATAATCTTTGCGAGGGTTGTGCGGACACGTACGCGTTCATCCCAAGTTGACATCTGCTCGACTCTCAAGTTCCTTCTTCAATGCGCCAGGGTGTTGACTTTGAAATCCGCAGATGGCGATTGGGAGGATGTTGATAGCCATACATGAAGATTCAGAACCAACACGTGTAATGTTCCATGCGATCGCAACTTGTGCGGCGATACCAGCGGTCCAGGTGACGATTATCTAGGATAGAGATACGTCAGTTCGTCTTCAAAAAGGGCAGGTGGATGATAGCAAACGTACAGGATGCCAGAGATTGGGATTGAAGGGTTTTCTCCGTTTTCATGTTTGAAGGGTCGCGTAAAGCTTGAGGAGGGGAGAATCGACATGGGAACGACTATACTGCAGAGATAATACCATCTTGGTCAAGAAGGTACTGAGAGAGTGCTTAAGGGTAGACGTATGTGCTGGTATCCTTCTGGACCAAGGGTGAAACCAAAAGGCCCGTGCACCTGTACTAATTGTGGTTGGTCTGGTGCTGGATAAAGTAGTGTAGAGTAAGCAAGTGGCCTTTGACAAGAAGGTGAACGGCAAGCCTCTTCAATATAGCCTCAGCAAGTCTATGAAATGGAAATGTTAGAGTTGAAAGGAACAGGGAGGCAAAGGCAAAGGCATATCTCGGCTACCTTAGGATTTCTGCCAACCTTTCATGCTGCACCTTCGAAGTCGTGTTCTGTTCTGGATAGGATCGGGAGGTGAACGAAGAGGGTTGATACGGGGAATAAAGAAGAGCGCGTCTGACCGGAAAAAGACCGTTTGCTATGGAAGGATAGTGATTTTAGCGTTGACATTTACCAATGAGAAGGTATAAAACTCACATGAAAAACCCACTTTCAAGTTCTAGCTTCCTTGCATGATCTCAATCTCTCCCGATGTCGATCCCCCTATGTGAAGCTGAAGATTTGCGCCACGGAAAAGGTGAACATGATGTTTTTACTTGTTCTGTGTATAATGCGAGAAGGTGGGTAATGGAGAGAAAATATGGAAACGACCTTGACACAGGGGAAGAAGTGTAGGAACTATGACCAGTTGACTTGTTGCATTGTTTGATGAGATGGATATGGACGATTCATTTGACTTGATGGTGGCTGTAGAGAGGAAGCTGCCACGTCGATCCCGAGTCAGTGGGTAATATTTGCCAGAAGGACATTACATTTGGGTGTCACGATCCGGGCTCCATCTAATTACACATCCAAAGCACGCAAGTATCATATCCCTAACTCCCTTTATCCGTTCTTATCCCTTCTTTATCCGCATCACCCACGCACCTTCCGCTAATATTTATTTCACTCGTACTCATCCTATTCCGTACTCGTTTCACTCACATTTGATATCTTAACTACAGTATGAGTATTTAAGAAGACTTGTAAATACCTTATTCTCCAGTCGAATCAACTCCTTACTCCAGTTCCTCTCAACGAACCTCGTAACCTCGTCTTCAGCCCTTAGCAGAGGCCCAAACCCTTTACCGTCTCGCAGACCAGTCCAACCCTCACAGTTTGATTCGACTGCCAAACACAGCCTTGTACTCTTGTTACCCCATTATCCCCGACATTCCGTCACTTAATCCTTTTCCCCCCGTCCCAAACCTCCACAATTCAAATTTCCCCATATCCATTAATTCCCTCCCGCAATCATGTCTGTTCCCGGTAATTTTGATGGCACCAATCAACAGCAGTCCCAATTCGCTCCTCCCAGATGGATCCCGACCGAAGAACACCCAGATCCCCCAACAGTAGCATGGACTGACTTGTATGGTATCTACCAGACCGTCAGCCAAATCGGTGCCNCGGTGCCTCCCTCGGGTCCATGCAGCAAAGAGAAGGAGCAACGCTTCAGTCCTTGAACGCTATAGCCACCCACCTTACTCAACTTCGAGCTCCAGATGATGGACTGAAGGGTGTCCCTAAATTCAAAGAGCCAAAGATTTTTGATGGAAAGGCTTCCTCTGTCACCCAATTCCTCCAGGACATCAAGAACGCGATCCAGCTCTCACGCCGCTCCCTGGTGTCCGATCATGACAAATGCCTGTACTTCTCCACTTACCTCGGCTCTGGAGCACCAAAGGAATGGTACAACTCCGTCGAGCTGAACAACAGGACACTCCTCGATGACTTCGCAAAATTCATAGAGAGTTTCAAGAAGCATTTCGGAGACTCGAACATAGTTGCTACCGCCCAGAGTAAACTCGATGATCTATATCAAACTGGATCAGCAGCCCAATACATTGCCCGGTTCAACGAGTGGGTTATCCACCTCGACCTCACCAACGCCTCGAAAATTCACATGCTATACCGACACCTTAAGACATCCGTTAAGGATGCCATCACCTTTGTTCCAAAAACCACTCAACCAACCAAATTCAAAGAATACTGCGACTTCATCACCGAGATCGACGATTGGATTCACAAACGAGACCGAGAAAAGAAGAAGGATCACAAACCGAACGGCAAACCCAAACCTTCCAATGACACAGAACCCAGTAACACTCCTTCCATCTCTACAACCATGCCCTCGTCCAGTGAACCAATGGAAATCGACGCCACTAAAGTCTCCAAACCTTGAGGACCACTCACAAAAGCCGAACGAGAGCACCGTAGAGAGAAAGGCCTCTGCATGTATTGCGGAGGAAACTCTCACCAAGTCAAAGAATGCCCAAACATGTCTGAGAAGGCCAAGAGAGCATATCTCGAGAAGCAGAAAGCTGCTTCTTCGGGAAAAGCTTAACCGAATGTTCCCAAGTCCCAGAGCATTCGGTGAACGACAGGACTCGTTCTAGCAAACTGGATGCTACCTATACCCGCCATACTGATGGCACTTACTCCCTCACTAATACCATCGCTCCCGTTTTCATCCACGCTATACACTTTTCATCTCAACATTTTATTATCTCTGTCAGACTATGCCTCCCTAATAAATCTGTTTCTACTTACACATTGGTCGATTGTGGCACAACGAATTCTTGCATATCCGACAAGTTCTCTCTCAGGCACGCAATCCCTCGCAGGCAGAGAGACGTTCCTAGTCCAATTACAGCCGTAGACAACCGTCCCATAGCGTCTGGATTGATCACCCAAGACGTCACCACCTAACTTTCCATTTCTTCTCACCTAGAACACATATCTCTCGCGGTAGTATCCGTCAACTACCCAATTATATTAGGCCTCGATTGGCTGCGACGTCACAACCCAAGCATTGACTGGGCAGACTCATCTCTCACATTCAAATGCTGTGATGTCATCTCTCCTATCNTCAAATTTCCCCATATCCATTAATTCCCTCTCGCGATCATGTCTGTTCCCGGTAATTTTGATGGCACCAATCAACAGCAGTCCCAATTCGCTCCTCCCAGATGGATCCCGACCGAAGAACACCCAGATCCCCCAACAGTAGCATGGACTGACTTGTATGGTATCTACCAGACCGTCAGCCAAATCGGTGCCTCCCTCGGGTCCATGCAGCAAAGAGAAGGAGCAACGCTTCAGTCCTTGAACGCTATAGCCACCCACCTTACTCAACTTCGAGCTCCAGATGATGGACTGAAGGGTGTCCCTAAATTCAAAGAGCCAAAGATTTTTGATGGAAAGGCTTCCTCTGTCACCCAATTCCTCCAGGACATCAAGAACGCGATCCAGCTCTCACGCCGCTCCCTGGTGTCCGATCATGACAAATGCCTGTACTTCTCCACTTACCTCGGCTCTGGAGCACCAAAGGAATGGTACAACTCCGTCGAGCTGAACAACAGGACACTCCTCGATGACTTCGCAAAATTCATAGAGAGTTTCAAGAAGCATTTCGGAGACTCGAACATAGTTGCTACCGCCCAGAGTAAACTCGATGATCTATATCAAACTGGATCAGCAGCCCAATACATTGCCCGGTTCAACGAGTGGGTTATCCACCTCGACCTCACCAACGCCTCGAAAATTCACATGCTATACCGACACCTTAAGACATCCGTTAAGGATGCCATCACCTTTGTTCCAAAAACCACTCAACCAACCAAATTCAAAGAATACTGCGACTTCATCACCGAGATCGACGATTGGATTCACAAACGAGACCGAGAAAAGAAGAAGGATCACAAACCGAACGGCAAACCCAAACCTTCCAATGACACAGAACCCAGTAACACTCCTTCCATCTCTACAACCATGCCCTCGTCCAGTGAACCAATGGAAATCGACGCCACTAAAGTCTCCAAACCTTGAGGACCACTCACAAAAGCCGAACGAGAGCACCGTAGAGAGAAAGGCCTCTGCATGTATTGCAGAGGAAACTCTCACCAAGTCAAAGAATGCCCAAACATGTCCGAGAAGGCCAAGAGAGCATATCTCAAGAAGCAGAAAGCTGCTTCCTCAGGAAAAGCTTAACTGAATGTTTCCAAGTCCCAGAGCATTCGGTGGACGTTGGGACTTGTTCTAGCAAACTGGATGCTACCTATACCCACCATACTGATGGTACTTACTCCCTCACTAATACCATCGCTCCCATCTTCATCCATGCCATACATTTTCCATCTCAGCATTTTATTATCTCTGTCAGACTAAGACTTCCTAATAAATCTGTCTCCACTTATGCATTGGTCAATTGTGGTGCAACTAATTCATGCATATCTGACAAATTCTCTCTCAGGGACGCAATCCCTCACAGGCAGAGAGATGTTTCTAGTCCAATTACGGCCATAGACAACCGTCCCATAGCATCTGGATTGATCACCCAAGACGTCACCACCCAACTTTCCATTTCTTCCCACCTAGAACACATATCTCTCGCGGTAGTGTCTGTCAACTACCCAATTATATTAGGCCTCAACTGGCTGCAGCATCACAACCCAAGCATTGACTGGGCAGATTCATCTCTCACGTTCAAATGCTGTGATGTCATCTCTCCTATCACGGTATATGCAAAGGGCTTTGGTCCTCTGCACACTCCGAACCTCAGCACCATCAGAACATTGCACGTCAAAGGCCTTGGTCTCTCCGGTGCATCATCTAGTACCTGGATCACATCTAAATTTCCCAATACGATCCCTAAGGTTGATTTACGAACCTTGCCGCTATGCCCTAAGCCACACACCACGTTCTTGTCCACCCTAGCGCAATTAAACCTGTCCAGCTTCTCAGTGCATGACAAGTTTCCCGCTACTACAGATTTCCTCACACCTTCAAACTCGTCGCCAAATGTCAAAATTGTTAGCCAGCGCAAATTCAAACGTATCACCAGGAACGATCCGAATTCGGTACAGCTGCTCCGATTCTTCGATAATACTACTCCGACGTATATTAACTCCTATTCAACAAATCCCGAATCCGATGGCACAACCCCGCAGGCTCCGCCGCCCAAGCCTCCCGATCAGGTCCCGGAAGACGATTACCTGAATTACGTGCCGAACAAGTATATGGATTTTGCGGACACAGTCTTCAATCCTCAAGAATTTGAAAAGCTACCGGACCACCGGCCATATGACATTGACATCGAATTAGAAGAAGGAACCACGCCTCCATTTGGACCCATGTATAAGCTCACCCCTCAAGAACGAGAGGCAGTAGCTGAATATGTTCACACGAATCTCAAACAAGGACACATTAGACCATCTACCTCATCCGCCGGCGCCCCTGTACTATTCACATGCAAAAAGACCGGTGAAATACGACTTTGTGTCAATTTCAGAGGTCTTAACTCCATCACCAAGAAGAACCGCTTTCCTCTTCCGCTGGTGGACGACCTCCTCGACTCAGTTCAAGGTTGCAAGATCTTCACCGTCATCGATCTGAAAAGTGCATACAGTCACCTACGTATCAGAGAAGGCGACGAGTGGAAGACCGCCTTCAGAACCCATTTAGGACTTTTCGAACACCTTATCGTCCCTTACGGCCTTACAAACGCTCCCGCAGCGTGGCAATCATTCATACAAGACGTCCTACGAGACATCCTTGGACTAGTATGTGTCGTGTACCTAGACGACATCCTCATATTCTCCAAAACCCAAGAAGAGCACGATCAGCACGTCCGACTTGTTCTGGAACGCCTGCGCAATGCCAATTTATGCGCCAACGCGAAGAAGTGCGAGTTCGACAAAGCCGAGGTCGAGTACTTAGGATACATCGTTAGTGCCCAAGGCATTTCGATGAACCCGAAAAAACTCGACACCATTTTATCTTGGCCGGAACCCCGGAAACTAAAGGATTTACAATCATTCCTAGGCTTCATGAACTTCTACCGACGTTTCATTCATGACTATTCCCGCATCACTCTCCCGTTAACGACTCTCACTAAGAAATCTATCACTTTTAATTTCTCAGACGAATGCCGAGGGAGTTTTGAGGAGTTAAAGCGTCGTTTCACCTCAGCTCCAGTCCTTCGCCACTTCGATCCCCACGCTCCATGCTACGTTTCCACGGATGGCTCAGACTTCACGCTATCTGGGATTGTCCAACAAGCAGACGAGAACGGAGACCTACACCCTATATCATTTTTCTCCCGAAAATTCGCCCCCGCAGAAATCAACTATGACGTATACGATAAGGAACTTCTTGCAATAGTTGAAACCTTTCGTGAACATCGACACTGGCTTCTAGGCTCGCCCTTTTCCATATCAGTAATTTGCGACCACAAAAATCTCGTCTACTTCATAACATTCTGAACCGCCTTTGAAAACCTTAAAGCAGAAGGTCTACTAAATAACGTCGTCTCAACAAGCGAATGCATAAACCTAGTGGAACAAAGAACAGGCTTCTCATTCATTGACGAAATTCCATTCACATACCATCTGCTATACGGCGACGAACTTCCACTACCACACGAACTCGGCTTACTTGGTTTCGACTCCTGGACCGATTAATTCCGTACCCCTAATTGTTTCGTCTCTCGGTCTCATTATACATTCGACCTAGGGGGGGGTGATGTCACGATCCGGGCTCCATCTAATTACACATCCAAAGCACGCAAGTATCATATCCCTAACTCCCTTTATCTGTTCTTATCCCTTCTTTATCCACATCACCCGCGCACCTTCCGCTAATATTTATTTCACTCGTACTCATCCTATTCCGTACTCGTTTCACTCACATTTGATATCTTAACTACAGTATGAGTATTTAAGAAGACTTGTAAATACCTTATTCTCCAGTCGAATCAACCCCTTACTCCAGTTCCTCTCAACGAACCTCGTAACCTCGTCTTCAGCCCTTAGCAGAGGCCCGAACCCTTTACCGTCTCGCGGACCGGTCCGACCCTCACATTGGGCTGTTGAGATATGGGATCAACACGCGCTGAACACAGCCTCTCTGGGTATGAGAGGTTGACTGCGTTGTTGCACAGGAGCTGCTGCAGCCTCATTCCCGGACTCATTACAGTGAGACAACGTTTGTTTTTTGGCTGCATCTTAAGCCATCCATCATCGTAACCAACAGAGACATTCAAGCTTTGGTGACACGACAATTAACCCAAGTACTGTAACGTAATGAACCACACGGACTTATTACTATTGCGACAGATAGAATCGAAGCTGTCAATGTTAGCAACACCACGAAGATATCGAAACCTCACAATCGGTTCTCAAACCACACAACATACACAAGGTCCTTCTCTGCCCCAAACACTCATCGCATTAACAAGGTATTTCTACTCCCCCAGTCCTTGCAATTCAACACTGTTGCTCATCTGTCCACAGATCTGAACCATGTCCGATAGATCCGTCAACTTTGGCGATACACTGTCTAGCGGCATCCAGGATGTCGCTGCCCTCCTTCCCCTTCTCGGCACAGAGCAAGTCGAGCGACACATTGGCTCTTCTCTTGAGAAGGGCTACTTGTATTCAGCCACAGCTACACTATCGCTATTCAGAAGCCTAGGAGCCGTCAAAGTAGTGTTCGCAACGTGTGTGGCAACTATCACCTACCCGTTCTACGGAGGCCATTGGCTTGATGATGCTGGCTTCTCCACCCCTGGCTCAGTATCGTCAATGGTCACTATAGACAAGGAAACTGGCCGGTATGGTGCAGAGCTCAGGGTGCAAAAGCTTCTTGAGGACCAGCACATTGATGATCCGAACTTGGTGAAGGGGTTTGAGCTCATAGAGCAGAAGGGGATGACGGAGGTGCCGCAGGGGTCAGCGGAGGACCAAGGAGGGTTAGTGGGGAGCCAGCAGGGGTCAATGAGGAATCAGTGGGAGTCAGTGGAGAGTCAACAGGAATCTGAAGAAGCATCCCACAGACAAACCACACANATGCAAAAAGACCGGTGAAATACGACTTTGTGTCAATTTCAGAGGTCTTAACTCCATCACCAAGAAGAACCGCTTTCCTCTTCCGCTGGTGGACGACCTCCTCGACTCAGTTCAAGGTTGCAAGATCTTCACCGTCATCGATCTGAAAAGTGCATACAGTCACCTACGTATCAGAGAAGGCGACGAGTGGAAGACCGCCTTCAGAACCCATTTAGGACTTTTCGAACACCTTATCGTCCCTTACGGCCTTACAAACGCTCCCGCAGCGTGGCAATCATTCATACAAGACGTCCTACGAGACATCCTTGGACTAGTATGTGTCGTGTACCTAGACGACATCCTCATATTCTCCAAAACCCAAGAAGAGCACGATCAGCACGTCCGACTTGTTCTGGAACGCCTGCGCAATGCCAATTTATGCGCCAACGCGAAGAAGTGCGAGTTCGACAAAGCCGAGGTCGAGTACTTAGGATACATCGTTAGTGCCCAAGGCATTTCGATGAACCCGAAAAAACTCGACACCATTTTATCTTGGCCGGAACCCCGGAAACTAAAGGATTTACAATCATTCCTAGGCTTCATGAACTTCTACCGACGTTTCATTCATGACTATTCCCGCATCACTCTCCCGTTAACGACTCTCACTAAGAAATCTATCACTTTTAATTTCTCAGACGAATGCCGAGGGAGTTTTGAGGAGTTAAAGCGTCGTTTCACCTCAGCTCCAGTCCTTCGCCACTTCGATCCCCACGCTCCATGCTACGTTTCCACGGATGGCTCAGACTTCACGCTATCTGGGATTGTCCAACAAGCAGACGAGAACGGAGACCTACACCCTATATCATTTTTCTCCCGAAAATTCGCCCCCGCAGAAATCAACTATGACGTATACGATAAGGAACTTCTTGCAATAGTTGAAACCTTTCGTGAACATCGACACTGGCTTCTAGGCTCGCCCTTTTCCATATCAGTAATTTGCGACCACAAAAATCTCGTCTACTTCATAACATTCTGAACCGCCTTTGAAAACCTTAAAGCAGAAGGTCTACTAAATAACGTCGTCTCAACAAGCGAATGCATAAACCTAGTGGAACAAAGAACAGGCTTCTCATTCATTGACGAAATTCCATTCACATACCATCTGCTATACGGCGACGAACTTCCACTACCACACGAACTCGGCTTACTTGGTTTCGACTCCTGGACCGATTAATTCCGTACCCCTAATTGTTTCGTCTCTCGGTCTCATTATACATTCGACCTAGGGGGGGGTGATGTCACGATCCGGGCTCCATCTAATTACACATCCAAAGCACGCAAGTATCATATCCCTAACTCCCTTTATCTGTTCTTATCCCTTCTTTATCCACATCACCCGCGCACCTTCCGCTAATATTTATTTCACTCGTACTCATCCTATTCCGTACTCGTTTCACTCACATTTGATATCTTAACTACAGTATGAGTATTTAAGAAGACTTGTAAATACCTTATTCTCCAGTCGAATCAACCCCTTACTCCAGTTCCTCTCAACGAACCTCGTAACCTCGTCTTCAGCCCTTAGCAGAGGCCCGAACCCTTTACCGTCTCGCGGACCGGTCCGACCCTCACATTGGGCTGTTGAGATATGGGATCAACACGCGCTGAACACAGCCTCTCTGGGTATGAGAGGTTGACTGCGTTGTTGCACAGGAGCTGCTGCAGCCTCATTCCCGGACTCATTACAGTGAGACAACGTTTGTTTTTTGGCTGCATCTTAAGCCATCCATCATCGTAACCAACAGAGACATTCAAGCTTTGGTGACACGACAATTAACCCAAGTACTGTAACGTAATGAACCACACGGACTTATTACTATTGCGACAGATAGAATCGAAGCTGTCAATGTTAGCAACACCACGAAGATATCGAAACCTCACAATCGGTTCTCAAACCACACAACATACACAAGGTCCTTCTCTGCCCCAAACACTCATCGCATTAACAAGGTATTTCTACTCCCCCAGTCCTTGCAATTCAACACTGTTGCTCATCTGTCCACAGATCTGAACCATGTCCGATAGATCCGTCAACTTTGGCGATACACTGTCTAGCGGCATCCAGGATGTCGCTGCCCTCCTTCCCCTTCTCGGCACAGAGCAAGTCGAGCGACACATTGGCTCTTCTCTTGAGAAGGGCTACTTGTATTCAGCCACAGCTACACTATCGCTATTCAGAAGCCTAGGAGCCGTCAAAGTAGTGTTCGCAACGTGTGTGGCAACTATCACCTACCCGTTCTACGGAGGCCATTGGCTTGATGATGCTGGCTTCTCCACCCCTGGCTCAGTATCGTCAATGGTCACTATAGACAAGGAAACTGGCCGGTATGGTGCAGAGCTCAGGGTGCAAAAGCTTCTTGAGGACCAGCACATTGATGATCCGAACTTGGTGAAGGGGTTTGAGCTCATAGAGCAGAAGGGGATGACGGAGGTGCCGCAGGGGTCAGCGGAGGACCAAGGAGGGTTAGTGGGGAGCCAGCAGGGGTCAATGAGGAATCAGTGGGAGTCAGTGGAGAGTCAACAGGAATCTGAAGAAGCATCCCACAGACAAACCACACAGGAAGATGTTGATATCGAAGCTCAGCCTCAGGCAATGAATGGTCCTGACAGTGGAACAACTCCCCAGTGNCCGTGTCATGGCTTTTCCCCTTGCTCCGCTCATTTGGCTCTTTCCTCTGTGTTGTATGTACACAGCTAGTACTACAGCGCCGAATACATTCCATTGCCAATATCACCCTCATATGGTTGAAGGCTCAGAGGAATGATCACTTCAAAGATGAGGTTCATGTTGGTGCTCATGGGACTCAAAGCCTTGTGCTAGAGGCTCGCATTTGTGAACATTTTAAGCTCCCCAGGAAGTCAATTCTCCATTACCTCCGACAATGTGTCTCTGGGGAGAAGCAACAACATACAGCCACTTCAGAGCATGAAGAGCTAGAGGCCCTCCTAGCCCTAGACTGGCATCTGGTCCTTTACCATTTCATCATGGTCATTGGCATGGTGATGCTTGTTGCAGGATATGTTGGTAGCTTCAGTCTTGTTGGCCAGACTGACAATGTGAAGGCACCATATGTGTGGTTTGGATTGGAAACTGCACTTTCTCTGCTCCGGATTGCCCTGTGGGGACTGAATCCAAGTTGGGATGAGGGTACAGGGTTGACAATGTCACTCAAACTGCACCCACTGACCCATTCTGGTCCTAGTCAAGATTCAGAGACCTCCTTTCCTCTTATCACATCACCATATAAGTGCTATAATCTAGGTCTAGCATCTAACATGTGGGGCTATAGTAGAAGAGGTGTTTGTAAGTAACAGGTGTTACTTAGTCTGAAGGAGTTATACGCTACTGCATGGGTTGGGCCTCTACAACGACTGCATTCCAACTCTATCACATTGTTCTACAGTATCTTGACTCATGATGAGATTAAGCAACTGTACACAACTGTTCAGTTTGCTGATTCCCGCCCTCCACTCACCTTTTCTGCTGATACCAGTGGTGATTTTAAGGTGTTCTCAACTACCTTGAAAACATATCCTCCTACTGGTGCACTTCTAGCTACTATTGGCAGCCAAATCCTCAAAAAGTATGATTCATTCATTAATAGCCAGCCATATCTCCAAGTGGTTGATTATTCACAACTACTCAGTGCACATCTGTTTGGAAGACAGCAGCATCCCACTCTTGCAGTCAGATGGAACCTTATTGGTCTTTCTGATTCTGTTCCTGATCCCAGACATGCTCATGGAGTTTCACACAGACTCATGAATGTTCCTCTGAGCACATATGACAAGAAGTACATGGATCTGGCTCAGTTATGGGGATTAAAGTCAGAATACTGTCAAGCCAGAGGACTCATGCTTGCACAGCTGGCTGCTAGAGATAATGTGTACAGGGAGGAAGCTATTGATCACTTTGCGGTCTCCTTCTATAGTGAGGCATTATTCCTTATGGAGAGCTTTGTGCTGGAATTGCACTTGTGGCACCAGGAGACAGATATAGGGAATCCAACTGTATTGCAACAGATACTCCCAGAATGCATTCAAGCAATGCAGTCACGTATTGCCACAGAGAAGGAACAGGCAATTGCCAGATCTGGGGGATACAAGCAGACAGATACTAGGCAATGGGATCAAGTGTTGCAGATACTGTTACACCTCAGAGAATCTGAGGATTTCCACCCAACAGCAAATGCACTCCTTGAACATATTTCCTCTTTATCACCAGGCACACAAATTAGGTCTGTGATAGACAAATTGAACAGGCTTGTCCCTTATACTATCCTTGGTGACTTGATCCAAAAGATTGCCAACTTTCAAACTGAAGACACATACTCCATTACACCAACTTCACAGCAAAAGCTCAGGATAATGCTTTATGCCATGTTCTTCCACCTTCAGAGCATTCTGTCTGATGGCTTCTCACAAGCACATTCAGATGGGAAGTTGTGGTGGTTATTTAGAAAAATCCCTGACTCTGCCTCATGGGGCCTATATATCCACTCATTCACACCAGAGGTTTTACACACAAACACACAATGTGTTGCTGTTCAACTTCTTGTGCCTTCATCTATGTCTCAGCAGAAGGTCAGCAGGCAAGAGGAGATGGGAGATACAGAAGATGCAGAAGAAGTGCATAGGGAAGAAAATAAAGAAGGAAGGGCAAATACTCTGGAAGACTATCTCCCTCTTATTGCTGCATCAAAGCAACTTACTACACTCATCAGTTTATTTGACCTCACAGATGGCAATAGATCTGTGGTAACAAAGTTTATTACCAGCAATTCCAACCTTGTGTGCCTTGCTGGAATGGAGTGTGATAACCCAGAAGAGGATTGTGAACAGCCACACTGCAAAGCTATTTTCACAAACAGGCAGTCATGGAAGGAGAGGGCACAGAATAACAAGTTCTTTGCATCTACAGTAGGATTTGAATCCTATTTGCCTAGAGATGTTCAAGCAATGGGTGACTACATCCAATTGCTTGGTACTGGAAGATGTCTGGTTCTATTCCATTGCTCAAGTGCAGGAGAGCTCAAGGTCACACTAAATGTGCGCAGGAGATCCACAACAATTTTCCTCAGAGCTACTTTACAGTCAAACCTTGACAAGGCTTTGATACATAAAGTTCCTGTTCGACAAAACAAATGGGATTTGGAGCAAGTTATCTTTTGCTTCAATGTTCCATATGGTGCTGGAGAGATTGCCATTCAGGAGGTCACTACTTTGTGGTCTGGGCACTGGAAGATACATGATCTAGTCAAGGTGGAATGGAATCCAGAGAGCAGTAGTAAGCAGGATACTGAAATTCAGATTGATGGAGAGAAGAAAGAGGTACAGACAGATTCAGTCAGTGAAGCAGAGGAGCTGGACAGTGAAGCAAGCAAACAATCCAATGGTAACAGATAAAGCAGTAGAAGACAGTAATGGAGAATAGAGGAAACATAAAGCTGGTGGTATCTAAGTAAGAGACAGGGCTTGAATGAAAGAAACAGCTGCTGTACTTTTCACATAGTGTTTTGTAGTATAGTTTGACATTATTTATGAATTTGAACTATGCTTTGGCCCCAGATATCTACAGTTGGACTTGACATCTCTCTATAAGTATCACTATATTCTGAAGAGATTATATTGAGATTTACTGATTAATCTTTAACTTGTTATGAATTTGGAATAGAAACATAGAATTCATACTCTATTAAGTGGGCTTACAAACAAGAGCTCATCTTAAAGTTGCTGGACAATATCAGAGATGGGATTAAGGTGATAACTTGCAATACCTGTGAACTTGAAATGAAATCTGCTCTGCAACATGAGTCCTTGAGCAGCACCAGGGATTGTGTAAGATTGTGGCAGCATTACAAAGAATAATAGCTTACTGTGAGATCCAGGTAGAATGAACTGAGCCATGTGTTGACCTAGCAAATTGTAATACAGATGATTCACTGTATCATGATGGTATTCTGTCCATACTTACTCAGTGTTCTTCATACTGACTGTCACAACAAAGGGTTACACAGCAATCTAAATGTGACATATGCTGTTGGTGAAATTGATGAAGAATCAGAAAAGCTCATCAAGACTGCTTGAGAAGCACTAGACACTGCTATCAAGATGTGTAAACCTGGAGCATTGATCTGAGATGTCAGGAAGACAATGTGGATACTCTTGTCCTTCTTTGTGACTGAGACTGACTAGTTAACCTTACAGTAAGCCCATTATTTGAGTGAATGGCTGCCCAGTTGTCAGAACTTACATTGAATATGGGATCAACAAAATATATCATGGTGCACCCAACATACCACATTATGCAAAGAACAAGGCAGTGGGCATGATGAAGCCTGGCATGGTATCTACAATAATCTAAACTTTTAACTCACTCAATGAGCTGATGATCAATGCAGGTGTTCACTATAGAACCTATGAGTGATACCATGACCTCTTGGTCTTGACAGGGGCTAGATTGAATTGATGGTGCTGTAGATGGTTAATCTGGGATCAAACTGGGGAGACATGCACTGGCCAGACAACTGGACAGTGGCAGCAGTGGATGGAAAGAAGAGTGCACAGTTCAAGGAGACTTTGCTGTGAGTAGATTTACTCTTTGCTTGCCAGGATTCAGTGGTTCCTTGCCATTCAGTGCAATTTCTCTTTTTATGTTTATTGCATTTGAAAGTTGTGACAAGCACTAACCATAATGTTTTGATGTTTTGATTTATTGCAATTGCAGAATCACAGAAATTGGCATGGAGCTTCTAACTGCTGGAAGGGATTTTACTTACCTATGACTGTGCTCCTATTTCTTATGACTCTGGGTTGAGGTATGTATGATTAGCAACCTGAAGACACAACCCACTTTGGTTCCTGGTTCTCTATAGTGAAGGAATAGCCTCGCTGTCATTTGAACAGTTATACAGCACTCCACAAGTCCAAATGAGAATGTTAGGTGGTGATAGATTTGTAATGTCAGGACAGTGAAGTGGTGTTGTCAAGTCTTCATACTTGATTTCTAGCAGAAATATGTGGTGGTATTTGAGTTCTGAAGCCCAACAAGATGTTAGTGGACATTATCAGACACTATTGGACACTATTTGACAAATCTATAGAAATCTGACATGCACCTGACATTTTCTGACATCCATCTGATTAATCTTGCTTGATAACTTCTTCTCCAGCTACCAACTTGGAGCATAACTAAACGAGACTTTAGAAAAGAACATGGCTCAAGATGGACTTAGAAGAAAACTTGTGCCTTACAGTCTGTCTATGCACAAATTCCTCTGTATCCTGAATTTCCCCATGCTCACTTCTTCCTTTCTAACCACCACTATCCCAACTTCCTGGCTCCCTCCTAGTCCACTCTTTCTCCCCATCTGTATTGCTCTTTCTCCTTCTCAAGATGAAACTCAATAATTCAAGATACAAGAGAGGGAATACTGATATAGACCAGAGTGAAATATGGTACAGGTGAGGTACATGTACTATCTACTTGTCGTTTTTGTGAAACTAAAGATCTTTCAATGCATCAGGCACCTTGGAGAAGACCCAGATGATGGCTCCAAACCACCTTCAATATATGGCTATATCTCATGAGTCAACTCTAGAGCACTGTTATCCTTACACTAAACATTCTATGTGCCACAGCTTGCCATGTTGTTAGAGTGACCCTCCTCATTCATAGCAGAAGGCTGAAGACTGTTGGAGTTGGGCAGAGGGTTAGGGCAGAGAGTATTGGTCACTTGTGTGGGCACAATCAGAGTTTGAGATAGACAAGGTCTTTCAGTATGTAAATTGTACTCAGTAGTACCTATAATGAATTCTAGTACCTTATCAATATATACCTAATTATCAGATGCTATCAGACACAACCAGACAAAAACCAACACCTAGTAGAGCCTTTTGAAGGCTACCTAAGAAATGTCTAATAATGTCAGATAGCATTGGATAACATCTGAATTATTCTGAGTTAAGGACACTATTGGACATTATCTGACATTATCTGACACTATCAGACAAGATCAGGTGTTGTCTGATAATGTTGAATAATGTCTGATAAAACCTCACTGGGTCTGAAGCCTCAAGGCTCAAATGCTCTTTACATAAATTTAAGCTTGTGACCATTTACCTGGAAGTGAAGATAGAAGGCAGATAGTGATTAATAGAAATCCTGGGAAATCTACCATGTTGACATCTGTTCCTGATAGTTTCTTGAGGAGTGGCTTGATGAGAGAAAGGTCCTCCATCAGTACTTGATTTGACTATTGACTGATGGCCAGTGTCTGCGAAATGTGAATGTGTCAAGCTGTAATTCAGCCACTGGTGGGAAATAAGGAATTAGCATATTCACATGTGTGGGGTCCAACAACCAATGTTATGAGTTTGAAGAAATGATAGGAGTTGTGCAGATCAAAGAGCTTTGCTCAGGTGCCAGTTGACACCTATGGTTCCTGTGTAAATCCATCAATCAACAGGCCAAAACACATTGTGACAGCTGCTTGATTAACAGCTTTTTTTATAGTTTTCCCTCACACACATTTACCACCCTCATTTACCCTCAATACCTCAATATCTCCTCTCAACTCACCAAGTTGCTCAAGTCATCACATGACCTCGATGACCAGTTTGCTGCCAGCATCATTAGTCACTCATCACTGGCACCAGTTCCACAACATCAATTACAACTCTTATCATCATTCAGAGTGGTCTCAACATCACCTGAGATGGTTGCTGTTGTCATTGTCAACTCAGGTTAAAATTCTAGGTACATCTCAATTTCCTCAGAAAAATTCCCATTAACTGGCTGCAGATATCTAGAATCTATTATTCCCCATTATTGAATTACAGTCACCCAATAATGCAGTTCTTTTCTGCTACACCAATGACCATCTTGAAAGCTCTTTCTTCTGCATACACACTCCACATGAAGACTAGACACTGATGTCACCAATTCAAGTCAGCTCTTAGTCATTCTGTTCAAGATATTGTGGATGCTTGGCTTCCTTGATATCTCATCCAGCATTTTTTCATTGCCTTTCTCAGTTCTCATCTACCTCATATGTCTTTCCTGTTCAACTTATCTACACATCTCATGCTGATGACTGATTCTCACTTTAAGCTTGTAGGGGTTTGCTGGTTGAACATCAACTGAATGTTTTCAGTTTTAGTTGGCTCTGATGAGTAGTGGGATGTCTTGAGTATGTTACAGGGAGTGTTTGGAGAAGGATATTGGGGGGTGATCTGGAAGAGTTTGCTTTAGGTATCAGCTTCACAAGTGGCATCTTGCAGTCATCAATATAGCACAGGAATGATGGTTCAAGGCATGTACTCTATTTAAAGATTTGGGACCCTGATATCTCATATAGGTCTTACTGTGCCAGTTCTCTCCCCTAACACACCATACAATGTCACCTACATGCAGCTGCTGCAATCCTGAGTTATAACTCAAGCCCTGCTGCATTGTTCCAGATTTTGGAATTGGGTTACTGGATTTTGGCTGTTACAGCATACAAATCTGGAGCCACACACATGTTGTTCAGAGAGGTGACAGATCAATATTATAAGCTCAAATGCATAGGGGACTGGGCTCTATAGGAAGCATAATTTTCATGTAGTCTAGTCATTCTGTATATAATGTTCACAGTTGCACTCAGAACTCAGTGTACTCAGAAGGCATAAAGTAACCAAGTGTGAAGCGCTTGACAAGCATCCTCCCTTCATTAACTCTCCTGCAGCCTGACAAGGTCATTATGCTCAATAGAAAGGTTTTATAAGACTCAAATAGCATTAACTAAGATATTTTTGGAACATCATGGTATACTGTCAGTACTGTCAAACATTATTTGACTATGAGAAACTCACCACTTTTTTAAATATCAGGAACCTGTGAGGGCTCCTGTTACTCTGTAGCAAAAAGGAAGGTGGATTATCATTTCAGAAGATACTCTGAAGGTTTACCAAGCTTCATGGCTCAGAGGAAAGTCAGGAAGTTGGTGTGACTGATCTGAAATGGAAGGTTATATACTATAATATAATAATGTAGGTGGTCTTTGACCCAAATCTGACCTCCACATTAGCCCTTCAACCTGGACTTATAATTTCGTCTTCTTCAGTTTTTTATGACTGTTTCTAAGGGTCTCCAAGAGTTTAACACTAGTGGAAAACTGATTTCAGCTGAAATATGGTGGGTGTGGTGAGTTTCTCATTGTCTGCAGTGGTTTATGCTAATTGTGAGTGCACTTGAATGGATACTGCTACAGAACCATGCGTACATAATCTTCAATACTACTAGAGGGTTATGGAGCCTATCTATCATGCAGAAGGATCATGTTGAACTGTAGAGCACAATGAACCATTGACAGGAAGAATGGGCACTTTCTGAGCACCTGTGACCTACATGGCAAAGTGAGGTTGAATATTCACACTCACTGCTGGAAACCATATATATATAATTTGATAGCGGAAGAACTAACCGACAGGAGTGAACGGGTCATCCTCAAGATGGCATGTACAGCTCCATCAGTGGGATTATCACACCCAAAGTAGAGAGGGGGCTGCTGACTGTTGTCAGTGTGGCCATTGAGTAGCCAGGTGATACTCAGCTTGAGCTTGAGTGAAATGCTTTGTGTGCATCACAACTTGGTGTATAGGTTTCTGCAAGAAGCAGCTATGCATGTCAAGCCATACATACTAGGGGTGGAAAGGAACAGGCTTGACTAGTGTGCTGCCATAGGACATAGATATTGTTGAGAACGTCTTTTACTGATTATTCTTCACTTTCACAATTACATGCTGCAGGTGTTTTGCTCTAGGTCTCATAAGTCATATACCACAGTACGTTTTGAACCTTCTCTTTCATATTGTTGAGTAGCTTGAACAACACTGACCCACTATTTCTAAGAAATCCCCCATGATTTCCACAAAGCCCTCTTCACCATTGACTATTATAGGTACATGCTGCATTCTTGACTTTGAGTGTCTGGGAAGGAAAGAAGGTACTACTTATCACTGCTCACAATATTCCCAGGCTTCAAGTATTTGTGAGGCTGATAAGCATGAAGAAGGCGAGGAAGCGAGAGCTATAGCTATGGGTTCTGACTAGAGGAATCTGCATCTTATACTGATATAGGGTTCTTAAAGTGTATATTTCGTATGAAAAGAATTTCTGGTTGAATATCGTAGTCATGGAAGTACAATGTGAGGGTAAACAAAGATGAGTATCAAACATCTAGATGTAAAAATTAGTTGTAAAAAGCACTTTAAGGTATTGAGACATATCTAGAATTTTAACCTGAGTTGACAACAACAACAACCATCCCAGGCAACATCGAGACCACTCCAAATAATGATGAGAGTTGTAATTGATGTTGCAGAACCAGTGCTGGTGATGAGTCACTAATGACGCCAGCAGTGAACACTGGTCATCAAGGCCATGTGATGACTTGAGTGACTTGGTGAGTTAAGAAGAGGAGATATTGAGGTATTGAGGGTAAATGAGGGTGGTAAATGTGTGTGAGGGAAAACCATGAAAAAAGCCATTAATTAAGCAGCTGTCACAACATGTTTTGGCCCATTGATTGACAGATTTATGTGGGAACCACAGGTGTGGTTGATGGAGGAGAAAAGAAAGCCTAAGTCATCATTGTTGGAAAGAGTGTCATGGGTGTTGTGTGAGAAGTGCTAATGCCAAGTTTCTTCTTTTCTCTTATCACCAAAGACTTCTATCGATACATGGTCAGTCAACACCACATGCTGGGATTTGATATGGATGGGTATAAATACAATTTTGTGTGAGTATTCCATCGCTGTTTGGGTTCATTCTTGGAATCTCAAAGAGCTGTGATTTGTAGCACCTGCTGCCTGAATGAGTCCTACATGGACAAAATCTTGCCATTCTGCCTATTCAAGAGCACAATATGGATCCATGGGTGATGCTGGACTATTTTGCTATTCAAAGATCTCCTGGTCAATCTGCACTGTATTGGATCCCATCTCAAAATCAATTCCTGTCATATACACTACTTCTCCAAGAATTATAACATGGTCAGATTGTTTACTAATGGACAGCAGCTTCATCGAGCTATAACAACTGTCTTCATGGTGCATCCCTCATCCCAAGTACATTGTAGCTGATATTGACTGCTTGCTTTCAATGACAGCGATGGGCCTTATATTCTTCATGCAGACCTTTGGGTGTGACATGCCACTCCAAAATCTCCATGGACATAATCTGGCTCCACAGTTAGTGAAGGTTTGAAGACTTATGCACCTCTTCAGATGTGCTGTTCAAGTGTCGACTGACTTATCTCTAGCTCTCATGGATTGCAAGCCACAATGCCCACTCTTAATCAACTTGGATGAAGCTCCCATTCACATCTTGCCTTCTTCTCTCATTATTGACCTTGACACTTTACATGGCAGAAAGGCAAAGGATCTGGGACACCCATCAACACAAGTACTATTGTATATTCAGCTCCCAGATATGCCGTTACAGTACCATCTATGCAGAGACCATTGACCCAAATCTGAATTCCAAACTTGTACAACAGCTTTTGTGGATAGTGGTTGGGAAAGCAATAGATTCAGCTTACAAGTTACGCTACATGTCATGACTATAATGCATAATACATCTAGTTGCGCTATACTATTTTTGTCTGACCTGTCGCACTTCCTTGATGTTCTATATAGGAGACATGAGCTGGATGAAAACAGAGTAAGTAAACGCAGTATACAAAACAAGAGCCGAACTCGAAATCACCTTGCTGCAACCCATTAGTCAAATAAATTCAGAGTTGTCATAGACTTGGATAGAGAAAGGCAAGTACAGCCCCATCGATTGCTGTGATATCTTGATTGAATCCAGAGGTCAAGTGGGTTCTCTCAGGTTTGCTATATCTTGAGCATTGTTGGACTTGTGGACATGAGGATATCAGTTGTGATGATGTTCTGGTTCATACTAGAAGTTGGCTGTGTTCCCCCAAGTTCAAATTGCCTTGAGTGTTGTCAATACAAAAGGTTTGGGAAGCTTGCGACGAAAGAGGATGCAGGTTGATAGAGTTGCTTGCTGGAGGGCTGTCAGACCATGTGAGCAGAAGCGGTTGGGTTTTGCGTTGAACAGAAGGTTTGAGGTACCCCCAAGTGATTTATGTCAGTTCAAGGACTTGTACCACAGAGGCAACATTCAAAGTACCCAAACTAGGTGTACATGATTGCCTTGAAGAGAAGCAGAGATAACTGAAAAACATACCAGAATGACAGATAGTTCCAGAACCCATTTCACTCGTTCCTAAACCCACTTTGATGAACATCAATATACCCAGTCCAGTTGCAGTGTGAATGAAAGAATATGTTAGCTCAGTGAAGGCAAGATATACTATACATCACCAGGATCTCTTCATAGACAAACCCACACAAGTTCGAAGTCCAACTGTCTGTTCTGGTTTTTGGAGTTCCCATTTAGCCTAGTGCTGGACACGTTGTGAGCTATTGATACTTTCACTGTTGATGCGATGTTTTTTGGTACTCAGCTGTTCATTATGCCCATCTTCAGGTCAAGAATGCTGAAAAATGTCTGTTAGTGTTTAAAAGAAGGGAAAGTTGAAGGCGTAATCTGCCTACCTTCACCCATCAGATTCTGATTTGGATATCCTGCTCCAAAAGCCTTTTCCCATCTCTTGCGTCGATCAAGAGCAGAACCTAGCTATTAGGAATGTTGATAGGAAGGGCAGGGTGCGAAGAATAGAGCACAGGTATTCATGGATCTGGCCATCATAAAGAATACCAAAAGGTTCTATCAAAGGAGTAATGTCAGTGTTGGGAGCAACTGATAAGGTGGAGGTAGGAACTCACCCTAAATCCTGCTTGCAGGTTGTATCTCCCCTATGCAATTCCAACTTCTTGCTCCACTGAGATTTAAGTTATTCTTCCTCTGCCTTCAGACTTGAAGGAATGTTAGAGCCCTAACGAGGACATGAGTAGGCGATCTATGGAAAAGGTTCGAAAACGCACCAATGATCTTGATGATCCCAAAGTCAGACATCCAAGATCTTCGTTGAACCTGGCCAACCAGATCAGATGAGACCAGCTACCATGTTTTCTGCATCAGCAAAAGCCTTGGTAACAGAGCAAGACAGTTGTGCAAAGGTGTGGTAAATGGCAGATAATGTAAATGTTCCANCATTCACATCTTGCCTTCTTCTCTCATTATTGACCTTGACACTTTACATGGCAGAAAGGCAAAGGATCTGGGACACCCATCAACACAAGTACTATTGTATATTCAGCTCCCAGATATGCCGTTACAGTACCATCTATGCAGAGACCATTGACCCAAATCTGAATTCCAAACTTGTACAACAGCTTTTGTGGATAGTGGTTGGGAAAGCAATAGATTCAGCTTACAAGTTACGCTACATGTCATGACTATAATGCATAATACATCTAGTTGCGCTATACTATTTTTGTCTGACCTGTCGCACTTCCTTGATGTTCTATATAGGAGACATGAGCTGGATGAAAACAGAGTAAGTAAACGCAGTATACAAAACAAGAGCCGAACTCGAAATCACCTTGCTGCAACCCATTAGTCAAATAAATTCAGAGTTGTCATAGACTTGGATAGAGAAAGGCAAGTACAGCCCCATCGATTGCTGTGATATCTTGATTGAATCCAGAGGTCAAGTGGGTTCTCTCAGGTTTGCTATATCTTGAGCATTGTTGGACTTGTGGACATGAGGATATCAGTTGTGATGATGTTCTGGTTCATACTAGAAGTTGGCTGTGTTCCCCCAAGTTCAAATTGCCTTGAGTGTTGTCAATACAAAAGGTTTGGGAAGCTTGCGACGAAAGAGGATGCAGGTTGATAGAGTTGCTTGCTGGAGGGCTGTCAGACCATGTGAGCAGAAGCGGTTGGGTTTTGCGTTGAACAGAAGGTTTGAGGTACCCCCAAGTGATTTATGTCAGTTCAAGGACTTGTACCACAGAGGCAACATTCAAAGTACCCAAACTAGGTGTACATGATTGCCTTGAAGAGAAGCAGAGATAACTGAAAAACATACCAGAATGACAGATAGTTCCAGAACCCATTTCACTCGTTCCTAAACCCACTTTGATGAACATCAATATACCCAGTCCAGTTGCAGTGTGAATGAAAGAATATGTTAGCTCAGTGAAGGCAAGATATACTATACATCACCAGGATCTCTTCATAGACAAACCCACACAAGTTCGAAGTCCAACTGTCTGTTCTGGTTTTTGGAGTTCCCATTTAGCCTAGTGCTGGACACGTTGTGAGCTATTGATACTTTCACTGTTGATGCGATGTTTTTTGGTACTCAGCTGTTCATTATGCCCATCTTCAGGTCAAGAATGCTGAAAAATGTCTGTTAGTGTTTAAAAGAAGGGAAAGTTGAAGGCGTAATCTGCCTACCTTCACCCATCAGATTCTGATTTGGATATCCTGCTCCAAAAGCCTTTTCCCATCTCTTGCGTCGATCAAGAGCAGAACCTAGCTATTAGGAATGTTGATAGGAAGGGCAGGGTGCGAAGAATAGAGCACAGGTATTCATGGATCTGGCCATCATAAAGAATACCAAAAGGTTCTATCAAAGGAGTAATGTCAGTGTTGGGAGCAACTGATAAGGTGGAGGTAGGAACTCACCCTAAATCCTGCTTGCAGGTTGTATCTCCCCTATGCAATTCCAACTTCTTGCTCCACTGAGATTTAAGTTATTCTTCCTCTGCCTTCAGACTTGAAGGAATGTTAGAGCCCTAACGAGGACATGAGTAGGCGATCTATGGAAAAGGTTCGAAAACGCACCAATGATCTTGATGATCCCAAAGTCAGACATCCAAGATCTTCGTTGAACCTGGCCAACCAGATCAGATGAGACCAGCTACCATGTTTTCTGCATCAGCAAAAGCCTTGGTAACAGAGCAAGACAGTTGTGCAAAGGTGTGGTAAATGGCAGATAATGTAAATGTTCCAGAGCAAAATTTCCATCTTCGAAGTGAATACTTGGTATCCTGTGCAAGGAGATGATAATTAGCATCGAGGACTTTGTGAGGCTTTATAAGGACATGTACATGTTTCGCCTTGGGTTGCCATTTGCTCAATTCTCTGGTATCTTCTGCAATGCATCAAGACATTGAATTCGGAATCCGTAGATAGTGGTCAGGAGGATGATCATGTATGAACTGACACGTGCCGCCCGAGTTGTTTTCTGTGCAACCGACACCAACATTGGATGTGACGGGTACCTAGGGTAAGGATAAGTCAGTTTACCTTTGAAAAGGGAATGTCGATAGTCGCAAATGTACAGAATGTCAGAATTGGGACACGAAGGGTCCATGTTTGATGGGTCACATAAAGCCTGGAGGCAGCCTGGAGAGCACTAACATGGGTATGCCTTTTGAATGTGGTGCTAATGGAGAGAATGTTAGCCTGGTCAGAAAAGGTCGAGAGAAGGCTCAAGGGCTCGAGGGCAGGCATACTTGCTGGTATCGTTCCGAAACAAGATTGAAACCAAAGACTAAGAGCCCACCCAGGGTCAGAACAAAGCAAAATAAGATTCAGTTTCTAAGCTCAAGTTGTTCTAGCAGTCCTGGCCATCCTGTCCCCGGACAAATGAGTTCTATAGCCGCTACAACCAACAGTGTGACTACCTTCAGCTTGGCGCTGGTGCATTAACCTCCGCTCGAGTGCCAGCTCTTTCGGTCTTCCCTAGTACTGACAGGATCATAAGGACACTGCGGGAGTTGTCAGATAACACAGACAATGTATTACCACAATGTACGACACAAGAGCCTTGGAATACAATACGATAACATGCTAGCTCTAGAATGGAACCACTATCCATGAACCAATGAAAGAGTAACACTGAATCAAAACAGTTAGCACAGAGCTATATGGGAGCCTAGGTGACAACACACCACCCTGGTAGATAACGACTTGGAACATTTGAAACAAGGCTTCGGTGAGGAAGAGAAGGCTAGTTCACTAGAGAACTAAGCAGGGGTGTGGGTTGGTACAACTGAATGTATAGCCGTAGAATAGAATAAACAACTATCATTGTTGGAATAGAGAGTAAATGGGGTGAAATACATTTTTGCCCCGACTTAGATTTTTGAAATAATCTTGTTAAAGTAACCTGACACACTCAGACCATGTTCAACCCCACTGTGCACTCAAATCAACCTGACATAGCTTACACTAGCCCTAACACGACATCCTACACTAAACCAAAGTGGTGTCAACATGTGATAAGCGTCTTTCACAAACCCGCATGCAACCTGACTTAACCTGCCATAGTAAATGTGGTAACCCCATATAACCTGAGTTACAATATGAAATACATCATCAAGTGTCCTGATTTAAGCATCCCCCCCAGGAAAACTAACCCATGTAACCTATGTTCATTCTCCCCAAGATATGAAAAAATTTCAACCTGAGTAAAAAATGCTATGTCAACCATTGGTATTCTTGTATTAACCTGACTTAATCCTGAGAGACTAGCCTGAATTAAGGCAAAAACCTGAGTGTATCACATTAGCAAAATAGTTGACTTTGCTTTGAAAATTTTGAAGGAGTACTATTATTGAGCTTAAAATAAAGTGCTTTACAACTTTCCTGCAGCCTATCATATCAAGGAATAACTGGAGTTAAGGTGAAAATCTAGGTGTGTCAACCTTTGTTTAGTCCTCCAATCCAACCTGAGATATCTTGCACAAATCCATGGTATCAACCCTAGTGAAACTTGGCACTGGGTATGGCCATGGATCAAAGCAGACAATGTCAGACAATGACAGGCACATTATCAAATTGGTAAATTAGAAAAATGTATATATTTATTGCTATCTAGATACATCTATTACTGTAATTGATAATGAGTAATGATATCAGCCAAGTGCCTCTTTCAAATGCCCTCAGACCCTAAAGGTAATACCTGCTATCTGGTAATACACCAAAATTTTGAATTTCATATATTCTACACATATTAATGTTGTTTGGCATGTTCAATAGTTAAAATGATATTAAACAAGGGAATAGGACTGATATAAGCCTGAGTAGTCAGTCAAAACCTATATACACTTGATTGCACTAGGTCATAAGCTAAAACAGACTTATAGTACACTCCACATGGGTACCAAGTTGCTTATGAATGCTGAATATTGTGTATTAAGCATCCCAAAACATGTAGGGACTTCTAAGTGTTTTGTTTATAATAAACAACCCATAGTTGAAACATATAATCACATCAGGCCCTAAGGACTCAGAGTAGGCCTAGTTGAGATATAAGACTATAATCCAAACTTGATAGTAACAGCAAAGACAGATATTTATTCTGCTCTTTAACATATAGATGTTTTCAAATATAAGAGAGAACTTTGTATTAGAAAGTTTTGGTGGTTTTCTGAAGGCAGCTAGTGTTTTGCTAGTGTTGACACAGCTTAGAGAGAGCTCAGGCTACCAGAAGTAGAAGTTTTCCTACTTAAATATGTTACAGATCACAACTAAGAGGGTTGTATTCAGTACAAGGGGTACTGTTGTCCTTAATTTGTTTGAGTCATTGCTTCAAGGTAGTCTGACTATCACCTCAGCACATTAGCTGTTGTATTTCAGCTTAATTTACATAGTGGAAACCAGAAAACCCAAACAAACATTTGAGCTCAGCTAGAATCAAGTGGAAATTCAAAGTGCAGTAGCTCTGATCACACTGAATTACACTCTGCACCCTACCACACACACAAGGCAATAGGAGAGTAGGATCTAATTAACAGATCAGCTCTTTGGTGTAGCAAACTAAATGGTATTAACAGTGAGCCTATAGTTTACACAAGGCTTCTCATTACCCTTCTTCCTGTACTGTGCTGTGCTAATGATATAGCTCCTGCTTGACTCAAATAAGCTCCCACTGTCCACATACTGGAACCTTCAAAAAACTCATCAATGGTTCTTTTTTTAGACTAATTTTGTACTGAATCAACTTTTGATTACTCTTGTCTTTAACTATAGTTAAATCTCTTCAAGATTCAACAAAATATTCTCTTTCTGTTTGTCTTTTCTGAACTTTATCTCTTTATATTCAGGTAATTCACTGATAATATTCTTCTAGAACCACCCTTATGGTAGGCTTCAGGTGAAGATGCTCAAAAACCTATGTGTGTCAACCTTTGTTCAGTCCTCCAATCCAACCTGAGATATCTTGCACAAATCTATAGTATCAACCCTAGTGAAACTTGGCACTGGGTATGGCCATGGATCAAAGCAGACAATGTCAGACAATGACAGGCACATTATCAAATTGGTAAATTAGAAAAATGTATATATTTATTGCTATCTAGATACATCTATTACTGTAATTGATAATGAGTAATGATATCAGCCAAGTGCCTCTTTCAAATGCCCTCAGACCCTCTCCATGCCTCTCCATGCCTCTCTCTGCCCATTCACTGCACTGCACCCCACCACCTGCTGCCTGGTTGCTATGCTCACTCACCAGATTGTGCCATTTTAGAGTAAAAACAACACCTAGGAGAGCATAAGTCACATATTGAAACTGAAATGTAGATAATGATGACATACCTCATATAGGATGAGCTGGGTAGGTCTATTAGCTATATAACAATGTTCTCTGCATTTAGTTCCATCTGGAGTTAGACAATTTAGATGGATAATATGTCCAAGTTTCCCTTTTATCTTGTTGGCTGGCTGTTGAAGGACCTCTTTATATGGCAAAATTATATTTAGCCCCTGCTATAATATATTACCACTCTGAGCTCTGTAGAAAACCTATTCCTTATGCTGTGCTTGTTGCTGGCAGGAGTATTCATAGCCAAACACCCAAACCAACCTCTTCTAGCTTGCTCCAAATAGTACATTGGATTCTCTGACTCTACACAATGCTACCGAGACAGAACCATACCTATGCACAGCACCTGCATAACAAAATCCATTAGATTGCAAGTCCTCTCTCTCAGTTATATCAAGGGTTGATACTATGGATTTGTCCAAGATATCTCAAGTTGGATTGAAAGACTGAATGAAGGTTGACACACCTGGATTTTCACCTTAACTCAGGTTAATCCTTCAGAATAAGTCAGGAATGCCTCTACTAAGAAAACTTGAGGCCTGTGATGCCAAATATCTCTGGGTATAAACAGGTTTCTGTCTCTAATTGTTTGTTTGTGCAAGTTGGTTCAGCATGGTTCATTGTTACCACAACATCAAAGAACTACTTTTAGTGTTTCACTTAAAGATTTCAAAGATTTGAGTTCAAAACAACTTCTCAGAATGAGATGTGTGCTTGTGCTCCATTTAATTTTCTTAATGTTTTAATATTTACTTCAAAGCCAAACCAGATAACTAAAGTCAACCAGAGACTGCCCAAAGACTAAACTCTTTAAAAGTGGAATGAAAATGCCTCTTGCATCTGAATACAGCCCTCTTAGCTATACTCTGCAACAATTCTCAAGAGGACAAACCTTCTAGACACTGCTAGCCTGAAACCCTCTCTGATTCACATCTATACACTAGACTATATTAATGTGAGTCAGTTACCCTCTTAGCAACTGATGCAATGTTCAGAACATGTTGCTTAGGCTGTGTTCAACTTGATTGTGATTGTTTCAAGTGTTCTAAAATCTTACAAATAATCAAATAAACTCCAAAACACCCTTGAACTTGATCTTTCAACTTAGATCTTGTTTATCTTGATGTCAGAGTGCTATACATGCTCTTCACACTTGATGAGTGTTCAACATGATCTTGAAGCAGAAGAATTCTGTCTCCTTCAAGCCCCAAGAACTACTGACAGGTGTTCTGTGGAGGATTTATTGGTGATTATGCATCTGTGTAACTGTACTTATATGTGTTTGGGTGTAGTTGTTGTGGGATGTGGATTGGTAGTGGTTATATGCTATTATTTTTCTCCTTTTCTCTGCATCTAATAAAGCACACAGGCAACCTGGGCTTTAGTAGACACTTCCTCCTTAGAAGCATAAAACTACCATCTTCAATGGTGGAACCTTAACATTGGGTGTCATACAGGTGCCTTGCAAGACATTTAAAGTAGCTTTTAATAGCCCTTAAAAGGTCTTTTATATTCAAAAACCTTTTGCTTGAAAGGCCTTATGAGCCCTAGCTGGCTCTTACAACTGCAAAAATATGCTTTCTCCCTAAGATAGCTTCTTGAGATAAACCTTTGGATTAATCTAAAATGAAAATGGTCCAATCTGAGTTATATTTTTCCAATAATAACATGTGGTGTACTCATCTTTGCAAGTCCCAATCAACCTGACATAAATTGTCACACAAACCCTATGTTTCTTGTGCAAGTCCAGCTTCATAGTTGTCACCTGATCCATGTGCTTTCTAAAGTCATCATTGATTATTAGCACATTATATAAACCCTCCCTTCACACTATTACTACTATTATCCCTACATCATCTCCTATTCTCAAACTTTCTATTGAGCATCTTACTCCTATTCTACTTACATTTTTTGACTCACCTATTCTTCACTATAACACACATGCTGTTTGTAATTGAATGGAGATAGGTAGGAAAATTATGGTGTGTTTCTTCAGCTTCTTGTCTGATGTTCTATGCAGCATACTTATTATTTGGCTTATTAACAGATTCTTATTTCATGTAAATGTTTTATGTATATAGATGTAAAGGCCAAATAGTACATTGGATTCTCTGACTCTACACAATGCTATCAGATGAAAACCATACCTATGCACAGCACCTGCATAACAAAATCCATTAGATTGCAAGTCCTCTCTTTCAGTTATATCAAGGGTTGATACTATAGATTTGTGCAGGATATCTCAAGTTGGATTGGAAGACTGAATGAAGGTTGACACACCTAGATTTTCACCTTAACTCAGGTTAATCCTTCAGAATAAGTCAGGGACACAATAACATAGTATCTTGAGTTACAATGCTCAGGTTGAAATTTGTTGTTATCTTGGGGAGAAAATTACTCATGCAATAAAGTCTTTGAGCCACTATAGTTATAGTAATCTTGACTTATTCTAGAGGACTAACACAAGTTACAGTGAAAATCTAGATATGTCAACCTTTGCTCAGTCTATGAAATCAACCTGAGATAACTTGCAGGAACCTATAGTATCAACCCTTGATATTGCCTCAGGAGGATTTTGATGGCAGATGACTCAGCATACAGCCACTCTAAAATATAACCACATTGAGACTGTCTCATTTATACTCTTGCTATGCATAGCAGCTCTTGGATATCTTACATTGTTAAAACTAAATTTGTTCCCCCAAGTGCACTCAACAGAGCCTTTTTCCACATATATACCTTAATTGATACTATTTCCTTAGTAAGAAATGTCCAAGTCTCACACTTAAGATGTACTATGCCACACATATTTGTGTGCATCAGGAGCTAAAAAGTTTTGGCATGTCTCATGCTAACCCTTTACTTTTGTTTCACATGAGATTTGAAGACCAAAATCTATCACTTTCAATATAGACACTAGCTCTGGAGTTTTTGATTAACAAATTCACAAGGTTATTAGTCTACTAATGCAAACCAGAGGTAAAGGACTCTCCAATAAATCAAACACCAGTTGAACACAACCTAAGTAACATGTTCTAAGAGGTTTTTGCTAGAGTTAGGCACAAATTACAAGTACTTACAAGTTTCTAATAGCTTATAACTTGCACTGACTGGCCACAAGTCACAGGTATAAAATCTTAACTCTATGCAAGTTGCAAGTACTTGCCAAGTATACTTGCTAAATATTATTATAAGCAAAACAAATAAATTATGTTAGACTGTTTCCATATTCCAGATTGATTAAGAACAAATTATAAAGACTATAATCAATATAAGGGCACTCTGGATTTATAGTGCTATTATTTCATAAGATAGCTAGTGAACAGCAAGTCAAATATCTTGACAAGATAGATAAGCTTGCTGGTCTTTATATTAAGCACAATAAGAAGTTGAACTAAATTATTGTTGGTACAGACACATTAACTCTTGAGGCAGCAACTGTTGCTTGCAAAACTAACAGTCCTAGATAACAGGTTCCAGGGCTTGATAATGCCTAGAACAATTACAAGGCCTTAGCATGTTGATGGGCTACCCAGAGTGCTGAGTGAGGAAATATGCTGGAATGTGTGTTGAGTAATTTATATTAGTCCTTCAGACCAAAGTGTTACAATTCTCCTCTCCTGACCTCACATGACATTTGTGTGATCACCTCATGGCCTTTCTTTGAACCTTTCCTTGAGATATTCCATAGCCTTTCCATTCAACTTTCATTTTCCTTTCAACAGATATCCTCATATCTCACAATCATCTAATGATGTCATAGGACAGATCATATGCTTCTTATTTCTATAGGACAAGCTACATGTTCCCAGTCCTCTTTTTCATCTATCTCAGAACTTGCTCTCACCTACATCCTTCTATGATGTTCTCCCTTTCTGTTACAATTACCCTTATTTCTTACCTATGCTTCTCTTTTTCCTCAGACTTATTACACCTTCCCAGCCCCATTTTCCTTTCTATATCACATGCTTCCTCTTCCATCAGACCAGTACACCTTCCCAGCCCCCTTTTCTCTTTCTTACAAAACTCTTATATGCTGATGACATTGCTAATTATTGACAATCACCGACTTCGTTGCTATATCCATATATAGAGTAGAAGCAATCAGTTGTACTTATTTAAGTGCTCAAGCAGAGACTGGATCTCTAGCTTGACCTAGTTGATTCATCTACTTGTGTCTAAGCCATGATCAGTATCAGTGAAGTCTTGAGAGGAACTTGAACAAGGTAAAACTTAAAATATAATACATAGATCAAAGTCAAAGCAGATGATTTCCTAATTAAGAGTCCCAATGTGGCACAAGTTAGCAAACTGCTTAGAAAAAAGAAACCTTACCTTGTGAAGAGTAGATACACCTTTAGAGAAACAAGATTAATTACAACTAGACATAGAGAAGAAAAACTATTAATATCTGAGGAGACAATGCTTCCTAGATAAGATCAAGATTGAACTACTGAAGAAGACTGTGACAGAAACAGCATGTTTCAGGAAATCACCAAACTACTCCCCACTTTCCACCACTTTCCCAACTTTTCACTAGATTGAATAAAGGTTTTCTGTGCATTAGAACACTATTAGGATAATTTGTAGTAACTCACTTTCAGGGGTCTGGAACCCTCCTCCCCACTTTCCACTTTACCAAACTTTTTCATTAAAAATTGCAAATCATGGGAGCCTACACAATAGCTAATGAAAATTGGTGTAATATAGCTTTATTCCATGACCAGATAATTGTATTGAGCATGGTAGAATGGCTGGAATTGAGAGTAGAAGTGGGTGGGGGTAGGTGGAAAGTGCCATCAGGAAATCCTGATAGAAGACTGTGACAGGAACAGCATGTTTTGGTCTTGAAAACTTCAGCTGACAGGTGTCTGGGTGTCACTAAGGGTTGACATTGTAAATTACAGGCACTTGATCTCAGGTTGAAATTGGTGGGATGAACAAGGGTTGATACACCAAGGCTTTTGTCTTAATTTATGTTAGTCCTTTAGATTGAAGTAGGGTTAGTTATGAAAATAATAAGGTTTAACATACCTTTTCTTTCTGCTCATTATCTCAGGTTATGTTGCATGGGTTGAGTTTTTTTAACTAGAGTTGATTTTAATCAGGCATTGGGGTTATAGTAAANGCATGTTTTGGTCTTGAAAACTTCAGCTGACAGGTGTCTGGGTGTCACTAAGGGTTGACATTGTAAATTACAGGCACTTGATCTCAGGTTGAAATTGGTGGGATGAACAAGGGTTGATACACCAAGGCTTTTGTCTTAATTTATGTTAGTCCTTTAGATTGAAGTAGGGTTAGTACAAAAATAATAAGGGTTAAAATACCTTTTCTTTCTGCTCATTATCTTGGGTTATGTTGCACGGGTTGAGTTTTTTTGTTATCTCGGGGCAAAAACTACTCACATGTAAACGGGAGCACGTGTAGCGCATACTGTTTGTGCAACACGAGGTTCAGCTAGATTGGACCTCCTCAGCGATCTGATCTTCCGATAACTCGGAGATAGCGAGATAAAATTGAGAAAATGAAATACTTAACGGAAGTTAAAGCTATCGACGCTCTTGGGGCTCGTTCTTGCTCAGCTCGGGCTTGCAGATGTGGGTAAAAGGGAAGGAATCCCGTCACATTTCTGACAGCTAAGAACGAAAGCGTCACGGTGGTTTGTGCGCTGGATACAAATTGCAGCAAACAGCATGATAATCTTGGTTAGTAAGTACTAATGCCCGTGCAAGTGCAAAGTGTTGACTATGCACCTACTTAGTCCTCGATCGACGGGTGTCCACCAGATGGATACACACAGGCACTGCTAAAGGGCTGACCAGACCCTCCTGCTTCGGCAACCCTAACCTAGGCAAGGCATGCATGAACTGTGGGGTGGGACTGATCTTTCTCGGGTTCAGTTGGCGATTCATCGCATAGTAGTGAAGAAAGGTGTGGGGAAAGGTCTGGAAAGGGGAAGAATGAATTTGTGACATGTATATGAGTTTGTGAATGGAGTAATGGGGATTAAAGAAATTCATATGCAAAGAGGAAACGAATCAGAAGAAAATGAAATTAAGCGCCTAGCCGGCGCTAACACCCATAAGTCCGATTCCACCAGGAGTCCAAGTGACTCCTTGACATCGGACCTATTATCCCGAGTCCAGTAGAAGCACAAACCCACGACGAACCAGACAGATGCAGCTCGCAGCGTTATCGACATTGTCGCAACTGGAGTGATATGCATGGCGGGGCGTCAGGAAACCGCGCAAATAACTTGATGACCTTCCATATGATCGCCTCGAGCAGTACCTAGAGAGGTTGAGTCAGTATGGGAGCAACTAAATCTTCAGAACAACCCGACATACCTTCAATAGAGAAGTGTGGGTGACAACCGTGCATAGTGAACATCCGGAATAGGAACCCAATAGATTGGTAGTGCAGCAGCCAATCCCAGCACGAGAAGCAATGAGGTGGTCTGTGCATGACATCCAGGCAGAGCAATAGTAAAAAAGGGCTCGATGGGCATTCAAGAACCCATTCTTCCTTTTCTCAGTGCTACCACCACCGTCTGCGATACCCCAGAACACATTTCCCATCCACTCCTCCAGTGATACTGCTTCCAACAATCATAGGCAGCAATTTATCGTGATCGAAGCACATCTGGTGTTGAGAGCGACTGTGACGAGGCTGACGACGATGCAGAAAGTGCCGAGATATATCCCAGAGACGACTTTGATTATCTTGCATCCCATTTCCTCGTCGCCAACGTACTCCATAACGAGCTCGTAACGACCCTGCTATCCACGGACAGGAATCCAAACTGACTCGTACAGACCACCGAACGGCTCAATTCGAATGCGCCGACTGCACCAGTTGCAACGAGACTGTATCCAACACCATATGAACATGTGCCCCAGCGCCCAAATGCCCTCGTCGTTGTCCTACACATCGTCGACGATACCAGCTGTTTGGCAGGTCCTCGAAGTCCTTCAGCCAGCGCTCAACTGATCCAGCCAATTCATCCACCAGCGCCAATCCAAGGGTGCGTGCTATTACCAACTCAGACTAGGTCAGGGAGAGAAGCTCTGCTGCGTCCAGTGCTGCAGTACAGTAATGGTACTAGAGCTCCGCATGCAAAATAGGATTTGTCTGGGTCTTTTGAGAGATTGGGGAGAAGGAATGGGAATGGGTTGAGACCAGGAGCTACGAATCCGGCTCTGTTGGAGCTAGCGACATAGCCTGCGTTATCATCAATGACAGTGGTGAATCTGTTGCTGCCGTGGTGTATTATGGTACACCAGTCAGATGCAAGAGATGTAACGATAGCAAACGTGTTGCGAGCGATTTATTTGGTAACTATTATGGGGTTGGAAGGAGGAAGAGGTACAAGGTTGCAGTACCTGCGAGGAAACAGGATATTGGTTGGCCTGCGGAAGAGTGGTTTGGGAGGTGAAGTTTGGGAGATGGTCGTAGTTCGAGAATGCTGGCTGCTGGAGACACAACGTGAGTACTGTATACCACTGCAATCTTTGCACATACACAAACATCAATATTCATGCGAAATGGGCCATTTCTTTCTTGCATCATCCGTTCGATGTTTTGGAGGTGAGGTCAAGTACGGTACGAAACCAATATGCGACGCGATCCTCTGAGTAACACTAGACACATCTCGTAAACAACTTGGTAGCATCACAAGCGAGAAGAACGGCTTACTGCGAAATCCAATAGCTTTGCGCCTTTGATATTCAAGGGAACTGAAATGATCGATGTGAGCTTCGACACCAGAATTCGACCTAGCAAATCGTATGAAAATCAGTGAGACTAGAGATGATGACTGCACATACTTGGACGTACCCAACGACCAGCTAGCCTGTTCCGAATCCATTATGAAGTTGATGTTGAAAGCCGTTACCCATTATTTCTTCAGCATGTCGATAAACGGAGTGCATGGTGTGATGGGAAGCATTTGCGACAGGACGTTGGGAAGTCAGGCTAATGAACGAAGATGGTCAGTATCGACACCAAATGATAGCATGAAGCACTCACAAATCCTCTCTTTAATACAGCCCATACGCCTCATTGACCCAAAGTCTAACGAATTTTTTGCATGAACAGTCCAGATCCAACGATGAGAATTGCAAGCTTGAAAAGCGACTGGAAATTTGCAGATAATTTAGCTCCATAGCTTCATCTCGAGCTGTTCAGGTACCTTGATGTCAGAGTTTCCTTGTTTGATGAGGTCGACGGAGGGTCATGAAAAAAGAAAACCAAGCCTGCGTCATGGTTGCGAGAGAAGCGCGGCTTCGGATTTTCTGTTTATTTCTCCGATGACTCTAAGACTCCAAGGTCGAGAATTGGCCAAAGCTCCATGTTGTGTTTTAAGACCATGAATGGATTACAAGCTCTGGTGAGTTGTCCACTGTTAATTTCAAAGAGTTGAATAGTAGCTCTTACCGCACGATCAGGACCTAGTATGAATGACACGGATGAAGCCCCGTCGTCTTGTTTTCTGAAACACAGATCATGTCAAGAAGTTGAATTCGTTCCACCCTCACATTTCCGGTACTCTACTGTGCCTTGGTCAAGCTGTACGACATCGGAGCCTAGCAGCAATTTCCCGTGATACACTACTTCTCTGAGAATTGTAGCACAGACATTCGTTCTGTTTGCCAGTGAACAGCAGATTAGTCGGCCTATAGTGGTCATCTTCAACGTGCACTCCTCTTCCTAAGAACGTCATAACTGATGTTGACCTTCAACGACTGCAATTCCTCGACCATGGGCCTTATCTTCTTCATGGTTCGCTGCTCCGGCACATCGCTCCAAAATCTCAATGCACATCTCATCTGGTAACTTAGCTCCACAACTAGCATCAGCGAAATGGACACCTAAATATATTGGAATAAAATGAGTGAAATACATTATAATGGCCAAAATACATTATAATCATTATGGTGTATTTTAATGTAATATAATTGTTGTTCCTTTATTTTAATGGATTAAAATGAAGCAAAATGGTTATAATGTATTTCAGCCATTATAATGCATCGGCCCCACCTGGGGGTCGGGGACAAAAAGAAATAATATTTATTTGTTGCAACCCCCATGAGTCAAACCATCGACCTCAAGGTGGATTAGTCAGCAACCTTGGCAGCTGCGGGGTGCTCAAGACCACTGTACCACAGTGCCATATACTTACCACCACACATAGTGCAATATATCCCCTTACTCAAAAGACCTATCTCCACCCTCTTGCTGTTTCTATTGATCAAATCCCCAACCAAAAGCTTCCCTTCACTTTATAGAGTCCTCTCCCTGTCCTCTGGAAGGCATAAAAATGCACTGTTTTGATTGCCTCTGTTACAATCTATTTTACTACATTATAATAACTCTGTCTCATTTTATTGCATTTTAATACACTATAATAATACCATCCTATTTTATTGCATTTTAATGTACTATAATAATACCATCCCATTTTATTGTATTTTAATGGATTATAATAACACCGGTCTCATTTTAATGCATTTTAATGTATTGTAATAGCATTGCTTGATTTTAATCTATTACAATGGACTAAAATCAGCAAAATACATTATAATTTATTATATTTAGGTGTCCATTTTGCTGATGAGTGTTGGAAGACGTACGCACCTCCTTTCAGTACTAGTGCTGTTTGAATGTCAGCTGACTCACTTTTAGCTCTCATGGATTGCAAGCCACAACGCCCACTCTCCCAACCTCCATAAATCTCCTGTTCATCCGACTCTTCACTAGAAGACATGTCGAGAATGGAAGCCTTTGTTTGAGCTAGTTTTCATTCCCAGAAACACCCAGTCGACCACGTTCCCGAAAAAATCCTTGACCAAATGTGCAATGTCAAAGGAGAAGAATGTTCCAAAATCCCCAGATCTCCTGATGGTTACCTTACCTCTACAAAGACCATTGCCAGACATCGTATCTTCTGATTCTGGCCTTGTCATCCAGAAGGAACCATATATCGTGCTGCACCCAGATGGAAATGCAAGCAAGCACCTAATGCTACGCATCTATGGGGCGCCACATTATACGACTTTTACCATACGTATCGTGTGCCATCGATAGAGGGAATGATCACCAAGACGACTGGGAATAGGATGGCTGCATGGTGCCAAATGGTCGGAGAGTTGGATACCGCAAAGTACGAGTTGGAATGGGCCGAGAACGAGGCTGACCCGAGGAGAATTGAAGCTGCGGATATTGTTGAAATACATTATAATCATTATGGTGTATTTTAATGTAATATAATTGTTGTTCCTTTATTTTAATGGATTAAAATGAAGCAAAATGGTTATAATGTATTCTGGCTATTATAATGTATTTTGGCTATTATAATGTATTTCAGCCATTATAATGCATCGGCCCCACCTGGGGGTCGGGGACAAAAAGAAATAATATTTATTTGTTGCAACCCCCGTGAGTCGAACCCTCGACCTCAAGGTGGATTAGTCAGCAACCTAGGCAGCCGCGGGGTGCTCAAGACCACTGTACCACAGTGCCATATACTTACCACCACACATAGTGCAATATATCCCCTTACTCAAAAGACCTATCTCCACCCCCTTGCTGTTTCTATTGATCAAATCCCCAACCAAAAGCTTCCCTTCACTTTATAGAGTCCTCTCCCTGTCCTCTGGAAGGCATAAAAATGCACTGATTTGATTGCCTCTGTTACAATCTATTTTACTACATTATAATAACTCTGTCTCATTTTATTGCATTTTAATACACTATAATAATACCATCCTATTTTATTGCATTTTAATGTACTATAATAATACCATCCCATTTTATTGTATTTTAATGGATTATAATAACACCGGTCTCATTTTAATGCATTTTAATGTATTGTAATAGCATTGCTTGATTTTAATCTATTACAATGGACTAAAATCAGCAAAATACATTATAATTTATTATATTTAGGTGTCCATTTTGCTGATGAGTGTTGGAAGACGTACGCACCTCCTTTCAGTACTAGTGCTGTTTGAATGTCAGCTGACTCACTTTTAGCTCTCATGGATTGCAAGCCACAACGCCCACTCTCCCAACCTCCATAAATCTCCTGTTCATCCGACTCTTCACTAGAAGACATGTCGAGAATGGAAGCCTTTGTTTGAGCTAGTTTTCATTCCCAGAAACACCCAGTCGACCACGTTCCCGAAAAAATCCTTGACCAAATGTGCAATGTCAAAGGAGAAGAATGTTCCAAAATCCCCAGATCTCCTGATGGTTACCTTACCTCTACAAAGACCATTGCCAGACATCGTATCTTCTGATTCTGGCCTTGTCATCCAGAAGGAACCATATATCGTGCTGCACCCAGATGGAAATGCAAGCAAGCACCTAATGCTACGCATCTATGGGGCGCCACATTATACGACTTTTACCATACGTATCGTGTGCCATCGATAGAGGGAATGATCACCAAGACGACTGGGAATAGGATGGCTGCATGGTGCCAAATGGTCGGAGAGTTGGATACCGCAAAGTACGAGTTGGAATGGGCCGAGAACGAGGCTGACCCGAGGAGAATTGAAGCTGCGGATATTGTTGAAGTACATGAGAATCAGGTTGACTGTAGGCTTCCAGGTACAAGGTATGGTCAGGCGATCACTGCTGTGGCCAAGGAAAAAGGACTGCAGGACAAGGACGCCGAGGTAGGCGATAATCAGCTTATCATATTCTTTGGCTAACCATGATTTGATGCAGAATAAACGAAAGCCCTTTCATCCCTCAAGCTATCCGCCGCCGTTTCCAGCACCTCTATTCAACTTTCCGGCACCCAAACTCGAAACCACGATACCTCTGCATCTTCTACCCCAAAAACTCACAGTACACGATCCTTACAATGTCCTACATGCTGAAAGAGACCCTGCGGCGTCAGACAAAGGAACCAAAAAACCCAAAAAAACCGTCAGTAGCCAAAGGATTAACCTTTGGCCTTTTGATTGCTCGGATCCTTTGAAACCACCACCATACAAAACTCACACATACGAACTGCAACTGACCTAGAAATCACTTGACGAAGTCAATCATACTCGAGAAGAGCTTCTGGCTTCGTGCTCCAGCGAACCAGAAAGCCTCTGCTACATTTACCCCTCCAAAGAAGATGGCAAGGTCCTACCAACATACCGCTGATCAAGGGGGGGGCAAGAAAAAAATTTAAGATATAGTGCCGGATTTTTTTCTAAGAGGACCTTGGAGGGAACCAACCAACCATTACGTGCTAGACTTGCTATATATGGTAATCATTACATAATCAGTCTGCTCTGCATCCACGCATCTGCAACCTTTTCTCCTCAATAACGATGCCTTTTGACCATCTCACATGCCCTGCAGGTCCAGTTCAACCTTGAATATGTTATGGAACTAGATGAAACACATGGGTGAGTAATGTGTTTGAACCATTACATTGAATCTGACTCACAAAGCGGGTTTCACAGCCCTTGCTTTTGCAGGTTACAATCTGGTTTTCCGCTACGGCAGCCTCAGTTTCACTGATATGAACCCCACACTCATATTACGGCCTCGACGTAGCCGGCTGGGTCGCCCGCTTATTTGATTATCATCCGGAATCACAGTTGTTGCATTTATCGCTTTCGCATTCGGATTCCCCTGGTACGTCATCTTCTACTTCGTCTGATTCATCACTCTCATGCTCTTCTGGTCTAAAAGGGTGGTACTTCATTACTATGTCCTTGAAAAGAGAAGAACAACATACTGCAGTGCAAGTTGAGAACTTCCCATCAATAACGGGAAGGTTATCCAGTTCCTAAGTTGAGCACCGATGAATCTATGGGACATTATGGCATATACAGTGGTTCTTCTCACCAGTAGTGGGTCATTCGACATGGCGTTGATGGTCAGCGCTGTGCATTAGGACAAAATTTTTTTCTTGGGGACATTTCTCTATGCTAGTTTGCTCCGAATAGGTAGCTAGGACAAAGGAAACTGCCTAAATTTTTTGGGTATGGAAAAATTTTTAAGAGACCTCTGGACCGAACCAACCAACCGGCGGTATATGCCGGAACCACGGTCCACCCCCCCCTTGCCGCTGATACGTATCATGGTTCCATTGAGACCGCCTAAACCTGTCCAAACAGAAGAGGCCCATCTCTTTCTCTCCAAGTATAACAGGAAAGGAGAGGGAAATCACTCGCTTGTGTACGAAGCCGAATGGGAGATACCTCGCGAGTTGTTCGTTGATCCAAAGATCTGCTATGCGTGCGTCGAAGTAAAAGCAAAGCAGGTTTGGGTTGAACAGAAGAACGTAGAGTCTAGTCCGAAGCAGGCTTTGCGTGCCGAATCAGCTAGGGTAGTTGACGATCCCGATCCTGGGGACAACGTGGTGCTTCCGGAGATGGACGATGAGCAGCTACGAGCCTACCTTGCAGAATTGGAAGCCCAATTGGATCCAGTGTTGACTACGGCGTCAACTGCACCTGCTTCCTCTCCGCCAACACCTGCCCCAGCTGCACCGGACTACCTCGACCCCGAGCCTGCTCGAATAGCAAGCTGCGGTCTTCCTTTGCAGACATGCAAGACGTGGCAGAACGCGACTATGACTACTCATCCAGCCATATTACCGAATTGTGGCACTGTATGGGCCGAAGCGCTCCGGATACCCGGTGCTCCAACTACAACCTTCCACGCTCGTTCACTCGATGAGGTGGCAAAGGAGAACCACCAGAAAGCCCAGGAAGCGAGGGACAGAGGCAAAAAGAAGGAATGGGTGTACAGTGAGGACGTTACCAAGTCAATGAAACAGAAGTTTGAAGAAGACCGAATTATGGCTCTTGGTCCTGGCGAAGATTTGCGGAAGAAGGAAGAAGAGGNAGTCAATCATACTCGAGAAGAGCTTCTGGCTTCGCGCTCCAGCGAACCAGAAAGCCTCTGCTACATTTACCCCTCCAAAGAAGATGGCAAGGTCCTACCAACATACCGCTGATACGTATCATGATTCCATCGAGACCGCCTAAACCTGTTCAAACAGAAGAGGCGCATCTCTTTCTCTCCAAGTATAGCAGGAAAGGAGAGGGAAATCACTCGTTTGTGTACGAAGCCGAATGGGAGATACCTCGCGAGTTGTTCGTCGAAGCAAAAGCGAAGCAAGTTTGGGTTGAACAGAAGAACGTAGAGTCGAATATGAAGCAGGCTTCGCGTACCGAATCGGCTAGGGTAGTTGATGATCCCGATCCTGGAGACGACGTGGTGCTTCCAGAGATGGACGATGAGCAGCCACGAGTCTACCTTGCAGAATTGGAAGCCCAATTGGATCTAGCGGTGACTGCGGCGTCAACTGCACCTGCTTCCTCTCCGCCAACACCTGCTCCAGCTGCACCGGACTACCTCGACCCCGAGCCTGCTCGAATCGCAAGCTGCGGTCTTCCTCTGCAGACATGCAAGACGTGGCAGAACGCGACTACGACTACTCATCCAGCCATATTACCGAATTGTGGCACTGTATGGGTCGAAGCGCTCCGGATATCCGGTGCTCCAACTACAACCTTCCACGCTTGTTCACTCGATGAGGTATCAAAGGAGAACCGCCGGAAAGCCCAGGAAGCGAGGGACAGAGGCGAAAAGAAGGAATGGGTGTACAGCGAGGATGTTACCGAGTCAATGAAACAGAAGTTTGAAGGAGACCGAATCATGGTTCTTGGTCCTGGCGAAGAGTTACGGAAGAAGGAAGAAGAGGAACTCGAACGTCGTCGGAGCTCGGCTATGGACGTTGATAGTGAAACCAACACGGTAGAAATCGGCAGTACCTTTGAAGCACCAGTAAACCCTGCAGTGCCAGATCGTTATCGTGCTACAATTTACTACGCCGGTATAGTACACACTATACACGTCTCTTCCATACCCTGGGTACTTCCTGGAGATCCAGCATGCCTGATTCATGGCCGTCAGCACCTGTTCACACCTTCCCTTGACCCTCACAAACCCAATATCCCTGCCCCCTCGATAGACAACGTACATGCCTTATTTGGGGAGCAACGTCTACCACCAACAATGAAAGTTGGGATAACAGCGAAAATCAGTATTCCTGGTGATGGGCATCTTGCGAGGGAGGTGACGAACTATGAAAGATTTCTGAGGAGCTTCGCAGAGCATTGGAGTGGGTATAACTTGTGTTACCCATTGCATGATCCAACACCGTGTGGAGCAATTACTCCGGCGTTTTATGGGTTTTACAAAAAGGGTTGTCGGTCAGAAGAAGGCTAGAGAGCATGATGGGGAAGTGTTTGTTGAAGGAGCTATGAACGATGAGGACAGCGGCAGTGAAGAGAAGGAGATGTACTTTAGCCCGCTGCTGCTTCTGGAAGACTGCGGTGACCCTATCGACCCAGAGAAGCTGAATCTCGATGATAGGTGCATACTTTCTCGATTGACCATATCGATCGTCTTACTGATACTCGTTTCAGACATGAATGTGCCACTCTGCTCTTCCGCTTTCATCATCACGGCTGGACACATNCCCGCTTATTTGATTATCATCCGGAATCACAGTTGTTGCATTTATCGCTTTCGCATTCGGATTCCCCTGGTACGTCATCTTCTACTTCGTCTGATTCATCACTCTCATGCTCTTCTGGTCTAAAAGGGTGGTACTTCATTACTATGTCCTTGAAAAGAGAAGAACAACATACTGCAGTGCAAGTTGAGAACTTCCCATCAATAACGGGAAGGTTATCCAGTTCCTAAGTTGAGCACCGATGAATCTATGGGACATTATGGCATATACAGTGGTTCTTCTCACCAGTAGTGGGTCATTCGACATGGCGTTGATGGTCAGCGCTGTGCATTAGGACAAAATTTTTTTCTTGGGGACATTTCTCTATGCTAGTTTGCTCCGAATAGGTAGCTAGGACAAAGGAAACTGCCTAAATTTTTTGGGTATGGAAAAATTTTTAAGAGACCTCTGGACCGAACCAACCAACCGGCGGTATATGCCGGAACCACGGTCCACCCCCCCCTTGCCGCTGATACGTATCATGGTTCCATTGAGACCGCCTAAACCTGTCCAAACAGAAGAGGCCCATCTCTTTCTCTCCAAGTATAACAGGAAAGGAGAGGGAAATCACTCGCTTGTGTACGAAGCCGAATGGGAGATACCTCGCGAGTTGTTCGTTGATCCAAAGATCTGCTATGCGTGCGTCGAAGTAAAAGCAAAGCAGGTTTGGGTTGAACAGAAGAACGTAGAGTCTAGTCCGAAGCAGGCTTTGCGTGCCGAATCAGCTAGGGTAGTTGACGATCCCGATCCTGGGGACAACGTGGTGCTTCCGGAGATGGACGATGAGCAGCTACGAGCCTACCTTGCAGAATTGGAAGCCCAATTGGATCCAGTGTTGACTACGGCGTCAACTGCACCTGCTTCCTCTCCGCCAACACCTGCCCCAGCTGCACCGGACTACCTCGACCCCGAGCCTGCTCGAATAGCAAGCTGCGGTCTTCCTTTGCAGACATGCAAGACGTGGCAGAACGCGACTATGACTACTCATCCAGCCATATTACCGAATTGTGGCACTGTATGGGTCGAAGCGCTCCGGATATCCGGTGCTCCAACTACAACCTTCCACGCTTGTTCACTCGATGAGGTGTCAAAGGAGAACCACCGGAAAGCCCAGGAAGCGAGGGACAGAGGCAAAAAGAAGGAATGGGTGTACAGTGAGGACGTTACCAAGTCAATGAAACAGAAGTTTGAAGGAGACCGAATCATGGTTCTTGGTCCTGGCGAAGAGTTACGGAAGAAGGAAGAAGAGGAACTCGAACGTCGTCGGAGCTCGGCTATGGACGTTGATAGTGAAACCAACACGGTAGAAATCGGCAGTACCTTTGAAGCACCAGTAAACCCTGCAGTGCCAGATCGTTATCGTGCTACAATTTACTACGCCGGTATAGTACACACTATACACGTCTCTTCCATACCCTGGGTACTTCCTGGAGATCCAGCATGCCATCCAGCATGCCCGATTCATGGCCGTCAGCACCTATTCACACCTTCCCTTGACCCTCACAAACCCAATATCCCTGCCCCCTCGATAGACAACCTACACGCTTTATTTGGGGAGCAACGTCTACCACCAACAATGAAAGTTGGGATAACAGCGAAAATCAGTATTCCTGGTGATGGGCATCTTGCGAGGGAGGCGACGAACTATGAAAGGTTTCCGAGGAGCTTCGCAGAGCATTGGAGTGGGTATAACTTATGCTACCCATTACACGATCCAACACCGTGTGGAGCAATTACTCCGGCGTTTTATGGGTTTTACAAAAAGGGTTGTCGGTCGGAAGAAGGCTAGAGAGCATGATGGGGAAGTGTTTGTTGAAGGAGCTATGAACGATGAGGACAGCGGCAGTGAAGAGAAGGAGATGTACTTTAGCCCGCTGCTGCTTCTGGAAGACTGCGGCGATCCTATCAACCCGGAGAAGCTGAATCTCGATGATAGGTGCGTACTTTCTCGATTGACCATATCGATCGTCTTACTGATACTCGTTTCAGACATGAATGTGCCGCTCTGCTCTTCCGCTTTCATCATCACGGCTGGACACATGGTTCCTTCTTCCCTCGTAACATCCTGATGCGGCGAGGAGACCATGCAGATTATCCTATGGAGAGGAGCGAGAAGGACAAACGGTTTAGGCTGATTGATTTTGGTCGGTCGCGATACCTAGAGGATTTGGCTGCGGATGACGAAAAGGGTAGAAATGAATGGGATAAGACGAGGTTTGAAGAGAAGAGTACGGTTTGGCACACGATGACTTTGCCGAATTTCACGTAGGACTTGTACTTGCCGCGTCCTTTATACTGCTTTCGCCGTGTTTTCTTGTCGCTTTCCGGCCGTCTTGTAGCTCATGATACAACTTTTTCCCTTGTAGCACATAGTTTTTCATGTATTTCCGTGTACTTAACACTCCAATGCTGAAATCCGCTGCACTAGCTATTCGATCAATCTGACTTCCTGACGAATATGTATTCGAGGAGATATCAGAGATTTGGAAAGAAAAATAGCGTCAGTTCACCGGATTCAAATACAACGTGCAGACGAATATACTGATTATTGTATCCAATCACCGCAGCCGTTTCTTGCATCACTCGTACCGCCATTCCCTTTTCCTGCAACTATACCAAACGCGAAAAGTCAAGTCCACCCTCCCGATTGGATATTCACGAAGACCGAGCGCAAACAGTGGTGATGAAAGCGACATTCCAACATCATTTCTAGAAGGCCGAGCTCCGGGAAAAATCTAAGGATATGATCTCCAGTGCTCTCAGCGTGGATAAAAGAAAGACTAAGTTAATTTTTGAGTATTTGGATAATCGAAGGTATCGATTAGACATGCTTACCGGGCTAGAGCTGTTCCGAGCCTACGAAATCTCCCTGGAAACTCTGCGCCGAAAGACCGCAGACCTGCCTTTCGTATTTGGCTTTGAGGATATGTTCGGCCTAGCACGCGTAGTAAGCAGACGATACGTTGGCGAGCGGAAACGCAGGCTCACCTCGAAGTCACTAGGCACATCAGAATATGAGCTGATAGCATAACGAAACCAGATCTACGACGCGGTTCTCAGAGTAGCACTGAATAGACCTCGTAAAGAGCTCAGTAGCGTCACGAGCAAGAAAATGGTTATGACCATTAACAGCTTGGATTTAGTCTCACGGGATGGAGTATAACTTGTAGTCTTCACAGTAGCAATATCCAGGAGAATACACAAGAGATGATATCTTTTGGTTACATACATAACAACTGACACTTAAAAGTGATAGCAGTGAAGATAGCAATGTACATCGATAGCGAGATAGATATTCGTGACTTCTTTGATAGCATTTGCAAGGTAACATCAAACGTCTGAACCCAGTAATATCAAGTGATACTAATGTTCACTATACCCAGTCCTCTGTGGCAACTCCGGGGTTCCAAGTATCATGAATCCTCGCCTGTACCACATACCTATGAGCCACTCTGACTGGAACCCATCAACGTAGCAAAGAGAACACACCTTGACTTCTCCATTCAAGCGCCTCAGGGCCCGATAACATTCATCCACATCCCGGAGTAACGACCACCTAAATCTCACCCAAACGAAAACATTCATTCGGTCTGGTTCACGATAACTGAGGATTTCAATTTTCGATGCTTTATCGTTCAGTCTATACAAGTAGGTATGTCAGATTCGGTAACAATTGTGGGGAGGTTAAGGAAAGAACGTACGACTCTAATGAGGATTTGAAGACCTTTGTGTGGGGACCGAGAACATCGTTCCCAAGGGAGCTATTATCCTCGATGAGTGCTTCCAATTTGTTGATGAGCAGGTTGAGTTCTTCCAATGTTTGGCACGGGAAGCGCCAGTTGAAGATTGGTGGACCAAAGAAGTAGATAGTGCCGAGAACGAGTAGAAGGGGTGCTGGGAGAGTGGGGTTCGAGTTGGGGAATGCAGCTTCTGTCATTCCGGTCGAGATGGCGTTACAGTTGGCATTTGAGTTGGGTATAGTCGGCATTGCGTTTTAGGATTAAAAAAAGATCGGCAAGACTTCAAGTCCAAGACTTTTTGACTTTCTGGGAGGTAGACTTGTGCTTGTATGGTTTGCTAGAGCTGTCCAAGTCTTCATCGTGTGAAGTGTCACCTGTCCACCTGGATGCCAATCCAGTAATTGCCCGTTTGAAAGAGTGTCGTGAATGCCATCAGGCAAAACATTGTCAAAAAAGACCAAACATTGGACAAAGCTTGAGAGAAATACACGGCGGCCGGGCAGAGTCTGGAGGTGTACGTGTAGGTGTCGATGGGCTTTCTGCTATGCGCAATGTGAGGAGAAAAGGCGCCTGTTGACTTTGATCATTGTGATGGACCATGAGAAGAAGCGAGGGGGGGGGTGATTTGGCCTCGCGACGACATAATCATTGCGGAAGGGCCACAGAAGATGCTGACCTGGAAAACAAGGTATCAGTATGATGTAGCTCTAGAAACGGTCAAGTAGCTCACATGAAGACCGTCCGACGCTTGTCCAAGGAGAGGGTACAGAGGGCGAGTAGATGAGTGGAGGAAGGGAAGCATAGGGATTGGGAAAACCTCAAGGTTTCATGGCAACAACAGCAAACTGACAGAACTTTATAATAAGGTTGCGGAGTTGAAGATGGTAGGCGGAGTTGTAGATTTCGGAGTTGGAATTTTGATTGCTGATTTGGCGTTCGTAGTTACAAAGAGTAAAGACGAAAATTTGTTTTGTAGAGTATTATTAGGGTTTTGAGAAAATTCATAGGTGTAACGGTGCAATTTGGGATTATATAGACGGATGAAATCCATGCAAGCAGAGACTGAATTATGATCAGAGAAGTTGATGAAATCAAACTCTATCAATGTTTTGACAGTCCGTCAGGCCAAGTGATGTGGTCCCAAACCTCTCTTTCCGTTCCTTTTGCTCCTCGATATGTCCCATTCTTCCTTTGGCTCATTGCGTGTCCTTACCCTCTCGCGGAAATGGCATCGATACCGTGACTACTCGCATTAGCATACGACTTTTCAGGACCCTCGAAAGAAGGTATAGGTCGTCTACCTGCACGAAATCAGAACGAACCTGACACCTCTTAGCCTCCACAGTACCGACTCACTACATGCAACGCTAGAAACCACTTCACAGCCTACCCAACGTTTGTTGAATTGTGTTTTGTGCTCCCACATAGAACGAGAGGATGTTCTGAGGAACAGGGTTGAGCAGATTGCTGCACAGGATCATCGTTCATGCTTTGTTGGATCCTACCAGATCTGTTGGGAGCGAGCTTCTGAATGATGAGCAGCAATAAGGGATATAGAGCTGTATGGTTGGGCAGGCCACGCATCTGGCCACAGCATTGGCAACTCTTCGGTGACGGGCCTGAAAATGGAACCGTCGGTGTCGTGATTGGTAATCCATGCCGAGACAAAAGGTGTAGACCTCGTCAGACCAGCGACGCCAGCAGCTCAAAGTTACATCTTGTGGAATCAGCCTCTAAAGGTGCTCAATTTTCATTGATATACCGCGAATTTATCTCTTGGTGAGTCCATCAGGCTTCGAAACTAGTCAACTGAATCAACTTTTGCTATACAGACGCTACATCCAATACCATGGCACCTCTTTCGACCGTTTCTCTTCCACCCAGCACCGTTCTCCCAAACACGTCCTTCGCGTCTAATCCATCCAACGCTACTCTGAGATCTGCGCTCAACAGCGATTATTCCTTTCTGCCAATCCCCCTTCTTATAACTCTCTTCGTCATAACTATTCTGTACCACCTCTTGCTGCGTGTCTTTGACTGGCGATTCCCCGTTCAAAGTGTCGACGCATTGCAAGAAATAACCAAGCGTATCGAGCAGCTAATCAGGGAGAACTCAAGCGTGAGGAAGAACCTGTTGAAGGATTATAAGGAAGAATTCAAGGGGCGGTTGCGAATGTGAGTATCCTTTCGTTTCTCATTTTCCATATCTGATATACTCTTTATTAGACTTGATGCCCGCCTTGTTGCTCTCAAGAATCGTGAAGAACCAGCACGATTTAATGTTTTTGCTTGGACCATATTCAGATGGAGGGTAGTTCAGGAGGCTGACGGGTGTTGGCTCGGACTAAGGGAGCTTCAGACCGAGGTCGAGGTTTGTCTTTCTGTTTTGACGCCTGATTCCAAGGGTCTGACTAACGGTTTGTGCAGGCCAAGCTTGGGAGTGCGCGTACATCATTCCAACATCGAGACTGCAATGTCGTGAGTTTCATTTTCTGCAGTCTTGTCGTGAACCTGGACTGATGTCTATTCGTCTGATCAGTGTTATTGTGAGGAAGCACAATGAGGTCCCATATACTGTATATCCGTACGATGTTCGCGTGGTTTAACAGGCGGCGATACAAGCTGTAGAAACGGCTTCTTGTAGTTCACGTAGAGGCTGGAAATACAGATGAAACTGTAACCTATTGATAGAAAGGGCCAGAACGAAGCGAAATCAGACTCATTATTAAGCTCAAGTTATCCTGGTGGTCCTGGTCATCCTGTCCCTGGACAAACGGGTTGTATAGCCACTACGACCAACACTATGACTACCTTCAACTTGGCGCTAGTGCATTAAGCTCCGCTCGAGCGCTAGCTCTCCCGGTCTTCCCTAGTATACTGACGGTGTACCACAGGATCATGAGGATGCTGCGGGAGTCGTCAAATAACACAGACTATGTATTACCATGATGTATGACACGAGAGCCTTGGAATACGATACAATGATGTCAGCCCTAGAACAGAATCAATATCCATGATCAATATCTATGAACCGACGAAGCAGTAGCACTGAGTCAAAACAGTTAGCACAGAACTATATGGGAGCCTAGGTGGCAACGTACCACCCCGGTAGATAACGACTTGGAACAGTCGAGACGAGGCTTCGGACCTAGTATCCCGAGTCTAAACGAAGCACGAAGCCATGACGAACCAGACAGCTCGCAGCGTTTATCGACATTGTCGCAGCTGGAGGGATGTGTATGGCAGGGCGTCAGAAAAGCGCACGAATAACGAATAACTTAATTGTCGTGAAATAGTGTTTTTGCATCCTCGGACTCGTTTCGGCCTTTTTCTCATATTACTCTCACATGTTTCGTCTCTTGGTTTCGTCTCATATAAATTACCAACTCACATACATATTTCATACATAAAATACAAAATCTACTATAAAAACTGTACTTATTCTTTACTGATGGACAATTGATCTGACTTCTCATAATCTCCCAAATCACCAATTTACGACATTAATGACCTTCCGTATGATCGCCTCGAGCAGTACCTAGAGATATTGAGTCAGTACGGAAGCAACTAAATCTTCAAAACAATCCGACATACCTTCAATAGAAAAGTGTTGATGACGGTCGTGCACACTGAACATCCGGAATAGGAACCCAATGGATTGGTAGCGCAGCAGCCAATCCCAGCACGAGAAGCAATGAGGTGGTCCGTGCACGACATCCAGGCAGAGCGATAGTACGTACTGTAGGTGGAGTAGAAAGGGGCTCGATGGGCATTCAAAAACCCATTCTTCCTTCTCTCACTGCTACCACCACCGTCTGCGATATCCTAGAACACATTTCCCATCTACTCCAATGATACTACATAGGCAGTAATTTATCTTGGTCAAAGTACGTCTGGTGTTGAGAGCGACCGTGACGAGGCTGACGACGATGCAGAAAGTGTCGAGATGTATCCTAGAAACGACTTTGATCATCTTGCACCCAATTTCCTCGTTGCCAACGCACTCCATAACGAGCTCGTAACGACTCGGCTGTCCGCAAGCAACAATCCAGACCGACTCGTACAGACCACCAGAACGGCTCCATTCGAACGCGCCAACCGCACCGGTTGCAACGAGACGGTATCCGACACCATATGAACATGTTCCCCAGTACCCAGATGCCCTCGTCGCTGTCCTACACATCGTCGACGATACCAACTGTTTGGCAGGTCCTCGAGGCCCTTCAACCAGCGCTTAACTGATCCAGCCAATTTCATCCACCGGCGCCAACCCAAGGGGTGCGTGCCATTGCCAACCCAAACTAGGTCAGGGAGAGAGGCTGTGCTGCATCCAGTGCTGCAGTACGGTAACGGTGCTACTACCAGAGCTCCGCATGCGAAATGGGATTTGTCTTTTGAGGGATTAGGGAGAAGGAACGGGATTGCAATGAGCAGCAGTTATGAATCCGGCTCTGTTGGAGCTAGCGATACAGCCTGCATTACTACCAATGACGGTGGTGCATCCGTTGCTGCCGTGGTGTATTACGGTACACCGGTCGGATGCGAGAGGTGTAACGATAGTGGATGTGTTGCGAAATATTCAACGACTAGTATGGGGCTGGAAAGAGGAAGAAGTACAAGGTTGTAGTACTTGCGAGGAAACAGGATATTGGTTGGCCTGCGGAAGAGTGGTTTGGGAGGTGACGTTTGAGAGATGGTCGTAGTTTGAGAATGCTGGCTGCTGTAGACACAACGTGAGTACTGTATACCACTGCAATCCTTGCACATACACGCACATCAATATTCATGCGAAATAGGACATTTCCTTCTTGCATCATCCGTTCGACGTTTGGAGGTGAGGTCAATTACGGTACGAAACCAATATGCGACGCGATCCTCTGAGTAACACTGGACACACCTCGTAAACAACTTGGTAGCATCACAAGCGAGAAGAACGGCTTACTGCGAAATCCAACAGCTTTGCGCCTTCGATATCCAAGGGAGCCGAAATAATCGATGTGAGCTTCGGCACCAGAACTCGACCTACTGTAGCAAATCGTATGAGGATCAGTGAGACTCGAGAAAGAAGAGGTGACGACTGCACGTACTTAGGCGCGCCCAACCACCAGGTAGCTTGTTCCAATTTTTAATATGAAGTTTGCACCGAGAGTCGATACCCATTCTTTCTTCAGCGTGGCGATAAACGAAGTGTGCAGTGTAATGGGAAGCATTTACGATAGGGTGCTGGAAAGTCAGGGTAAAGGACAAAGAATCATCAGTGTCGACACCAAACAAAAACATGAAGCACTCGTCACGAATCCTTTCTTTAATACACCCCATACACCTCATTCATGGTTGAAGACCCAAAATCTAACGAGTTTCTTGTATGAATAGTCCAGGTCCAATGACGATAATTACGAGCTTGAAAAATGACCGGAATTTTGTAGGTAGACTGCCTTCATTAATATTCGGGTATCCAAATATCGAAACTCTCCTCGTTTGGTCGACGGAGGAATTCATGGTGGTACAGAAGAAGAAAGCTGAGCCCGCGTCATGGTTGTCGGAAAGGGATTGCGAGAGATTCAGAAGCGCGACTTCGGATCTCTGTTCATTTCTCCCATCACTCTGAGACCCATTCTGATGACCTGAAGGTTTTTGATGATCGGGAATTGGCTAAAGCACCATGCTGGGTTTTAAGAGCATGAATAGTTGCAAGTTCTGGTGAGTTCTCCACTGATAAATTGCGTTCAATTTCGAAGAGCTGACTAGTAGCTCTTGCCGCATCAAGGCCTGAACGATATGGATGAAGCCTCACCGTCCCGTATTTTGAAACACAGAGCGTGCCAAGAAGTTGAATTCATTCCACCTCACGTTGGCGGTATTCTACTGTGCCTTGGTCAAAGGTTTTTTGGTGGAGCTGTACGACATCGGAGCTTAGTAGCAATTCCCTTGCGGTATCATCTAACGCGGTTGAATAGGCTCCGAGCGTCCGAATTTGGAATACGCAGTTATATTGGAGGTACTAGCACGCTACATGTCACTGTAATGGATAATACACCTAATTCTGCTGTAACGTCTACGTCTGACCTATCGCACTTCCTTCACGTTCCTGTATATCTAGATGAAACGACAACGTAAGTACATACAACGTAGGATAAGAGCCGAACCCAAGCTCACCTTACTGTAACTCGCGGGCGAAACGGATTGGAGTTGTGGGAGCTCCGGTTTACATAGTAAGACTCGGATAGAGAAAGAAAAATACGACTCCTTCGAAGGACGTCAGTTGCCACAGTATCCCGGTTGAAGCCAGAGGTCGAGTGGTTTCTTTTGGGTTTGCCGTATCTTGAGCGCTGCTAGGACTGTGGATATCGGTTGTGATGATGTCTTGTTTGATACCGTAAGTTCCTCCAAGTTTGAACTATACTGAGGGTTATTGACACAAAAAGGTTTGGGAGCTTGTGGCAGAAGAGGGTGCGGGTTGACAGGGTTGCTTGCTGGAAGGCTGTCGGACCATGCGAATGGAAGCAAAAGCGGTTCAGTCTTGCGCTGAACAGTAAATTTGGGGTACAGCGGTCTATATCGGCCCAAGAGCTTGTACTAGGGAAATAGGACTCAAAATATTCGAACAGGAACAGGAATGAGCGCCTCGAAAAGAAGAGCTGACTGAAAGACCTACCGAAATGACAGACAGATCCGGAATTCATTTCGCTCGCTCCTAGACCCAATCTTGACGAACTTCGAACTTGCCATGTCCAGTTGTGTTGTTAATGAAAGAACACGTCAGTTCCGTGGAGACACGGGAGATACGTCATGCCTGATGAAATCTTCATAAGTGAACCCATACGAGCAGCAAGCTCGAAGTCCAACCCTCTAGTTCTTGAGGGCTACATCTTGTGAGCCACTGATATTTTCATGGACGAAGCTACGTCGTCTGGTGGTTGGTATTCCGGATGGCTGGGATTCGCGCTTGTCTTCGAGGCCAAGGAGGCTGAACATCATCCGTTAGTGTTGAAAAGAAGGGGCAGGTGAAGGCTACCTTCACCCGTCAGATAACAAATCTCGTGCTGCACTCCCGAAGCCTTTTCGCGTTGAGTGCAGAACCATTGAAGGATGAAGACCATTGACCCGAGGGAGAAGATGTGAAGAATATAGAATTCATAAGGTGTCTGGACATCTTGAAGGATACCATAGCGTCGCTATCAAAATGGGTAACCTCAGCATTGAAAGCAATCGATAAATGACCCCGGTGAAAACTCACCCTAAAGCCTGCTTGCAAGTTCTATCTCCCCTACGCGATCCCAGCTTCCTGCTTCGTCGAGATTCGGGCTGTTTTTCTTGCCTTGGGACTGACGGAGTATAAGAGCCCTTAACGAGGATATGAGTAGGTGAATGACGGAAAAAAGCTCGAGAACGCGACATGCAGAATCTGTGAAGATCTTCATCAGAGCCGGACAGCCTGACCAGATGAGAACAGCTAGGTCACAGGCGTTTTGGATCGAGGATTAAGGTACTCTACACCAGGTGAGAACATGGTAGTCAGGAGGACAACGTCGGTCAGAACCATCAGATACCTTGCAGCCAGCTGATATCAAAGCAGGAAATAAAGCAAGACGGCTTCTTGCTGATGCCAAGAGATACGGAGGTGGGGCTGAGGCCGGAATTGCGTTGTGAAGAGCTGATATCCTGCACGACGATACGGGTTAACACGCTATAACCTCTTCGAGGTTTGTACAGACACGTACACGTTCGGCTCGAGTTAGCATCGAGTTGGCATCTGCCTCTGATTCCTTCTTCAATGGGCGAGGATTCTAAGTTCGGAAGCCGCATGTGGCAGCTGGGAGATGTCGATAGCTATACGCGAGGATGAATCAACGCGTGTGACTTGAGTCATCTTTCATGCGATCGCGGCTTGTGCGATACTAGAGGTCCAGGTGGCGATTATGTAGGGTAGAGATCGGTCAATTCATATTCAGAAAGGACAGGTAGATGGTTGGAAACGTACAGGATAGCCAGAATCGGGATCCAAAGCGTTTGTTCTTTTTTCCATGTTTGAGGAACCGCGTAAAGCTTGAAGAAATTCGACATGGGAACGACTTCACCGAAGATATATAATCCTGGTTAGGAAGGTGTTGAGAGAGTACTTGAGGGAAGACGAACCAAGGGTGAAACCAAAAAACCCGTGTACCTGTACTGATTGTGGAGGGTTCGTTTATTCTGGCACTGCATACAATAGTGTAGAATAAACGAGTGACCTTCGACGAGCGGGAACGAAAATTTTTAGACTTTTATCGAAGACGAATGGCAAGGCTCTTCAATGTAGCCTAGAAGAGCTCGTCCGACCGAGAAAAGAGCGTTCGCTGTCGAAGGAATAGCATTAGCATTGGCATTTACCAATGAGAAAGTAAAACTCACCTTAAAACCAGCTTTCAAGCCCCAGCTTCCTTGCAAGACCTCCATATTTTAAAGTTAATCTCTTCGGGCATCAATTCCTTCCTTGTGGGGTTGAGAATTTGGTTGACATCTGCTCGATTCTCCGGTTCGTTCTGCATGCGCCAAGACGTGAATTCAGAATCCATAGATGGTGGTCGGGAGGAGGATGGTCGTGTATGATGAACTAACACGTGTCGCCTGAGTCATCTTCTGTGCGACCGGTACCAACATTGGAAGGGACGAGTATCTAGGGCAGGCATATGTCAATTTATTGTCAAAAAGGAATGGTCGCAAACGTACAGGATGTCAAAACTGGTAGGCGAAGGGTTTGCTCTTTTTTCCATCTTTGAAGGGTTGCGCAAAGCCTGAGCAACGCTGACATGGGAACACCTTCTGAACACGGTGCTAATGACGAGAATGTTAGCCTGATCGGAAAAGATCGAGAGAAGACTGGAGGGCAGGCGTACCTAAGGCGAAGCCCGTCCATATGTACCGATTATGGAAATCTCATTTTCCCTGCGACAGTAGACATAGTCCTCAGTACGAGAGGCTCGCTGCTAACAGGAGCTGCAGTGCTCTCATGATAGTGAGACAACGTTTGCTACCGTGTCAAGTGTAAGCCATGTCATTTGTTCCTATTACAGTGAAATTGACAACAATTAGCCCAAGTACTGTAACATTAATCAATCAAGCAGACTTATCACTATTCGCGACAGGTAGAATCAAAGCTGTCAATGTTGACAACACCACGATGAAATCGGAACCTCGGTTCTCAAATAGTACACGACATACACAAGGTCCTTCCCTACCCCAAACCCTCATCGCATTAGCAAGGTATTTCTACTCCCCCAGTCCATGCAATTCAATGTCGTTGCTCATCCGTCCACAGATCTAAACCATGTCCGATAAATCCATCAACTTTGGCAATACGCTGTCTAGCGGCATCCAGGATGTCGCTGCCCTCCTTCCCCTTCTCGGCACAGAGCAAGTAGAGCGACACATTGGCTCCTCCCTCGAAAAGGGCTACTTGTATTCTGCCGCAGCTACGTTATCATTATTCGGAAGCCTAGGAGCCGTTAAAGTAGCGTTTGCAACATGGATGGCAACTATCACCTACCCGTTCTATGGAGGCCGTTGGCTTGATGACGCTGGCTTCTCCACCCCTGGCTCAGTATCGTCAATGGTCACTATAGACAAGGAAACCGGCCGGTATGGTGCAGAGCTCAGGGTGCAAAAGCTTCTTGAGAACCGGCATATTGATGATCCAAACTTGGTGAAGAGGTTTGAGCTCTTAGAGGGGAAGGGGATGGCGGCGGCACTGCAGGGGTCAGTGGAGGGTCAAGGAGGGTTAGTAGGGAATCAGTGGGGGGATAACAGGGCAGTGGTGGGGGGTCCGAAAGTCAAGCAGAAACCCAGAGGAACAACCCATGGACAAGCTGCACAGGAGAATGTTGATGTTGAAGCTCAGTCACAGGCAGTGAATGCTCCCAACAGTAGAACAACTCTCCAGCGCACTGTTTGGAAGGGCGTCATGGGCATCTTTAGTCGGGTATCTGGTTCCGTGAAACACTATCTGATGGTGAGTCGCCTGTCTAGGCAGTCTTTTTTTTTTTGATGGCTGATGAGCTCATATCCTAGGAATGCTCGTGGAACCACATGCTCATCCTATCATCTCTGCTAAGTGCAGTACTCAGTATCACCCCTTACCTTTACCTCATGAAAGGTCATTGGGATCGCCCTGTATCATGGCTTTTCCCCTTGCTCCGCTCATTCGGCTCTTTCCTCTGCATTGTATGTACACAGCTAGTACTACAGCGCCGAATACATTCCATTGCCAATATTACCCTCATGTGGTTGAAGGCTCAGAGGAATCATCACTTCAAAGATGAGGTTCATGTTGGCACTCATGGGACTCAAAGTACTGTGCTAGAGAACCGCATTCACAAACATTTTGATCTTCCCAGGAAGTCAATTCTCCACCACCTCCAACAACAATTTATCTCTAACATGGGGAAGCAGCAAAATACAGCCACTTCAGAGCATGAAGAGCTAGAGGCCCTCCTACCCCTCCTAGCTCTAGACTGGCATCTGGTCCTTTACCATTTCATCATGGTCATTGGCATGGTGATGCTTGTTGCAGGATATGTTGGCTGCTTCAGTCTTGTTGACCAGACTGGCAATGTGAAGGCACCATATGTGTGGTTTGGATTGGAAACTGCACTTTCTCTGCTCCGGATTGCCCTGTGGGGACTGAATCCAAGTTGGGATGAGGGTACAGGGTTGACAATGTCACTTCAACTGCACCCACTGACCTATTCTGGTCCTAGCAAAGATTCAGAAACCTTCTTTCCCCTTATCACATCACCATATAACTGCTATGATTTAGGAGTATCATCTGGCTATACATCTTTCCCACAAACATTCATTGTTCACAATGAATCAGACTTCCTCAATATGGCCACTGCATGGGTTGGACCTCTACAACGACTGGACTCCAACTCTATCACATTGTTCTACAGTATCTTGGCTCATAATAAGATCAAGCAACTGTATACAACTGTTCAGTTTGCTGATTCCCGCCCTCCACTCACCTTTTCTGCTGATGCCAGTGGTGATTTTGAGGTGTTCTCAACCACCTTGAAAACATATCCTCCTACTGGAGCACTTCTGGCTACTATTGGCAGCCAAATCTTCAAAAAGTATGATTCATTCATTGGTAGTCAGCCATATCTCCAAGTGGTTGATCATTCACAACTACTCAGTGCACATCTATTTGGAGGACAGCAGCATCCCACTCTTGCAGTCAGATGGAATCTCCTTGGTCTTTCTGATTCTGTTCCTGATCCCAGACATGTTCATGGAGATTCACACAGACCTATAAATATTCTTCTGAGCACATATGACAAGAAGTACATGGATCTGGCTCAGCCATGGAGATTAAAGTCAGAATACTGTCAAGCCAGAGGACCCATGCTTGCACAGCTGGCTGCTAGAGATGATCTATACAGAGGAGAAATTATTGATCTCCATGCCACCTCCTTCTATGGTGAGGTATTATTCCTTGTGGAGAGCTTTGTGCTGGAATTGCACTTGTGGCACCAGGAGACAGATATAGGGGATCCAACTGTATTGCAACAGATCCTCCCAGAATGCATTCAAGCAATGCAGTCACGTATTGCCACAGAGAAGGAACAGGCAATTGCCAGATCCAAAGGATACAAGTGGACATATACTAGAGATGAAGGAAGACTGAGTGAGAGATGGGATAATGTGTTGCAGGCACTGTTACACCTCAGAGAATCTGAGGATCTCCACACAACAGCAAATGCACTCCTTGAACATATTTCCTCTTCATCACCAGGCACACCAATTGAGTCTGTGACAGACAATTTGGACAAACTTGTCTCTAATACTAGCCTTGATTACTGGATCCAGAAAATTGCCAACTTTCAAATTGAAGACACATATTCCATCACACCAACTTCACAGCAAAAGCTCAAAATGATGCTTAATGCTATGTTCTTCCACCTTCAGAGCATTCTGTCTCATGGCTTCTCACAAGCACATTCAGGCAGGGGCCTATGGGGGTCATTTATAGAAATCCCTGACTCTGCCTCATGGGGCCCATATGTCCAATCATTCACACTAGAGGCCTTACACAAAAACACACAGTGTGTTGCTGTTGAACTTCTTGTGCCTTTATCTATGTCTCAGCAGAAGGTCAGAGAGGGAAAGAAGATAGAAGATACAGAGGATGCAGAAGAAGTGCATGGGGAAGAAAATAACAGAGCAAGGGCAAATACTCTGAGAGACTATCTCCCTCTTATTGCTGCATCAAAGCAACTTACCACACTTATAAGGTCCTTTGACCTCACAGATGATAATAGATCTGTGGTAACAAACTTCATTACCAGCAATTCCAACCTTGTGTGCCTTGCTGGAATGGAGTGCCATGAACCAGAAGAGGATTGTGAACAGCCATACTGCAAAGCCATTTTCACAAATAGGCAGTCATGGAAGGAGAGGGCACAGAACAATAAGTCTTTTGCATCTACAGTAGGATTTGAATCCTATTGGGCTGAAGATATTCAAGCAATGGGTGATTACATCCAACTCTATGACACTGGAAGATGTCTGGTTCTATTCTATTGCCCAAGTGCAGGAGAGCTCAAGGTCACACTAAATGTGTGCAGGGGATCCAGAACAATTTCTCTCAAGGCTACTTTGCAGTCAGATCTTGACAAGGCTTTGATACATGAAGTTCCTGTTCAACAAAACAAATGGGATTTGGAGCAAGTTATCTTTTGCTTCAATGTTCCATATGGTGCTGGAGAGATTGCCATTCAGGATGTCACCACTTTCTGGTCTGGGCGCTGGAAGATACATGATCTAGTCAAGGTGGAATGGAATCCAGAGAGCAGTAGTAGGCAGGATACTGAAATTCAGATAGATGGAGAGAAGAAAGAGGTAGAGACAGATTCAGTCAGTGAAGCAAGCAAACAATCCAATGGTAACAGATAAAGCAGTAGGAGACAGTAACAGAGAATAGAGGAAACATGAGGCTGATGGTATCTAAGTAGGAGACAGAGCTTGAATGAAAGGAACAGCTGCTGTACTTTTCACATAGTGTTTTGTAGTATAGTTTGACATTATTTATGAAGTTGAACTATGCTTTGGCCCCAGGTATCTACAGTTGGACTTTACACTTCTCTATAAGTATTACTATATTCTGAAGAGATTATGTTGAGATTTACTGATTAATCTTTAACTTGTCATGAATTTGGAACAGAAACATAGAATTCATACTCTATTAAGTGGGCCTACAAATTTAAAGTTGCTGGACAATGTCAGAGGTGGGATTATAGTGTTAAATTGCAATACTTGTAAACTTGAAATGAAATCTGCTCTGCAACATGAGTCCTTGAGCAGCACCAGATATTGTGTAAGATTGTGGTAGCATTGCAAAAGAATGATAGCTTACTGTGAGATCCAGGTAGAATGAACTGGGCCATTTGTCAACCTAACAAATTGTATGAGCATCAGCTAGACTCAAGGAAGAAGAGGTGACAACTGTACATAGATATACTTAACAACCAACTGACCTGTTCTGAGTTCCAACTTTATATTGAGGGCTAACACCTGTTTTTTTTCTTCAGCATGCCAACAAATGGTGTGCAGTATGATAGAAAGCAGTTACTTGAAGATTATAGCACTTACAATAGAAGAATGTTGATTTCAAGGTCAAGCTAATAGATAGAGCATTGTCAGTGTTGATACTGAACTGTAATATAAAGCACTTACCATGAGCATTGGCAGGGGGAGGGGGGGAGGGGTGGGCACAGCACTGGTGCTGGCCTACTGCTCCCTTCTTTACATGTTAATCCAAGAAAGATTTTGCATGAAGAGTCCAGGTGCAACAATGAAGATTATAGCCCAGTGAAAATAGGCAACAATAGTTAGATTTTAGCTGGGAAGAACCAAGTGTGGACAATGCAGGATGATATGGCAATTCTAGAAAAGACCTGATTTTATTTAATTTACACTACTTTAAAATTGGAACACTTTAATATAACATGAGATAATAGATAATAAAGACTAGAGTGAGCCCAGTCTGCTAGTCATTGCCTTAGAGAAGCTATAGTACTTTGGAAAGTACAAAGAGCTATACAATATGCTATAAAGAGGTGTCTAAGCTGTACTTTCTGACTCATCTATGTATCAGATCCAAAGCAGATCACTCCTGGAACCTGTAGAGAATCTAACTATACAAATGCATTGGCTAGTTAACCAAGCTTTCTCAAAGTGCTATTAATAGGATTTTTCAATTTATTTACTTTTCTATAACATCTGCAAAGTGCAATGTGTAGTCATACAGTCATACAGTACAGAAGTACTTAGAGAAGACATTAGAACAGAGAGATAACCTGGAAAGGAACAATCAGAGAATGATCAGATATTGGAATTCAATATGCAGATCAGAGTCAAAGCAGATGATCTCTTAATAAAGAGTCCTAACATGGTGCAAATAGATGAAATGACTTAACAAGGGGCAATGCACTGTCAAAAAGAGTTGAAACACCTCAGAGTAAGCATAACTACTTGAATACAGATACAATGAGACATATAGTTAATATCTAAGGAATGAAAAGTCCTAGATAAGATCAAGAACAAATTATTAAAGGAGACAGAAACAGAAACAGTATGTTCCAGCCTCAGAAGCTTTGAAACCTGGACATCTGTGGCTGTGTGGATGCTGGAAAAGAGAATGTGGAATAGATGGACTCATCTATCTGTCCAGACCCATCCAGAAAAGAGAAGAATCAAATATCTAAGAGTCTAGAACATCCAGAAAACAGATACCTGTACAGATATGGTCAGATACTCTAATGGCCAGACTCTGTGACATCTGAATCCTTCCTTTTTTAGTATCTCAGTCACTTATTTATTATTTGCTTGAATCATTAAATCTTATTTACATTTTCTTATAAATATATTCCTTGGACAGTATATAAGGACAGCTAGATATTCATACATACTCAAGTAACTCTGCCCCCTCCAATTGTGAATACATGAAGAGTTTGTTTGGTGTATAACTTTGTGTGCCATTCCAGTTTTGCTTCCTCACTTCAGGCTCTGGAAATTGGTCCTGAGTGACTCTAGAGAGATAGAAATCTAATAATGAACTTGCATCATAAGAGACAAAGAGTAACATCTTTAGTGCACTTGGCACTTTTCTAAGAGATAATTTTGGCCTGTGTTAGGTATCAGGTTGTGACACACTTAGAGTCTTGACAAAGGGTAGGCCTGCAATTAAGCTCTTTGTAGAAACTGGTCTAGGACCTTTTCTAGTATGCTGTGTACTGTAGTTGTCTTAAAGAAGTCTTGAACTCTGTAGAGTCAGACTATATTGGTGATGTGCCTAATTTTGGTCTAGACACAAAATCATGTACTTTTCATGTCAAATACTAGAGAAAGAGCCCAGAGTACATGTGGTTTCCATGTGACTCAACAACTAGAGAGATCTGATATGGCATCTAAGTTTCAAGCACCAAGTTCTAATAAGTCTAATAACTAACACTGTAACACAACTTAGATGAGGATAGTAGACTATACTATTCCTCTATATTACAGTGGAGCATTGCTGTGAGGGTCCTTGGTCAATAAAACAGGCCAGAAACTACTAATTCTAAATGGAAAGTAATAGATATCAGTGGAATCCACAGTCTAAGTGCACTTTACTAGTCACTTTACAATTACACTGCATAATAATGCATCAATAGACTTAATATCTATCATTACTATTAGAGCTATAGTACACAGTTGAAACCTATTCCTATGTGGAGCTTTGAAGGCACTCTCAGGTGAATATAACAGACCAACCAGGTGTCTGCAGGATTATTAATGGGTATTGAATGCACAGGAAATCAATAATAATCTAGAAGGTTGTATGTGGGACAGAATGAAAATGAATATGAGGGAGGTCTAGACCATGATATCCACCAATCTAATGGTAGAAGTGGCTATGCAGAAGTAAACCAATGGGAAGGGTAGCAGGTCCAAGTACAAGACTGGTCCAGAATCAGTAGCTACACAGAAGTAGCTATGCAGAAGGATAGTTTGACTCAGCAACACTGTGTAGGGTCTAAAACACAATAAATCAACCTTTTGGTCACCAAATATACTCAACATAGTTAATTGCTACATGGGATTGGACTTTTGTGAACATACAAATTATACCTTAACACTATGTACAAGGTATTATTTTAGCATGGTTTTCTGATTGAGAAAACACTTAATCTTCTTGCAAAGAAAAATTTAAAAAACCATATATAAATCCTTAATTTTGATTGTGTCCCCTCAACAAGAATATGTCTGAAGAGTGCTAAATTTTCAACAGCACAAGATATAGAATTTTCAGATTCTGAGAATTAATAGATAATACAATATATTAGAATAATTTCCATGCTGAGAATATATTAAATTTCCCCTGCCTGAAAATGCTCAGAAAATACTGATAGGATAAGATAAAACAAGCTCAGAAAGGCTGCAAAGGCAAGAGACTATTAATCAAGAGAGCATAAGGTAAAGAGTTCTCAATCAAAGGATGCTAGGTAAGGAATATCAAGGCAAAGATGAATATAAGGAATCCTTAATAGAAGAATATGAAGGCAAAGGCAGAGAATTGTTAATTGGGAGAGCATAAGGTGAAAAATGCTCATTTGAAGTATGCTAAGGCAAAGGTGAAGGTGAAGAATCCTTAATAGAAGGATGCAAAGGCAAGAAATTCTTCATAGAAAGATACAAAGGTGAACAGTCCTCAAGTAGAGCATAGTAAAGGTGAAGTATGCTAAGGCAAAGATAAAAGTGAGGATTCCTTAATGTAAGGATGTGAGGTAAAGGTAAAGGATATTTAGTTGAAGGAGTGTAAGTTGAGGAATCCTTAATTGAAGGATGCTAAGGTAAAGGTGAAGTATGCTAAGGCAAAGATAAAGGTGAAGAATCCTCAATGTAAGGATGCTAAGGTAAGGGTAAAGGATATTTAGTTGGAGGAGCATAAGTTGAAGAATCCTTAGTTGAAGGACACTAAGGTGAAGGTGAAGTACGCCAAGTATAAAGGTGAAGGATCCTCAAGTGAAGGATGCCAAGGTAAAGGTAAAGAATATTTAGTTGAAGAAGCACACTTTACCTTTACCTTGGCATCCTTCACTTGAGGATCCTTTACCTTTATATCTTTACACTGAGGATTCTTCACCTTCACCTTTATACTTGACATACTTCACCTTTACCTTAGCATCCTTCAATTAAGGATTCTTCAACTTATGCTCCTTCAACTAAATATCCTTTACCTTTACCTCATATCCTTACATCAAGGATTCTTAACCTTTATCTTTGCCTTAGCATACTTCACCTTAGCATCCTTCAATTAAGGATTCTTCAACTTATGCTCCTTCAACTAAATATCCTTTACCTTTACCTCATATCCTTACATCAAGGATTCTTAACCTTTATCTTTGCCTTAGCATACTTCAAATGAGCATTTTTCACCTTATGCTCCCTCAATTAACAATTCTCTGCCTTTGCCTTCATATTCTTCTATTAAGGATTCTTTATGTTCATCTTTGCCTTGATATTCCTTACCTAGCATCCTTTGATTGAAGACTCTTTACCTTATGCTCTCTTGATTAAGGGTCTCTTGCCTCTGCAGCCTTTANAGGATATTTAGTTGAAGGAGCACAAGTTGAAGAATCTTTAATTGAAGGACACTAAGGTAAAGGTGAAGAATCTTCAATGTAAAGATATGAAGGTAAAGAATCCTCAAGTGAAGAATGCTAAGGTAAAGGTAAAGAATATTTAGTTGAAGAAGCACACTTTACCTTTACCTTGGCATCCTTCACTTGAGGATCCTTCACCTTTATACTTGGCGTACTTCACCTTCACCTTAGTGTCCTTCAACTAAGGATTCTTCAACTTATGCTCCTCCAACTAAATATCCTTTACCCTTACCTTAGCATCCTTACATTGAGGATTCTTCACCTTTATCTTTGCCTTAGCATACTTCAAATGAGCATTTTTCACCTTATGCTCTCCCAATTAACAATTCTCTGCCTTTGCCTTCATATTCTTCTATTAAGGATTCCTTATATTCATCTTTGCCTTGATATTCCTTACCTAGCATCCTTTGATTGAGAACTCTTTACCTTATGCTCTCTTGATTAAGGGTCTCTTGCCTCTGCAGCCTTTATATTCTAACTTTCTCCATCTTTATGTACTGTAACATTTCAAGCACTTTGAACATTATAGATTACAGGGCACTTCTGTTTGCTTGAAATGTCATGTTGGTCACTGGTCACAAAGTGATAGGTTGAATCCAAAAAATTAGCTGAGAAACTCAAAAATAACATCTCAACTGTACTAACTTGCAATCTCAAAGCAAAAGATTTAAGAGACTATTGAATACCTTAAAGCTCAATATTAGGCAAACTATTCTCATACATATTTAAACATGTCACAGGTCACTTATCTATCAGCCAAAGCCCAAATTTCAGACATCTGGTCACTGGTCACATCTGCATTCAAACTGCTTGAAATGCTACAGTATTGCACAACTATACTATAAGTCAACTTCAACTTTTGCAATAGTTATGCTATATTGAGCATGCACACCTTGTTTTTAGACATAGTGTGTAATAACCATTACCACACAGAATATATTATTCCTTTATGCTTTGAAATCACATTACATATATGCTACATAACTTGACTTTTTGTATCTGATGCTTATGCTATATACCTGTTCTGCTTTGTAGCATAACTATATAGCATATTTATACTATAAGGGCCTGTTTGGTAAAAAAAAGCTGCAGCTTTTTTGCAGCTTTCCACCAGCTTTTGATCCAGCTTTTTGCTTGGGTCTGTCATCACATGATGGCCCAGTCAATTCAGAGTGACAGTAGTACAAAGTTGAATAAACAAACCTTTTGAGTAACTGTCACATCTGTCACATCAATCACATCAATCTTTAATATCTTGCTGTGAAGCAGTGATTGAAGAATGCTGTCAATCTCTGCCTGTCCTTCTTGCTGGACACATATTTCAGCTGGCTGCATATGCAGCAGCCCTCTATCATCTTGCTTTCACCACCACCACTCAACAACCATATCACACTTCTGCACTTAGTGGGCAAGCTTGGGGTCCACAAGCATATCTTCAATTTTCTCCTTGCAGAGCTCTGCTGGCTGGGGGTTGAGAACTCCCATTATGTCAGCTTGGAAGAGAAACTTGGTATTTTTCTCTACACATGTATGACTGCATTACCAGTCCAACATATTGGTGAACAATTTCAGTGTTCCAATGAGACTATATTACTGTTGAGTATTTTGAACATATATTTTTCACTTCTTGTGCTTAGCCAAGCTCTAGCTACTTCTGTTGAAGAGGCAGTGACTCTATCTGCTATGAAGAACTGCTACAAGCTATCTTCACTCCAAAATGCTCTCTAGAAGGGGCTTCTGCAACTAAGAGCTGCTACTAGACTCACACACACACACAACACACAACACACACTAAAACCCACAATAGAAGCTTCTATAAGTAATAAAGCACTGTGTAGTCCACTAAGAGACCAAGTCTGTCTCAAGTATAATTCAGAGTGTGAAGGGGACAGAACCCTTTATACTTTCAATTGACCAGCTTAGGTTGGTATAAGGTTGTAGAGCCTAAAGACTCTAGTTAGGATGACTCAAGTGTTGCACTTAAGGGTCACAAAGTATAGGTTTTAAAATAAGTGGTTTATTGGTTGGTTATAACCAAATGTATACAGTGAGGCAAGATATATATATAAATCTTGGCTTGACTAGAAGCAACTGACTGGCAAGTGATAGAGACTTGGTCTAAAGGCTGTGCAGAGGTCTAAATTGACACTGCATGGGGCTATAGGGTGCAAGTACCAGTCAGTGCTTGAGCCTGCATCTAAAAGTACAGCTCTTTATATACAGAATAATAATTGGAAATAACAAAAAAAAGACAAACAAACGCGATCTAGTTTTAGAGTATAAATTGTACATGTTCGTGCATAAAAGTCTGATTCTGCATAGCAATTAGCTATGTTGGGTATACTTGGTGACCAAAATGGTTGATTTATTATGTTTTGGACCCTGCACAGAACATTGCTGGGTCAAAGGATTTTCCCACATAGCTACTTCTATGTAGCACCTGGTTCTGGACTGGCTTTGTATATAGGAACATCTCCCTCTTTACTGGTTTACTTCTGCATAGCTGCCTTCTACCATTGGATTGGTGGATATCATGGTCTAGACATCTATCGTATTCAATCTCCTTCCATTCTGTGTACAACCTTGTAGGTCATTATTGATTTCCTGCATGTGCACTGCCCATCATCAGTCCTGTGTACATCTGGATAGGTCATTATATCTGCCTGGGAGTGTCTCCAAAGCTCCACATAGGAACAAGTTCCAACTATGTACTAGTTTTGATAGTAATAATGAAATGACAAGTCTCTTGATGCATTATCATGCAATGTGATTGCAAAGCAAGCAATCTAGTGCACTTAGACTGTGGATCCTGCTGATATCCATTCCTTTGTATTCAGAATTAGTGGTTTCTGGCCCATTTTATTGACCAAGGATCCTCACAGCAATGCTTCACTGTAATGTAGAGGGCTAGTATAGTCTACTAACCTCATCTAAATTGTGTTACAGTGTCAATTATTAGACTTATTAGACTCAGTGCTTAAAGCTTAGATGCTATATTAGAGCTCTCAGATTATCAAGTCATGTGAATATCACATGTACTCTGGGCTCTTTTTCTAGTATTTAATGTAAAAAGTGCATGATTTTGTGTCTAGGCCAAAATTAGGCACATCATCTCCTCCAAACTGAACTACTGACTGTTCCAGTAATATACCAATTTTATATACTTTTCAAATGACCATTGAAAAATGGGATAAGGAACTTCTATGCAGTAGCAATAGATTCCAAACCTAGATACCCATATACTGCACAGAGGGCCTAGCTTGAGTCGTGCTTCCAATACCCAAGATTGTATTTATTGGTGACCTGCATACCTATATATAGTATGGGATTACTATTGTGACAAGGGACTGAACCCATATATGTTCATTTTGTGATTTTTCCTGTGATCAGTGCAATATATACCTATTATTATAATTTTATTGTAGATATTTGTTTCCAGCAGTATATAAGGCCAGCCATTTTGTAGGTGGGAGCAAGAGGAATCTGCCCCACCACTATGTGATATTTGTATGTGGCTATTGTTTGTGTAGAGAAATCACATCAGGCCCTAGGGACTCAGAGTAGACCTAGTTGAGATATAAGACTATATACCAAACTTGATAGTGACGGCAAAGCCAGATATTTGTTCTGCACTTTAGCAGATAGTCATTTTCAAGTCAAGAGAAGACTTTGTATCAGAAAGTTTTAGTGGCTTTCTGAAGGCAGCTAGTTTTTTGCTAGTGTCAATGCAGCTTAGAAAGGGCACAGGCTACAAGAGTAGAAGTTTTCCTGCTTAAGTGTGTTCTAAATTGAGTAGACACATCTTAGAGAGGCAACCAGAGTAGAAGTTTTCCAGCTTAAGTGTATTACAGATCACAACCAAAAGGGTTGTATCCAGTACAAGAAGTACTGTAGTCTTTGATTGCTTGGGTTATCACTTTAGAGTAGTCTTACTATTGCCTCAGCACAATTAGCTGTTGTATTTAGGCTTGATTGAGATAATAGAAACTAGANCCACACACTTGCCAGTCTGTTAATTTGTCTAAGATAAGACTAATGGAAAACTACCCAAAAGATAACCTCCAAAAGTCTAACTCAGGTTGTTGTGCAAGTGTGGATCAATGTGATCAGAGTTACTGCACTTAGAATGCCAACAAAACTCTTAGCTAGGTTGATTCTCTCTTATTGAAGCAATCTACTTCAAAGTGTTCACCTCCAGAGGAGTATATATGGTTTTAAAATGGTTTATATCACAAACACACACACAAAACACAAAGAACACAGTGCACAAAGCACAAACACAAGAGCTACAGTCCTGTACAAAGACTCAATAGCCGATATAGTCTGACCCTATGGAGTTCAAGACTTCTTTAAGACAGCTACAGCACACAGTGTACTGGAAAAGGTCCTAGACCAATTTCTACAAAGAGTTCAGCACTGGCACACAAATTTATACACCAAACAAACTCATCATGTATTCACAATCAGAGGGGGCAGAGTTACTTGAGCATGTACAAATATCTANGGTGGTCCCCTGCAACGCAGATGTTGAAGAGAAAGTCAAATCCTCCGTATCTATGTGTGTCAAGAACATTCCAGACTGAGGCTGCAGATATCAATGGAACAACATTATTTCTGATAGAGGAAAGCAGCTTGTGGCAGTAATTTGTCCAAGATAAGACTAATGGAAAACTACCCAAAAGATAACCTCCAAAAGTCTAACTCAGGTTGTTGTGCAAGTGTGGATCGTTGTGATCAGAGTTGCTGCACTTAGAATGCCAACAAAACTCTTAGCTAGGTTGATTCTCTCTTATTGAAGTAATCTACTTCAAGGTGTTCACCTCCAGAGGAGTATATATGGTTTTAAAAGAGTTTATATCACAAACACACACACAAAACACAAAGAACATGGTGCACAAAGCATAAACACAAGAGCTACAGTCCCATACAAAGACTCAATAGCTGATATAGCCTGACCCTATGGAGTTCAAGACTTCCTTAAGACAACTACAGCATACAGTGTACTGGAAAAGGTCCTAGACCAATTTCTACAAAGAGCTCAGCACAGGCACACCCCTTGCTAAGACTCTAAGTGTGTTACAACCTGATACCCAACACAGGCCACACTCCAAGTGCTCAAGGCTCCTTCTTGGTGTAAAGTGTCTCTTAGAAAAGTGCTACAATGCACTTAAGATGTTATTCTTAGTCTCTTACAATGCAAGTTCGTTATCAGATTCTATCTCTCTAGAGTCACTCAGGACCAATATCCAGAGCCTGAAGTGAGGAAGCAAAACTGGAATGGCACACAAATTTATACACCAAACAAACTCTTCATGTATTCACAATCAGAGGGGGCAGAGTTACTTGTTTATCTATGAATATCTAGCTGTCCTTATATATGGTCCAAGGAATATATCTACAGAAAAATATAAATAATGTCTGATAATTCAGGAAATGATACATGAGTGACTGAGATACTAAAAGAGGGAATATTCAGATGTCACAGAGTCTGGCCACTAGGGTATCCGACCATATCCACATAGGTATCTATGTCTCCAGGCATTCTGGACTCTATAATTTGCATTTTCTCTTTTCTAAGTTGGGTATCTATAAGTGGATGGCTGTATCCGTTCCATCTCTTTACAGCATTTCCCTTTCTAGTATTTGCACATCGGCAGAAGTCTAGATGCCAAAGTTTCCAAGGTCAGAACATGCTGTTACTGTTTCTATCTCCTTCAACAATGTATACTCAGTCTTATTTAGGACTTCTTATGCATTAGATATTCTTCTATGTCTCATTGTATCTATCTATAGGTAGTGGATGTCCTTTGGAAGTGATTTCCTTCTTTCCAGTGAAGAGGCAGAAACTCTGTCTCCTTTAAAAGACAGCTACATGCTATCTTCACTTCTAAAAGCTCTCTAAAAAGGGCTTCTGCAGCTAAACACAGCCACAAAACCCACACACACACAACACACACCAAAACCCACAACAGATGCTTCTATAAGTGAGAAAGCACTATACAACTCTGCTACAAGACTGAGTCTATCTCAAGTGATTCAGAGTGAGAAAGGGGACAGAACCCTTTATATCTTCAATTGGCTGGCTTAGATTGCAGAGTCTAAAGACTCTAGTTAAGATGACTCAAGTATTGCACTCAAGGGTCACAAAGTGTAGGTTTTTAAACATAAGTAGTTTATTAACTGGTTATCGGATTTGTATACAGTGAGGCAAGATATATATATAAATCTCGGCTCAACTAGAAGCAACTGACTGGCAAGTGCATAAAGACTTGGTCTAAGAAGCTGTGCAGAGGTCTAAATTGATGCTGTGTGGGGCTATAAGGTGCAAGTACCAGTCAGTGCTTGAGCCTGCATCTACAAGTACAGCTTTTTATATACATAATAATAATTGGAAATAACAAAATAAAAGATAAAATGAGCATGTTTTAGTTTATGGTATAAATCATATGCATTCGTGCCTAAAAGTTCAATTCCGCATAGCAATTAGGTATATTGGGTATATTTGGTGACCAAATGGTCGATTTATTGGGTTTTTGACCCTGTGCAGAGCATTGCTGGGTCATATGATCCTTCTGCATAGCTACTTCTGCATAGCCATGGGTTCTGGACTGGCTGTATACACGGATATGTTTCCCTTTCCACCAGTTCACTTCTGTGTAGCTGCTTTCTACCATTAGATTGGTGGATGTCATGGTCTAGACATCTGCCGTATTCAATCTCCTTCTGTCCCATATACGATCTTGTGAGTTATTCACAATCTCTGGCATACTCATTGCCTATCAGTTGTTCCACATACACCTGGAAAGGCCATCATATCTGCATGAGTGTCTTTGAAGCTCCATGTAGAAACAAGTTCCAACCATGTACTAGTTATTGATAGTAATAATTAGGTTTTAAGTCTATTGATGCATTATCATGCAATGTGATCGCAAAACGAACAATCTAGTGCACTTAGACTGTGGATCCCACTGATATCTATTTCTTTGTGTTTGGAATTAGTGGTTTCTGGCCTGTTTTATTGACCAAGGACCCTCACAGCGATGCTTCACTGTAATGTAGGGGGCTAGTATAGACTACTAACCTCCTCTAGATTGTGTTACAGTGTCAATTGTTAGACTTATTAGACCTGGTGCTGTATTAGAGCTTGCGGGTCAGCAAGTCACATGAATATCACATGTACTTCTGGGCTTTTTTTCTAGTATTTGACACAAAAAGTGCACAATTTCATGTCTAGGCCAAAATTGGGCACATCACCAAGATGACTTTGTACCTAGTTAGTTTATCTCATATTGTTTGGCTGCTGGTGCACTCCTTATTTAGAGATTGCCTGCTTTGACTTTGATCTGTATATTGGCTTCAGAGGAGGATCATTTGGTGATTGTTCCTATTCTAAGTTGTCTTTCTGTTTTGATGTCTCCTCTAAGTACCTCTGTACTGTTTGACTGCAGGTTGCACTTTGCAGATGTTATAGAAAAGTAAAATAGAAATTAAAATCCCATTGATAGCACTTTGAGAGCTTGGTTAACTAGCCAATGCATTCATTGGGCTATAGTTAGGTTCCCTACAGGTTTCAGGAGTGATCTGTTTTGGATCTGATACATAGATAAGTCAGAAAGTACAGCTTCAATACCTCTGTATAGCATATCATATAGCTCTTCATACTTTCCAAGGTACCATAGCTTCTCTAAGGCAATGACTAGCAGACTGGGCTCACTCTAGTCCTTATTACCCATATTCTTGTGTCATATTAAAGTGTTCCAATTCAAAAGTAGTGTAAAATGAATAAAAGTGGGTCTTTTCTAGGTTTGATATATTAGCAGTTTTGAATGGCCTCCTGGACAATTTGACATTTTGTGTGCTCAGTGATCTTGTGAGGGTGACCAGAATGTGGGAGAGAATGGGTTGAGCCAGTTAAAAAGAATTTATCACATATCTTGTAGACTGTGCTCAATGGAATATTCTCCTTTTCTGCAGCCTCTATGACACTCATCCCCTTCTGAACTCTGCCAATAAAACAGTTCTTTTGTGGGCTGTCATGGCATGTATACAAACGATGGTAAGGTGGCATGCAGAACGTGCTATGTGGCAAAAGGAAAGCAAAGTGTAATTAGTTCTAATGATATCATTCTCATTACTTTTTGTGTTAGTGAGTATCCTACTGTGTCAAAGGAAGGATACCCAGGAAGCTCTGATTCATAGATGATGGTGGTGTATCAAGAGGATGTACAATTAGACCTGTCTGGTAACCAAAGCTCTTGTACACAAACCATGGTCACTTGCCCTAGCTACATAGTACAAATGTTGTACAAGTGTTGCTAATACACTTGGCTTGTGAGTGAGGCTGATTAACATTGATTGATGAAGGGTCCTATGTGCTCTGCAGCTGGCTAGTGCTCTCAATAAGTACTAGGGCTCCTAACAGATTGGATTCAGATCCATCCACTCAGATTGTTGTTGTCAAGAGCCACAATCTACCATTCTGGATTGCAATCTGAGGATATCCATCAGATGGAGAGTCACCTGCAGATGGGCACTACTACCAGTGCCTGCAGTTGGGACTGGTTCCCACAATGAAAATTTGCTTCTAATTATTTCCACCTTGTGCTCCAGATGTTCTGCCAAGCCATGAACACTCTGCTAGCTAGGACCTTGAGAAGCCTTGAAAAATCATATATGATGTTTTAGTATCTTTCAAGATATTGGAGAGACTGGAAGTAGAGGAAGTATTGTCTGAATTTGGACACAGGTTTGGGTATGGAGGTCAAATGCTCTGATGCACCGTTCAATAAGTTGAGTCGGATTGACTTTCTGTACCCCATAGATGGATCATGAGCGATGTTTAGCATTCATTTTTCGTCAGAAACCTCCAGAAACCCATAATAGCAGACGAAAACTTACCTCAGACGTCTTGATTTCGCTCTTGAGCACATTAGTGTTTGTCGAAATACCTTTGCACACGTGCTGTATCCGTCAGATTATCTGCCATCTGCAATCCGCATCCGAGAGGCAATCCGGTCAGATAATCCGAGTTGATCCAATCTGTTAGGAGCCCTATGAATCAATACTATGTACAGAAATCTATAATGTGTTTGACCCATAAATATATTAACAATATTGTATGCATACTGACAGGCAATCAGGAGAAGGTATTCGTTGGTTTCCCTGCCATGTAACAGGTACTTATCCCTTGTGCCACGTAAAGGCCGAACACTCATACAAGGGAGGTCCTGTGCTTTTGTGCCAGAGTCCACGTTCCAGCCGCATCTCACTATGACAGTGCCGATGTAGCATCCAATGAGGTGCTCCAGGTAAAAGCAAGGCACTCCAAAACTTAGGTTTCGTATTGGCATGAAAGTAAGATTATTTCTGGATTACTTCTTCGGCTTTGCTCGACATCTTCTGCCCGCCTTTAGTCCAAGTAACTTCCTCTGCTGATAAGAGTCAGCTACCTTCGGTATTGACAACAAATGACATCCAACAGCAAAGGGGTGCATGATGAAAGCAGCCAAGGTCATAGCAGGCGATGTGAGGTGTGGGCTTCGGAGGATACTCATCGTTATTACTCAGGACGGTATAAGATGAATTAACGCGTTGTTCCATGTGGATAACCTTTGTATTTAAGGTTTGAAACTTGGAGGCGTCCTCGAATTATCACTGGGCACCACATTCTGATCATGACAATCAAGTCTAAATGTCATGAATTAAGATATCGGGCGATTATAGGCCAATTGAAGTTCATGCTCCAACTCGGCCATCGCCCCAGCCAAATCACAGCGGCCCAGCTACGGTCACAACCGTCAATAGGCGTTGAGCCCATCCAGCGGTGGCTGTATCGTTGAGATGGTGCGACAAGCTGAAATCAGAGTATAGAACGGAATTGGCTTCCTTGAGGCATGAATTATCCATTAGATCCTCGACGTTATTTGCCCATCTTCAGACCACGCTGACTCTACCACCAGCACGCGCGAGCTAGATGATATTGACGAGGCGGTCAGCATCCGACGCCAGAAGCAGAATGTAGAGGGCATTGGTCCCGACAGGTGACGTAAAATTTATGTTTGGTAGCAGTCGATTTGGTGCACGAAGGTTCGCTTTGAAGTAGATTTGCTTCCTCGTGTATCGAGGATAATAGATCTTGGTCACTTCGTGATCATTTGAGACGTGGCGTAGCAGCGAGGTCTCAGTTATAGGCTTCGAGGATCATAGTGCCGCAGATTAATTGAGGTAAACGGATCACTTTGGTTGATGGAAGCAATCGTTTGGGAGGTAACTTGGCTGTCTCGACGATAGAATCATTGATACTCGGCACCCACAACGTTACCGGTATCAGAGATCCGAGCCTCCAGCCACAACCTTCGCTGAGAAAATGACCTCCAGCGAGGGTGCAATCTTGCAATAAGAAGTCACCGCAGGTAGGATGCGGTGGGTATGATCGATGCATCAACATGTAGGCAGTACGACATGAATGAAACATGGGTGTAACAAACGCCGAGAGGTCCAGCGTATTTCCGTGCTAACATAGGGTCGCTGGCAAGAGTAGAAGGGAAAAACGGGGGAGTACGACGCGGTGAGCTTGGAATCTTGAGGGCTTGAGGATTATTCGAGCTAGCTGGCGAAGGATATCAGCAAGTACATTATGGAAACAAACTAAGACACACCTTGAGAGGGTAGAAGTGCTAGCAGTGAGCTGTCGCGGTGGTGGTAAGAGGCCAAGTTGGAGCGAGCTTACTCATCACGGATTTTCACGGGGCGTGTTTGTCAAATGTTTGTTCGAAATTCGCGAACATTCTGGTCTGGCACCTTCACACCCATTCACAGTCACATTGGCCAGCCTTGAGCGTTCCGCTTCACTTGTGGTCGGGCGTGAATACCGTTGACAAAGGGTTTTTCGAGAAACGAAATTGATTACGCTATGCGAAGTGCACGATAATGCGAGGTAGTATGTGTAGTCCATCTAAGACCCTCGACAATGCGCGCGTATGGGATATGATGATATAGTTAAATGCTAGTTCGAGGTCTACACAGCTGGGTTAAGCAATGACAAAGAGGAAAGAGGCGTTGCGTACTTTAAATCTTAGGGGCCGCTGGTTATCGGGTGTTTCGAAGCTTGTTGGGCAAGCCGAAAGAGAGGCGGTTGCACGAACCACCACATGGCAGGCCCATTGCACTCGGGCTTGTTGTGGTCATACCCGCGACCGAGGAAGATTTCATGGTCTCAAGGTTTCGAAGCTTCCCTCCGTTTGGCTATCCATTCTTTCGCTCTCGCCCGCCTTGCTTCTTTCTCCACTTCAGATTTTCCTACTTCTTGAGCCGGCGACGTATTAGGAGTAGATTCGTCAGTCACTGCTGCTGCTTGTACTAGCTCCGAATCGGGGTCCCTGTTCACATCCTCTTCTTCACTACTGTCACCATAATCCGCCAAATTGCCCAGACCGCTTCTCCTTCTCTCTTCTTCCTCCAATTCAATCCTCAAATTACGCTTGATAATCTGCCACGACCGGCTCCACCTGCCACGCAGAAAAGCAAAGCGTTTGTCACCGCCGTGATTAGCTAAAATACGCATTTCGAGCTGAGCTGGGTTGGGTGAGGATAGAATATGTTTCGCCGTCCGTCGCATGAGGTCTTTCTGTGCGTCCTCCGGCTGTGTCAAGCAAAGAGATTGGCTGGGAAGCGTCGAGAAAGATACAATAGAACCCACCTCTTCATCACTACCACCCCAAACATCTTCAGCTAATTCACCGTCTTCATGCATCCTGGCTTTGAGCCTCTCCTCCCAACTCCTGTCTATAGCACGTCGCCGTTTATCACGATGATAATCTTCTGCTTCATCAGGCGTGAAGAAAAAAGTGTCTTCTGCGTCTGATGGCAGGTCTGACCAACCATCCGAGTCATCAAATGTGCTACTTTCTGCGAGGAACTCTGAAGGTTGGGTGTACGTGAACGTATCCTGATCGAGTAGTAGTCGAGCATCGTATCTGCGAAGTGTAACCATCAGTTCGGGTCCCAGGTTCTGAGAGAAGAAAGGAATGCAAGAAGACTAGGTTATCAATGTTACAAATTTCTCGGTCTTGAAGTTTCATATTCAGCTTTTCAGAGGTAGTACTAGTATCTCGCCTCGAAATCCTTTCATTGAAGTAGTAGAAACAATCGTACCTATCTACCCAATTTCCACCTTCCTCATCGTCGACCCATTCGTTTTCGTCTTTATCGGTAGCAAATTTCCGCGTAAACTGAGAACTTGACTCTCCACCCCATCGGATAAGCGCACTGCCGATGCTTGTATTGGACCGAGAATTGCTTTGGATGGCCTCCAATGATTTGGCTGCAACCAGAGCTTGAGAACCACGCATTACGTCTGCTTCGTGAGCTTGAATAAACAGAGATAAATCTGGCTCTGAGTCCAGTCGTTGTCGTTCTTCTGAATGCTTTCGTTTACGAGGAAATCGGGACATGGTAGCCGAAGACGAGAGTGAGCATGTGACACTGACCGCGCTCAGATCGCGTCAGTTCTAAAGGTAACGGCCCGTCAGGCCGTTTCAAACCACATCTCGAACTCGCTCGGCGCGAACCGCCCAGCGCTCAACAGTGCTTCCGTTTATCTTACCCGCCATGCACGTCATTGAAAGGGGGCGAAATACACAAGGATTCGAATTAACTTGATGTTCGCGTCGTGGTAATTGCGGGAAGGTGAGAAATGTCTCTCGATTCATCAGGACACGCACAGCTGTAATCAGCTAGGATCACAAAGAGATAGACTCGATGACTCGAAGCACAAGGGGCTGAAAGAAGCTGGAAAGAAGTCGCGATAACTTTCAAGAGTATCAGAGCCGACAGGACGGTCAAGGTGCGCCTTCAAAAATGGGACAAGTTGATACCGAAGACTGAACATACAGGAGCAGATGCAACGTGAAAAGTTCTGCCAATGCATCACCACCGCCTGCATCTTCGCCTGGGTTGACCATGCTTCCCCTATTCATTTGGAGCACCTGGTACCTGTCACATCCTTTCGGCATCCCGTCTGATCTGGATCACTTTCCGTCGAACGACAATGACCAGACCAGGCGGCTCGCAAGCCAGAGATGCATTATCACACCTGATTTTGACCCGCGTTTTGACCTGTGGATCTTTCGCTTACCTACCACGAGGGTCACGCGGTTATCCAGTTCATGTCGATATAAAAGGCTCCAGTGACAGTCAATTCAGGTTTATTGACGTCGCAGCATGGCGGAAAAGTCTAATGTTGATGAAAAGGCAGCCGTTGAGAGGCATGAGTACATGGGCACCATTCAAGAGTGAGTTTTTTTTTAGAATTGGGTAGTGGGCTACTATTAAGCTTATTGCGTTGCAGTACTTTCGTCCGAGTTGAGGTTACCGAAGAAGACAACCGAAGAATTCTCAGAAAAACAGACTTGAATCTGCTTACGGTGTGTCTCACAATCTTCAAGCTTAGGAATTCAATTGAACTCGCTTATACCAGATCCTCACTGGGGCATGTCGCTTCCTGCACGGTTCTTTCAGAGGCAACTGATATCATTCTAGGTATATTGGCTACAAATGTAAGCCCTCTCACGCTCTACGTACTCGCGCAATGGAACTCTTTGTAGCCTCGACAAAACCATCTTAGGCAACGCCGCGACCTTTGGGTTGAGGGAAGATGCTGTAAGTTCCCGCATATCTTGATAACCTAAGACCTCGAGTGACTTGACGAAATCAGAATCTTCGTGGAAGTGAGTGGCTTAGTCGGATAAACAGACGAAGGTCTGACCGAATTGGACCAAGACCAGTACTCAGTAATTGGTACGTCAGACTTTATGTAGGCGGACGTACGGTTGACTGGCATTTGTCAGGCTCTATGAACGCCATTGCCCAGCTCGCCTGGCAACCGTTCTCAAGCTATCTCCTTGTCCGAATCAAACCGAGATACTTCATGCCTGTAAGTGTTCTTTCTCGAGAGAAGTATCCTGTATCTGACTGGTTCCAGACTATTGTTTTCTGCTGGGGCGCGTTAGTATCATCACTGCATTCTACTTCAGTGCCCGAGTTAATCCTACGAAAGGGCCATGTGTGGAATGGCTGCGAGTACGAAGTAGGCATGAACGGTAATGTACCCGTGAACACCGTGACTGACGGATTTCATCAGCTATGCTGGACTCGTCGCCTCGCGTTTCCTACTTGGACTTTTCGAGGCAGCATGCTTGCCGCTATTCGCTATCTTGACATCGGTTTGGTAAACTTCTCGCTCCATAACACCTTCTGCTGCTGACATCGATGTCAGGTATCGTAGAATTGAGCAGCCTCTAAGAGTGGCAACTTGGTACCTGTGCAATGCTCATATTTGGGCTATTCTAACCACAATCTCTTTACCTTCAGGTATGGAACCAATGGATTGGGTACGATTACGTGTTCCGTCTTTGCTTATGGCTTTGGACAAATCAAGAACCCTGCCTTGCACGTTTACCAGATTATCTTCTTGTTCTGCGGATTGGTGCGCATGTATGGTATTAGGATCCGCCACGATTTTCATGGAAATCTTAGCTCACCTGTGTAATGGCCCCATTCATTTATTGGAAACTCGACAACAATGTCAACGAAGCAAGATTCCTAACCCCCGAAGACCGAAAGAAAGCTGTGGAGCGCTTGCGCGCCAATAATACGGGAACGAAATCAACAGATAATTTCAAGTGGGCACAGGCATTAGAGGCTCTATTCGAGTTGAAGACCTGGCTTTTCTTCGCGATGACACTGCTGCTCAAGTGCGTGTTTCTTTGAGCCTCTTTTCATCTAAGCACTAACCATCCATAGTGTTGGTGCATCGGTCAATACTGTCTTCGGTCCTCTCATCCTGGCCAGTATCGGATTTGACAAGTTCAAAACCAGTCTTCTGGTGCGCAAACTGCATTGAGACTATCAGACAGGCTAATATCATGGACCGTTTAGAACATACCTTTTGGAGTTATGCAAATCCTCGTCATCGGCTTTTCTTCTTATGCTTCATACCACTGGAAAACCAAGTCTCCCATCCTCACGGCTCTGGTTATACCAGTAATCGTTGGCCTAGCTCTGTTACATGGCAAGTCTCATGGACCTTCCACAATCCATTTTACTTACACTACTGCTACTACAGTCCACAGTTTCTCCACCGGCGTCCTCCTTTTCGCATATTACCTCCTTGCATTCTTATTCGGCGGAAACCCTCTCATTATCTCTTGGATGACCGCCAACATCGCTGGATCTACAAAGAAGAGCGTTTCTATATCAGGGTACGTATTCCTCATTTGTTTTCGTATCTAGGCCTGACCCTGGGTGAATACAGATACAATGCAGCCAGTGCCTGCGGTAACATCATCGGTCCGTATCTCTTCGCAAGTACAGATGCGCCGTTGTACAAACATGGCTTGAGATCCGTACTTGGGATCTTTGTTGCGCTATTTGTTGTGGTTGTGTGAGTATCTGTTATAGCTGCGATCGCTCGCCTGCATAGTCACTAAACCAAATGTCAGACTGCAAGTTATTCATCTCATGATCCTCAACAAATTGAAAGCAAGGCAACGTGTGAAGAACGGAAAGCCGGCTGTCCTTCATGACTTTTCTATGGACAAGAAGTTCAACGCGGATGCTAAGATCATCACGAAGGCAGGAGAGGAGGGTGAGAGGGAAATATATTTAGGCGATAATGCGTTCAAGGACCTTACGGACAAGCAGAATGACGAGGTAATGTGACTGTTTTGTAATTATGTGATCGACATGCTGACCGCGACACGAACAGTTTGTCTACGTATATTGAGCTTGTAGAATTCTGTACATAGTGGAACAATCTAAAGTCATATCTCAATGCCTAAACTTCTAATTTACAGCACTTTGTGAAAATAATGGATGTGATGTCACTGTAAAAGGCATAAAATGTGAGAGTAAGACACTCTGTTCACTGTTCCACATGGCAGGCCCCTTTACCTCGAAACCACTTGACACGCTTACACTACAAAATACCACAATTCCCATTATTTTCGCAAAGTGCTGTAACGCTATGTACCGTGACTTCAGTACTGATCTTATCCCGAACCCCAATTATCACCTGTGCTTTACTTCCTCGATGGATTCTACGCTTACGGTGTATGTGCACTGTTAATAGATGTAGAGCTTCCATTCACTACTGTAAATTGCTGAGAAACTGTACTTAGAACTGAAGGGAAACGGTCAACGTCAGACGCTCTTCGCATAGGATGTCGGCCCGTCAGGCCGTTCCCGAGCGACAATCCATCTTGATCCATTGCCCTGTGCTCAACAGTGCTGCTGTGTACCCTTACTACCATGCACGTCCTTGCAATGGACGAAATGAACGAGACGAACAAGGGCTCCAATCACCCTGGTATTCTGTGGTAATTGTGGGAATGGTGATAGATAATGTCCAACCCGTACACCAGGACATACATAACCCATGGCTGCGAAAAGCTTGGATCATAAGATGGGCATATGATGATTCGAAGGACATGATGCTGAACGAGTCGAGATTGGGTGGAGGTCGCGACGAGAAATCTAAAAGGTCAGATCCAACAGGACAGTCAAGGTACGTCTTCAAAGGTCGTATAAGTCGGTACTCAACATGCAGGAACAGGTGCAGCGCGACAGGTACTCTGCCAACGGCACGCCACTACACCTCCTGGGTTTTGGAACCATTGCCAGAACTTGTCATCGTCTTCAGCTCATTATTGAAATGTCGCTCACCGTCGCCCTTTTTGATATGTATCACTCGGTCGAACAACCCTGGCCCAACGCATTGTTCTCCAAAGAAGCGATATCATACCGGACAAGTTCGACCCGGATTTCGGCCTGCTCTACATATTACTATTCGCTTACCCATGCTTAGGATCACGCGGTCTTCCAGTATAAAAGGCCCATTGGCCAGTCGGGATTGTTGTCATCGCGGCAGCATGGCTGAGAAGTCTGGCGTCGACGAAAAGGCCGGTATTGAAGAAACAGAGCACCCTACGGGAACTATGGAAGAGTGAGTCCTTTCAAACTGTGTATCTTTATTAAGCAACCTCTTATTTCATTGCAGTACCTCGGTACGTGAAAAAGTTTCGGAGGAAGATAACAGAAGGATCTTGAGGAAGACGGACTTAAACCTTCTAACGGTGCGTCTCACACTCATCAAGTAAAGCGTTTATGTTGATCTGCCATACCAGATCCTTACCTGGGTATGTCAGCCCAGGCCTACACAATTGACCCAACCGCGACTAACTTAACTGTATGGACAGGTTTACTGGCTACAAATGTAAGCCCTCTTTTTATACACACCAAGCACCGTTCAACTGAAGCACCTGAAGCCTTGATAAAACAGTCTTAGGCTATGCAGCGACATTCGGGCTGAGAGAAGACGCTGTACGTCCTAGATATCAACATTCTCGATACCCTGACTTACCCCGACATAACCAGAATCTTCATGGCAGTGAGTGGTGTACATGGATGGCATGGTCGCCATCTGACAGCGATGCCCCAAGATCAGTACTCTATAATTGGTATGTCATATTTCTCGCCAGGCTACGCGTATCGCTTACTGGTATCGCTTAGGCTCTATGAACGCGATTGCCCAGCTCGCGTGGCAACCTTTCTCAAGCTATCTTCTTGTACGGATCAAGCCGAGATACTTCATGCCAGTAAGTGTTATTTCCCGGGAGCATCCAGTATCTGACTAGTTCCAGACGATTGTTTTTTGCTGGGGCGTGTTAGTATTCTCATTGCTGGTTTATTATTTGACCTAATCCCGCTTCGAAAGGGCTATGTGTGGAATGGCGGCGAGCACTGAGTAAACAGAAGTAGCAGCACTACCACATATCTCATCGCTAATGAATCACATCAGCTATGCCGGTCTCGTAGCTTCACGCTTCTTGCTCGGGTTGTTCGAGGCGGCTTGTTTACCGTTATTCGCAATCTTAACATCAGTTTGGTATGTGCCCAGCTTCTAGAAGTTAAAATGCTACCACTAAGGATGGATATTAGGTACCGCAGAGTGGAGCAGCCTCTAAGGGTCGCGATTTGGTATGGAACAAATGGGCTGGGTACAATTATGGCCTCTATCTTTGCGTATGGTTTTGGGCAGATTAGGAACCCAGCCTTGCATGTATACCAAATTATTTTCCTATTCTGTGGACTGGTGAGTATCCCTCATACTTCTGGAAAATGACTCATAGCGTTTCAGCTTACCTGTGTAACTGCCCCTTTTATCTATTGGAAACTCGATAATAGTGTCAGTGAAGCGAGATTCCTGACTCCCAAGGAACGAAAGAAAGCCGTGGAGCGTCTGCGCGCCAATAATACAGGGACGAAAGCAACAGACACGTTCAAGTGGGAACAGGCATTAGAGGCCCTTTTCGAATTGAAGATATGGCTTTTCTTCGCGATGACGCTGCTGCTTAAGTGTGTCTTCCTTCCAGTCTAACATCGGCGCTAATCATGGACGCAGTGTTGGTGCATCGGTCACGAATGTCTTTGGTCCCCTCGTTCTGGCCGGTATCGGATTTGACAAGTTCACGACCAGTCTTCTGGTGGGTGAATCGTATCGATAACGCCTTGCTGGATAGGCTAATGCTACGGAATGTTTAGAACATACCTTTCGGAGCAATGCAAATCCTCGTCATCGGCTTCTCTTCCTACGTTTCATATCATTGGAAAACCAAGTCTTTTGTTCTTATGGCTCTGGTTATACCAGTAATCATTGGCCTAGCTCTTTTATACGGCACGTCTTACGACTCACAGTCCGCAATCCGCCCTACTTACACTGCTACTACTACAGTCCACAGTTTCTCCACCGGCGTCCTCCTTTTCGCATATTACCTCCTTGCATTCTTATTCGGCGGAAACCCTCTCATTATCTCTTGGATGACCGCCAACATCGCTGGATCTACAAAGAAGAGCGTTTCTATATCAGGGTACGTATTCCTCGTTTATATTCGTATCTAGGCCTGACCCTGGGTGAATACAGATACAATGCAGCCAGTGCCTGCGGTAACATCATCGGTCCGTATCTCTTCGCAAGTACAGATGCGCCGTTGTACAAACATGGCTTGAGATCCGTACTTGGGATCTTTGTTGCGCTATTTGTTGTGGTTGTGTGAGTATCTGTTATAGCTGCGATCGCTCGCCTGCATAGTCACTAAACCAAATGTCAGACTGCAAGTTATTCATCTCATGATCCTCAACAAATTGAAAGCAAGGCAACGTGTGAAGAACGGAAAGCCGGCTGTCCTTCATGACTTTTCTATGGACAAGAAGTTCAACGCGGATGCTAAGATCATCACGAAGGCAGGAGAGGAGGGTGAGAGGGAAATACATTTAGGCGATAATGCATTCAAGGACTGTACGGACAAGCAGAATGACGAGGTAATGTGACTGTTTTGTAATTTTGTAACTGACGTGCTGACCGCGACACGAACAGTTTGTCTACGTATATTGAGCTTGTAGAATTCTGTACATAGTGGAACAAATCTATTGAATTTGCTCAGATTCATGTCTGAGTGACTGTTCCTTTGATGTACAACTCATCGCAGACATATCGTACAAATAACGCGCCCTTGAATCCTGACTATCATCTGCGCTTCACTTCCTCTTCCCGAACGGGCTCTTCACTCACGATGCCCGCGTGGGGGAACCAAAACTCGGTGAATGAGCTTCTTGAACTCATTCTTCAGTTCAAGGTGAGTTTTCGTTGGACTTTATTTGTGACCGTGCAGCTACTTGGACGACTCAAAGCCAGAAAACGACACCAGCTGCTCCAAAGCAGGTTCTCAACAGTCAACCCCAGATTGTCTATGCAGCTATGACTTTACAGGAGAATATGAACGCGATCGACGTTGAAGTCTTCTCAGTGCGTCTACCTTTTCTCAGAGCAGCATCGAACGGATTTTCATAGTCATTACACAGAAAACGTTAACGGCGTTTGCGCAGTCGCAATCTGATACGGAACCATCACCTCCAGCTCAAAATACCCTGATACCACAAGCTACTCCAGTACCTGCAATACCATCTCATATGCAGCACCAATCACAACCCTACTATAATCGCACTGCAACTCCTCTAGCATCGACCTCTACACCTCCTGTTGCTACTCAACCTCCGAACCGATATTCAAATGGATGTCAGCCGCTTCAGTCTGTTCTGTATGAGTACGGTGTGCCACCTCCACCGACCTACGACTACGATCGAGGCTACAACCAAGGAGAATTTGGTCCTGTATATTCTGGACCAGGAGCCTACGGAGATTGCCCACCATCACAAGCCTCGTATGGAACACTGGTCCCAGATCAGCAACAATACCGCCGCAGCAAACACCTCAACAATCAGTATTATCCCAGGTCGATACGGTCATTTTAGCTGCTCTGTCCAACGAAGAAAGGGTGCGTTTGTTGCGCTGGACGTGGTAAACCACCAGTTATTCAAAGACTGATTTTCCCTTTCCGAACTATGGTGGCCAATGTTCTGTCGATGACACCGGAGATAATAGATCAACTCTCACCTCAGGCAAATATTATGCGATTGGTACGGCCATCCCATTCTTCTCTGAACCCGAACTAAATTGTTGCTACAGAGGGCGACCTTCGGCAAGTTATAATAATTCCATCTTTTCATGACTTGTAGGCTTTGTTTTCTCGGGCAATGGACACTGTTTTCTTGCGACGCACATCCAAACCTCATGTCGTTGTACTACCATAGCATAATAATTTTAATATTTATTGCATTTCTTTGATTTTCGTGAAGCTCAACGGCCCTTTCATCGAGCCCAAGTCGTCCTCCTTTTACATCGTTCTCGGGATACCTCGGACCGATGTTCGGTATAAGAGAAAATTTTTCTTCTGACTAATCCCAGGTTACCTTGACCTCTTACCATCACCTTCCATTGTCGTTGGCCGGACTTTTGAAAGAAAGTTTGTCCTCAATGGCGATGTCGCTAGAATTCGAGATCGGAAGTTTCTGAAGGCCGATTCCTTCACACTTCCGAATTCCTTTCTGGCAGTGATAAAGTCTGGTAGGCCGGTGGCCCCTGCAGGGCACAAGCTCGGTCACTCTTTAATGGGAGTGGCAAAGTTCCAGGGCTGCAGCCCGTGCCCTAACGGTCCCCAGAGGTTCCCCCAAACTGCTGCATGCAGTTGAGTGCCAAACTAAGGTAGTTGCTGTCGCACTCCCTCTGCAAGGAGGTTTGACGCATGATGCGTCTGTCGATGATTCGACAAGCCTTTTACAAAGGCTCGAGCTATGATAAAGTTCACCCAGATGACTCTGGGTCCCTCAGAATGGGGTAAACTCTTGAAAGAGTTTGGACGTGACAGTTCAGTCGACGAAGTGTCGACAAAGCCTGACTGGCGTAAGAGCAGGTAGCTCAAATCTCCTATCAGTGCAATGGGCCTCTTGAATAGAGGAAACTCCTGATAGGAGAAAGGGTAAATGCCCTTGGGACAATTGTCCCGTCGAACCGCAGTCGGTTGATAAAGGCTATATGCCTTCCCGCATATCATGCGGAGCCCACGGACGTGGGTGAGAGACGCACTAGTCCCTCAGGAGCCTGACCTCTTGCTATCCGCGCCCCACTCCATTTGTTGGACAAGTTTTCTTGTCGTCAATGTTGGTTGTGGCTGGATCCATGTAAAGCTCAAGGCCGATTCCTTCAGCTGGTTCTGGCAATGGCAATGTTTTGCTACCATCGAGCCATCGTGCTCACCAAAACCTTGGGCCGGGTGGGCGCAGCCTCGCTGCGTTCATTCGGTTCAGGGTTCGCGGTAGTTCACAGTATATATTGAGTTAATGCTATCATTCTGCACGGTTAACTCATGGCGTAGTGGATAATTCAGTTCGTAAGAATTTTTATTACTCAGCTTTCGTTAAGGTCGTGCGTTCGAGGAAGCGGCAAAACATCTGATTACGAATCGTAAAATGAGGCTAGAAAGGTAATCAATTAGTTGATAGATCTCTGGAATAATGTACTTACTTTGGTCATTTTGGGTATCTGTCAAATCCACGAAAGCGTTATCGCCTAGAGTCTCTGCTTCGTTTTTGAACCTCTTCTCCATTGAAATATCACGGAAGCCAGCCTTTTTCCATTCTTGATTCGCTCCCGATGTTCGAGTTTGAGATTACTGAGGATCGTTGAGGTTAGCGACCTGCAGTCCACGAACAGTCCAGTACTGATCCGTGGCATCGAATTCCATTCACATGTCTATAGCAAAAAGGGCGGCGAAGATAGCTCGAGTGACCTTTCATGTTACAGAAGTCTTGGAGTGGCGAACCATCGCCAGCGGGAAATACTCTGCTGAGAGTGACCTTGCAAAGTCGTCATGCAAGCTTCGAGGCCGGTAGGTGTTGTGACCCAACACAGTGTGATAAGGTGTGAGGAAGTACGGGGTGGGTGAACCATTGCCCTGATAGGGCATCATGTCAGACCATCCGTGCTTCTATTCTTGCATATCTGTCGATATACGTCTTGGAAGCAGAACGACCCTCCTTTCAATTCCCCGTCATGTCCCAGCCGATCATCGCTGTTCTCGCTCCTGGAGGAATGGGATCCAAGATCGCGCTCCGTATATCCCAAACCGGAGGGGGCACGATACTGACCAATCTGGAAGGACGCTCGGAGGCAACACGTCGAAGAGCAGAAGAGTCTGGAATGACACACGCATCCTATCCAGAGATTGTCTCTCAGGCGACGTATATCCTCAGCGTTGTTCCTCCAAAGGACGCGTTTGAGGTTGCTGAGCAGGTTGTTGCTGCAGCCAAAACCTCTCCACTTGGAAGGCAGATTATCTTTGCTGATTGTAACGCGATAAACCCGGATTCAGCGAGGCAAATGTCTCAGCTGTTTGAAGGAACCAACATCAAGTTCATCGATGGTGCCATTGTTGGTCCACCGCCAACCCAGACGTACAATCCCGGAATATATGTTTCTGCGGGCCCTGCAGATGAGCTAGCGTTGGACGAGTTTGTTGCGCTGGGAACAAAACACGGACTTAATATCATACCGTTGAAGGGGGAAGGTTCCGGGGTTGGGGATGCGAGTGCCCTGAAGATGGCACATGCGGTGCGTATCGAGTGAGACGAAGAACGGAGGTCAACTGACATCGTATGATGATGTAGGGTATAGTGAAAGGTGCGATTGGGCTTTTCGTATCCATGATTCTCGGTGTGTTTCCATGCTCTCCTCCCCGAATCGAGTTCGAAGCTATCAACAGCGGCCAATGCATCTTCTTCGTCAACTGCAAAGGGACTCCTGCATGCGCTGAGCATTTCGCAACCGTCGTTCATTGACTTGATGGTACGGCTAATTCCGCAATCGATCCCGAAGGCCTATCGATTCGTGAAGGAGATGGAAGAAGTTGCAGGGTTCGTTGGAGGAGATGAGGGAAGGATATATGAGGGTATCGAGAAAGTCTTTGAAAAGATAGCGATGGCCAACAAGGAGGCGCCAAATGGCGATGCCGGTGACGCAGCAAAACTATTGCAATTTGTCGAAGAGGCGAAGGATGTGTTGGCGCAAGATGAGGTGGGTTCAGTTTCGCAGAACCGGCTATCCAGCTATATGTGCTATTTCTCAACGGAAACTTTTCAAGACAAAGAGACTATTGAGCAACCCATGTTTACCATAGAGACAGGGAGTAAGATGCCTACGGGGACATTCACGCCGTCAGTCTGAGTCTATACAACCTGCCATCTAACACCATTAATCAGTAATGTGAAGGTAACTCAGGCGCTTGAAGCGTATTCGAGGTGTTGCTTCTATAAAAAAAAAGGGGGGGAAAGATTAATATGAGTACAAAACATGGTAAGAATAAGGACAGGATTCGCAATTCGGACTTCTTTTCGCTTTGAGATCAGTTCCACGGTTTCCTTGTTCCTGACCGAGACTGCAGATTGAATTGGTAACACTTTTGACTGCATTTCTGGGAAATTTGCTAGTCGCGGTTGAAGTATGAACTCGAGAATGAAGGTTTGCTGCGTATGCGTGTTTGTCACAGACGGTGTAGCACGATGGCAAGCATTGTACCGTACTACAACACAATCTCGAGTCTATTCGCTCCAAGTAGACTGAACACAATAACACAAACGCTAATATATTTCCAGTCATAGGATCTGTATGTATATTTATATAGGCCTCGCAAATGTTTGATAGCTGGTTTAGAACATGTTAACCAGCCCCGAACTTGTTTCATCGACATTGTACCACCATTTGTCAGGAACTGTTTGTAAAACATATTTGTTAGTCGTCATTTGTGAACAATAAAGATCACGTACCCTCGAATAGAGCATTCCATCCATCAATACAACCTCGCTATATCCTTGCCTGATCTCTGGAACAACGAGAACGATCGTCTGGGCCGACATCATCTCTTCAATAAGCATCTCCGTCAGCCCCTTGACATGGCCGAAAGCAGCACGACCAAACGTTCCTTCCCAGGATATCATCGCCCTTGGCAGTCTTCGAAGCTTTGAACTTCTCCTCGAACAAAGGCTTGATGACAAGATTGGGCATAGCGAGCGTTTCAGTAGCCTTGTCACGCGAGTCGTCGATCTCCTCCTCATAATGATGCTGGATAGAGTTTTTTTTGGCTCAGACGGACAACCCCTCGCGAAGGGTCCTCTCGACAGCCTTGAGCCACTTGTCGTGAATGTAGCTCTGGTTATAGCCCAGATTTTCGTAATGGAAGAATATTAAAACACCATCTTTGATATCGCAGTCGATGGTTGGTACCTTGTCGCCGAGCGGGGTTGACGTGGACTTGAAGTTCGCGTTGGCTGCAAGATATGAAAAGACGATTCTGTATTTCTGCTGTTTTACGATTCACAGACCAGCTTTCATACGCAAATCATAGCCCGCTTCATAGCTAAGAATCGTAAACCTGAGGAAGCGTCGAAATTGCTCACTAGCGGCATAATCAGAGGTATGTCAACAACGCCATTCTCTCACTCATAGCACGAGCGTGGCTGTTCGCGGAGACGAAGCATGTCAATAAAGTCTACAGCTAGTACTCCTTGCCGTGAGCTGAAAAGATATCGTTAGTAACGATCTATCATGCGATGCAATGTCGAGCAGCACATACATAAATACTCAACTGTCTCAGTGTCACTGTCAGGAGATCGACAGATCTTACTTTCGGTGATTTTATCCAAGTCGGAAATGTTTCCGATATCACAGAGCATCTATACAAAGCCAGTCAGCCAACCGCGCCAGTTTAAGCGAGAAATCATACTCTGCTAGTACCTCAGTGCCTCGGTTCGAGCGAGTTCAAGTCCCGAGCTTACAATGCTCGGCTCCTCCCTCGTCAAGAACATGGCTTCATCTAATAATCACTGTCACTCCTCAAAAAAAGCGTTGGATTGAGCCATCATGCGCCCATCGGTATCTTCCCGCTGACTGTCTTGACAACCTTTATCGCGACATTCCTATCCTTGTGATGGTGCTTGTTTCCAAACACATGCCGAATCCGTCTTTAAATTGGATAACCATTAGCACTGTCAAATATACAGGAGACATGATCATCACCACACGGGGTCGTATCCAAGTACCCCTCCCGGAAGAGCTTCTTTTCCCGAGTGTTGATGAATGGTTTCCAGCTACTGCTACAGGATTCGAGATCAAATATCGCGTTGTTACCGAAAAAAATTATAAGCATACCGAGAACACGACCGCACACCAAATTCATCTGATAGCTCATGCTTTTGATCCTCTCTAAAGGCCACGAATGCCACCGAACGTTCTTCTCGCAATCAGTTCTATCCCGCTCATGACAGGTTGTCGATGCCCTGGAGACACCAGGAGAATTTGTGCTTCGATTCAGGTTCTCGATCGCTTCTATTGGAGTCATTCTCGGTCAGTCTCTCTGAGAAAGGGAAGGTTGATGATACGTAGAAACGTACGCTTTCAGCCCAGCAGTTGACTCAAAATTCCATCAGTTCTTGGCCTATTTGTGCATGTCTTTGGTAGGACGCAAGCGCTAAGGTGATATTGGCCAGAAAATGCATGATTGTCTTGTGAATATAGCAGTAAATTTGAAAGGGTCTGGGCCGAGGAGAGTTGAAACAGACACGCGCGCGCGAATCATGATGATACAAATGCAAGAAACGTTGTGATCACTCGCGGCAGCCTGCGAACTTTTTCTCTTTCCACTGCTTTTAGATTTCTACTAGACTTAAGTCTACTACGAATACACATGGAAGAACGCAAGCGTCAACTTCGAATGGTTGATAGGAACTTCCAGCCATAAGATACACCGATGATCGCTTCGAAGGTGCCGGCAGCAAATTTCAGAAAAAATCCTCTTCCTTCACAGTAACTAGGAGGAGTCAGTTCATCACGTCGAGCTCCCCAGATAACAAGGAAGCCTACCATGAGTCCAGTTCACTATTATCCGTCTATTACCAAAGTTCATCAGCTGGTTCACCAAGTCTTCTACCGCCTTCTTCCTTGGAGCTGTAATTTCCTTCGCCATCTCCATGTTGAACATCAGCTGTAGCTCTTCGACTTTCGGGAATCTGTTCGATGCCAGTTCAAGGAATGTTGGCCAACTGTGGCATTCTAGCATTTGTGTAACCTCAGCATCAGAGTTTGCGCTGACAACGAGTTTGATTATGCGCAGTTCTGCAGCATTGGTAGCCTCGAGGAGATTATTGCTCGCCAGTAGTGTGCCTCGGGTGATATCTTGCCTTAACCCTGCATAGACCGGAATGGTGAGCTCCTGCAGCGCGGGGAGGGGCGGAAATGATGGTGGTAGCGGTCTGAGATGGACTTTTCGGCCTAAAGCTGTAGGATCACATACTGTGTGAGTGACGGATTCGTCCAAGAAAGGTGTATGTACCTACCCCGAACAGTATTTTCCAGATCTAGGAGGCTGAAACTCAACTTCTTGAGCGAAGACGAGACCCCATAGAAGAGACTGATCATGATAGGATGCGAAATCTGGAGATCGAGGCGTTCCAAAGATGAGAAATGAATAGCTGATTCGGGGCCGGTAGACAATACTGAGCCCTGCTCCAGAAACTCTAGGTCATCCTCCAGCACCAATTCCTTCAAAACACCCGTGAATGGCAATAAAAAGGCTTTGAGATGATCATGCGACACGAATGAGCCCGAGATAGTCAACTTTTGTAGACCGGGAAATGCCTGTAGAAAGTTTCCGACTTCCGTTGTCATACGTGTAGGTCGCGAAGTCAATGGCTGCCACTTGAGTTCAGTGACTTGCGGTAAGGTTGGAAGTCGTCCCCCACCAGTGTAGGCGATAGGTTCAGGGGGGTTGAGATTAAGCATTTCACGGCCACCAGGTCGGAATATTACTGAGCGGATAGATGAGAGGTCATCCGGCGAGGCCCTCCACCGACTGAAATCTTCGAAATCTTCGAGGCGAAGTACATTATCTGTGCATAGAGTTAATAAACTCAGAGTGTTGTGTCATGTGAAAACTTACCTTGGGAGCTCATTATGCGTCTCCGGAGAAGTTGACTGTAGAAAACGAAGAGAAGGGAAACCCGAACCGCTTATATACACATACCCATGGAACAGGAGGAAAGTTTGGTGTAATCTAGACCCAGACGTCGCACTTGGTCTCTCATGGTGGTTCAGATTAGGTGTTACTCTGGGTGCACGGACCATTTACGGCATCTCCATCGATATCGTTAGCGGCCGAGGGGCTAACATTTTTCTGTGTTTTGCCAATCGTTCGCGAGATGAGTTTTCTCTCTCGCGTACTAGTAAAGAGTGTAGCCAAAGCCGGGCGAATATATTACACATTTAGGTTGTAAGGAGTGGGGGATACTGTAGAAGAATGAGACCCTACCAAACCCAGATGCTTTACAGTAATGTGTAAGACCCATCCGATAGTTGTCTACGATGCTGCGATGTTTACAGTTTCATTCAGATACATGCAAGGCCAATTCCACATGACGCAACAATCATCGGACTTACTTAGCACGGGAGGAATCTCAGGCTAATTAGAGACCATTAAGCCTGACTACCACATAATGAGAACACAAGATACTCACTCCACTTCGCCCTGACACACTTTCTACTGAAATCCGACTCTGGGACGTGTTGCTTGACTAATGCCTCCAAGTTCCCCGTGTAATCAAGACCAAACTCCTCCATTGCGAAGCAGAGCACCAGCGCCTCGATCTTTAGGTATCGTACCAATGCCATCGCGCTTATGTCCTTTCAGAATGTCGTATATAGAACCTCGTTTACGTCTTCAGCGGTAACCACGTAAAAGAAGAACTTCGAGAGTGGTTAAGTTAACCCGGTGTTAAAAGAAAAAATTCGTGTCCCTACCTCGAGGAGTTGATTCGAGCCCAGTAAGTTCAACGGTGAGGCGCCATAGAGACGCGGCGTACCCGCGTAAGATGCTGCATATATGCTAAAAGGTAAGCCTTTCGCCTTTGATGATGAGATAGCCGAGTGCTTTCTCGGTGTCCATAACCAAGTCGAACGGGGCTGCACCCTTGAGTTCGAAAACACAAGTCGAAGCTCGAAAGAAGATCCGGTTTTCCTTGATTTTGAGTCATACTCGTCAGGCCCATCTTCGAACTCGAAATCTTCGGTGAATGCTATTTCCTTAATGGGACCAGTGTCCAAGGAAGCACTTTAGATGTCAGACATCGGTGCAATGAGACCGTAATGAGACTCTAATTCCACAAGTATGGTGTTGGGAGAGGTGCATAGAAAGTCGATAATGGCCGATGTCGTTTTAGTGGACTTGCTGTAGAGTGGAGACCAAACATGTGCCTCGACTGAAGGTATCAAGAAATGAGGAACAGAGGGGGATCGTTACGTTGACTCCCTCGGACATGTTCGGTGCGGTCAAACACTGTGCTCGCAATCTCGTACCACTGAATCGTGCTGCGTATCTTGACCTTCCGAAAAAGAAAACCGGGTCGAAATTCTGCGCCAGACTCGCGAAACGAGGCAGTGCGTGCATAATAGCGTGCCGTCGGAATTGAAGATCACCCTTATCAGAATTTCGGCTGGAAGGGACAGAATGGCTAGTGCTGAAAGTAAGGCGTAATGAAAGGTCACAGGGATGCGAACGTTTTTCTCGGGGCATTGGGGGAGAGAGAGGGAAAAGGGCCTGAATCACGATATGTCACAGACACGATACGGTGTGACGTACCGCACTCGATACCTAGAGGCATTTTCACGCTAGAGGGTGCTTGGATTGTGGCATTATGTGAACATTTGATTTGATGGTATTACAATGGTACTGCGTAGACTACACGTAAACTTCGTGAACAAGAATAGCTGGGATGTTACTTTTAGACGGAAAGCAAGATTATACATGTACGGGGAAGATAAAGCCGGGGATAGCATAGAAAAGTGTAAGAATAGAATGAACAAGATATGTAAGTTAAAATGAAATGAATGATTGCAAGAATTGCGCTCCAAACCGAGATAAGAACTCAACCGTGACCCATGCTTTTTCACGCCTTCATTTCCGCCGCTTTAGCCGCCTTTCGGATTAACTTGCTCCTCTTCACGGTACCTCTCAGGCTCTGCACATGATCAGGCCTCCAACCTTCCGGCAATCTTTCCTCGCCTAACCAAGTAAGCAAATGCGGCAACGGGATGCCCTTCTTCTTTACCGTCACTCCTCCGTTCTTCTCGCCGTCCAAATTCTCCACATACGTTTCTTGTTCCCATACACCCAAGATGATGGCCATCTCACCACGAGCAATCTCCTCATGCACCGCTCCTAGCTTCTTCGGAGAGATCTCGCGTTGGCGGCGGGCACGCATACGGCCGACGTCAGCGCATGAAACGAGTATGTCGGAATAAGGGTTGGTAACATATTTGCGCCAAGATGACGACGAAGAAAGAGTAGAACCGGAATCCGAGTCGACAGCAGTCACGGAAGATGTGCCGCTGGGCTCACGGGAATGGTTCTGCTTCTTGTTGGTCTCGTGTACCGGAGTAGTCGGCGTTGATAACGATATCGATTTCTTTTCGTCATCGTACCCCTCCACTTTTGGCAGGATATCCCCTATTACATTCTCCACCCAATTTTCCTGGATCTGTATGGATGGATAGAGAGAACCTTTCTCACAATCCACGTGTACCAAGCTTGCGTCATGCTCGACGCCACCGTGTTTTCCGATGAGCTTGAGATCGATAACGCCAGGGGTGCTCGTCGAACCATCGGGATTCCTGACTGCGAGGATCTTGTTCAAGCCGAAAGGAAGACCGACGGGCGAACGTTTAATAAGCAGGAAACCTCCAGTGGTAAGAACAAGGGCAAGAGGAGTGGAAAGTCCATAGCAGGCCTTCAAGCCACGGAAGATGACCTTGAATGTGAGGTTTTTGCCATCGCGAGGACTGTAGCTGTGTTAGCCGATGAACTTTGAAAATGAATGATAAAGGACTTACATATAGCCGTGATTGGCCATCGCGTTCAGTGCAGGGCACACTGAGCGAACATCTTCTGGCTGGGGTTCCCGATATTCATGAGGTCCACCTTTGGATGTCTCCGATGAAAAGATTGGACATGTCTTGCCGAAAGGAACTGGTGGATGGTCGGCGGGTAACTCGACTACTTCCTTAGACTGAGGAGTGTAGAATTTTCCGTAAGCCATGGTGAAGACGAATGTGGGTGGTGACCGGCAGTCAAGCGAAGAACACACAGAAAAATTGACCGGATTTATAGGGAGACTCACGCGCCAGAAGTCGGTATCAAAAAAGATGCGATACAGCATATCCGACGGGTTCTTCATCCGACATGATGAATTGTCAGATCTCTTGATGGACATGTTGACATTGTCCCTAGATGAATATCTACTCCGTGGATGTATGACCACATAGATTGGACACAACGCTGGGGGCAAGCCTAAAATGTAGTCAAATGAATAGAAATAAGCAGGCGGAAAACACGGAAAAGGTAGAAAATAAGGCGCCCACAATCAGTCGAATTCCCGTTTCGTTCGGATAAGCCCCACTCTATTGGCGAATTAAGCACCGGCGCTCGAACACATGCGACATCTTCCCATGCTTAATCTAGGACGCAAAAGCTTGGGAACCTTAGGCTGGTAAATGAGCTTGACAGGTATAACGAATTGCGAGAAAGCCTGAGGACGAGAAATAGCTTTGAGCATCAGGATCAAGATGAGAAAAGTACGATGTCGATTTGGAATGAGCCGGGGTAAAGTGAAACCGTTGGTGTCCGAGTTTATCAGCACCGCCTACTTGATGAACCCGGATTTTCTTACCTTTGTTGGATCGCCACTTCCTTCGCCAATCATAAACTAGAGGTCTAAGACACCACCTTGGACGTGAAGGAAACCCGTTATACATTACACCCCAGGAACATGAATCCTCCGCCCTGAGGTCGGAAAGAAAAAGTTACCGAATGTTCTAGGCACAAGGACCCATGAAAGACGCTGGGCTGCCAGCGGATGTCGTACTTTGCTTGAAAAGGCCCTGGCTGGGCAATTATGTACCAGGGGGATGTGCCAGTTCCTCATACTTGGTTCCAAATCTCATTCGCGAAGCCTGGTGGGATTTGGAACGCGCAGAGACAGCACTTATGGTGACGAGAGCCTTCGCAAGCGACAGCGCGCGGCAGTCAGATATACTTCCGCTTTCTAAGCAGGGGTTAGCGTATTCCGGCGAAACAAGACCATCAAGATTCAATCATACCCATTTTGTGTTCTTAGAGTTGCTGTAACGTCACAAGCCGCTGCAGTAAATGGATATGGTCGAGGTACCTGTCCTGAAAAATGACATTGACAGAAATAGAGACGGGGTGGCGTTTAATTAGCTTGGATCATCTTGGAATAGAACTGGAGACACAAATTCTCTCAAGAGAAGTTATTATGGGAACAGCATCGGCGTGAGCGTTGAGGATTCAATGACATTCCCATGATTTCTAGGCTCGTCTTCGAGAACGCGTCCGACCCGCATATGGGACAACGCATTGGTGGCATGACGGACTGCTGTGTGAGAGGGTCTACAGATAGCGGCGATAACCGTTCATACAGCCATCTCTGATCGGTATTGTCCGCTCAATTCATCATGCAAGCTTCTAACAAATGGAGAGATTCAACGAAAGGCCCAGAAGCTCGGCGGATAAAAACCACTCACAGCGTTGGAGCAGTTTTCGTACACGTACACGCTCCCTGAAATCATAATCGACTCGGTTGACTTCTTGAAATCATGCGCGCACCGAGGATTTAGTTGATCATTTATCAAGAAATCCATACGGATATCAATTTCGAAGACTACAGCGAATAACATTGTAGTGTGCCGGAGACTGTATCAGGTTCGAAAGATAAGCAACGATGAGAATCACATGAGGAGACTGATTCTGACCTGAAATTGCGATGCTGAACTCATAGATACCATGAGCTTTCAAGGTGATGAATTGGTAATACATCCTGCCTTCTGATGCCGGATGCTGAATACATATGATTCCAATGATGGAGATGGACCCGGCACATCCTGATGATCAAGGATGCTGTAGCTTGTGCTGTAGCCTGTGCTGTAGCCTGTGAGTGCCGGATGCCTTTGCCATCCACTGCATCGTCACCGTGGGCAAACATTGGCTTTGACATGCCTCGGGACGTAATGAGGCTTTCTAGATACCCAAGAACTGGTTAAGGACAGTTGGCTGGATGGTTCCGGGTCGGGTATCATGGACTTCCAAAGTCTACCGAAGGCCTTGGAGTTAGAGTCTAAAGCAAGGGAAGGGATTGCCATTATCACTCACTACACGTCCTGATTCGTTCCATTCTCCGTCTCTCGCATTAGCTCGCGGCACCAGTGATATACTGCCAGTAAAGCGGACGGTTATTTCGCCAATTCTGTTGATTATAGGTGTTGTTAATGAAGAAGTCGTCGTTGGGCAAATCAACTGAGTGACCGTCTTCCCGGACCTGTTGAGGCCAGGGCAGTGGGTTTCGAATTTCGCCGGATCCATGGCCGTGGGAGAGGAAAAGACGGCTTTCTCGGGCATCCACTCTTGCGGGAACAAAGACTTAGACGAGTCCTTTCATTGTTATCTTTGTCAATTGCAGGATTGCAGGATAGCCTTTCCCGCGGAGGGGTGGATGTCTCCACTGAGCGCCCAAGCTAGGAAAGTCGTAAAGAAACTTCAAAAACGTTCGTTGAGCTTAGACGCGATGTTCGCGCTAGCCTCGCTCGAATAATTTTGAGGATTAAGTATACACAGCAAGGCCTGCTTAAGCTACTAATATAGACAGTGGACTAAGTAGTCGACGCGGAGGTCTGCCTGTGGAATGAAGACTCTGAGGGTGTATCAAGGGTGACTTGTCTAATTGGCTTGGTCTGTTTGATGACATGATACTCATAGCAGGCGACGTTCATCAACAAGACCACCATTGGAGTGATAGAGGTAGTGCTCCAGAACTTCAGACTGACCTTCCAGTCCAAGCCATCTTCGGTTCACGCGAATTGATGCTGTCTTCGGATAACGAGCATGAAAGTTGTGGACGTCTGAAATATACTCTATTCTATTTGCGACTGATGGGTGCTATCGAGAGGAAAAAGTCCATCGCGTTCGTGTAGTAGATCCTCGCCCCATCCTTTCACTTCGGGGTGGCGTAGCTTCGGAAGAGCAGCGCTATCGAAGAAAGGCTGCAATGTCCTTGGACCATGATCTCGCTCATACTCTAGAGCTGTGAATGTTCGCATTAGCGAACGTACAGTAACAAATGATTACAACGACTATACCTTGAGTAGCCATTTCAAACTTGTCCAAATCTATTCTCATTGCCATGAAAACCTTGGCGGAATGCTTGTCTTTGGGTGCCTACCTTTCACGAATTGTGCTTCGGGTGTCTCTCCTGCCTCGTATTCCTACCAGATTTGAGATCAGTAAAACATCAAGGACGACGTGATGAGTGGGCGAACCTTGTACAATGATTCGATCCTCTGTGCTGCAGGAGTGTTGTGTAGCATGCCGTGAATAAAGCTATGCATAGCTTCCTATCGGTATGAAGCAATCTGGTCAACTATGAGGCTCTAACTGGAAGTATCAATATGGTGGACCTCTTCCATGCGATGTTTTTCGGCTTTACTGATTCCTTCATGCGGTGCGATGTCCCCAACTTGACAAGTTTCAACGACGGGGTAGGCAGCAGACAAGGTCGACACGTACCTTGAGCCTCGGCCAAATCATGCACTACGCACATCATAACACATCTTCGTCGACTCGTTGAGCCTGGGAAAGCCGGAAAGTCATGTAAAGACCCACTTGGCAATATCAAGATTAGAATCCGAAGAACATAGCGCTAGAACCGACATCCTATACATGTGGTCCGATATGCTGAGAGGCCTTTAGAGCCATATGCAGAACTCGAGAGCTTGATAACTCCAACCTTTCAGCATTGGGGATCTGAGAAGTCATTAAAGGCAAGTATGAGAGTGACGTGCAGACTGACATTATTCCTGACCCATCCGGTCCGTTTCTGCGTCTATATCGCATTCATGATAAGGTCGTTCGGTCCATGGGTTTGATGCGGCGACTGACTTTCAAGCGTTCGAGGATATGAAAGAAGGCAAGCCGGTCGACCGAGGGGTCTCCGGTGCTCTTGTATAATGGCGGAAAACTTCTTTCAGAGGTGCCAGCAGTCTCGGACATCGTCAGGGTCGTGGTGGAAGCAGAAGAACGATGACTGATCGTTTTCGATTAGATCATCTAATCTCTAAAAAATGCACCATCGTTTCTATCGTCACCTTTGCTTTCTACTACCACCAGGCCGTTATAATGGAGGCACAATTAAAGGAGGTGAAATCAAGAATATGTCCATTGTCTTTTTTACAGAATTATTGACGTTTTCTCCAGTTGTTACCGTTCCTACGCGACAAAAATCCTCAAGTTAGACAGCTTGCGCTCGAGAACCTGGTACCTCATACCCCCAAGGAAGCACCTCTTAGGAAGATATTTTTCTCAGGTCAATCTGGAGTTGGGTTGCAGAAACCGTCGGAGAACAACGTCATTAGAGATTTGAAGCTTTTGTGTAGGGATCAACTGGTGGGCCCAAATCTTCTTAATCTGCGCTTCACTCGCTGACCTCGCTGTAGGCAGTTGCTCATGATGCTTTCAAAGCTTTGGTCAACTTGTCAGATGCACCCATGCTAGTTTCTTCTCTATCAGAACCATCGTTCTTAAACTTCCTCGTCTCCTACACCATAGTAAGTAGTTTTAGCCACCAATTATCTGCCTTTTAAATCACTTCAGTTTTCATTCAGAATCCTCAATCCATTCTGGCCGATCTCGCATCAATGCTCCTATCGAACCTAACCGCTTCATCAAATGCATGTGCCGCGGTTCTCGCCATGAAGGTTTCAATTATCGTGAACGATAAACTTCCAAATGGATTTTATGCCACCCAATCACGATCAGGATCATGTACTGCTCCAGTGCCTTTCCCGGGAGGAGATGAGAAGGAGGTGTTGGCTTTGCCTCTGCTACTGGATGCGTTTGTTCAGGGAGCCCGAATCGATGAGATCCAAGACTTTTCGAAAAGGGCACGGAAAGCAAGTTTACATTTCCTGGGAAGCGTATTTGGAAACTTGACGTCGGTGAGTGTAAGCGGTCGTTGTTGAATATTGACATTGATTAGCATCGCGCAGTCCCCCACGGGGCGCGAATTCTTCCTCACTCCTCGTCCATCGAACCCCATAAATCCAAACTCGGACCCAGAGTATCCCGTTGCAAAAATTATGTCATTCACAGAACACAAAGACACCATCAGGCGAGGTGGTGTCGCTTCGACGATCAAGTCAGGAACTATTTCATTTCTCCGCATCAGAAAACTCACTCTCCACACAGGAATTGCGCATTCAACGCTCGAGCACATAAAGCCATTCTTTCATCCGAGACCGATCGTGTTGCGGTATCCCCGTCGAAGGTCGCAGGCCCTGGGGTCGGTGTCCTGCCTTACATTCTTCTGCCTCTCGCGGGACCAGAGGAGTTTGATCTTGAGGTACGAACTTCCACATCTTGTGCTTTCACGCTGAACCTTGCGTTGGTCTTCTAGGACCAAGAAAAGCTGCCTCCAGCGCTTCAACTTCTACCACCAGATAAGGCCCGTGAGCCAGATGCTGCTCTACGACTCACGTTCGTAGAGACTTTACTGCTTCTGTCTCACACACGCTGGGGTCGCGATTTCCTCCGCGCAAACGGTGTATATGAGATCATTCGTGCTGCCCACGAAGTTGAGACGGTGGACAAAGTAGGTTCAGCTTTCATGTTCCACAGATCATATTCCTGAGACGATTTCGTAGATATCCGAACACATGGAGCGTCTTGTTATGCTCATCAAGGGGGACGAACCGGCGCAGGGCCCTTCTGAGGAAGAAGAATTCGAATTGGCTGCAAGTAGAAACAGGCTAGAGCTGGAGAGCGACTTGTCATCGAAGCCAGTTGCTGAAGAAGAGGAAGGTCCCACCATAGGATCGCTAGTGGCGGACGACGACGAGGATGATCAGATAGAAGAGATATAAATTCAACGTTCCAGATGGCGTAATGGTGCATGAATAATTTGTATGTGAATCAATGGACATGTCCCTTTCTTCGCTGACGTCCTGGCTCAACGTTGCAGGTGACAATATTAGAAACAACATTGAAGATGTACCTTTGTCGATATTGCGCAATTCTTAGCTCTCTATGGCCAAGAATATGTCCAGATCTCTGGTGGCTATTATCCTTGATGTGTTTGCACAGGAAACACTATCCAATTAGAGCGGTTGGGTGCATGGGTGTCCTTCTATTTCAGTCTACGTCTTATTGACTTAGTTCCTCCGTGTCATAGCAATCCGCTGACTTTCCCAGCCATCCGCATTTCTTTTATTCATCTCTGGGGTCATTAAGATGATCAAATCTCCTATTCAAAATTCCATCAACGCTGATTCCCCTCGTTGCATCGATGATTATGCTGATTTGGCCCTTGAGACTTCCTTTTCTTTTGATGGTCACTCGTGTTCCGCAAATCAACACGCCCTCCTGCGAGTTTTACCGTGTATTGGGCCATATGTATGATTGCCAGCGCTCTCCTCAGGTATTCGTTTGATCCTCATTGAAATGTAGCCTGTGCTAAATGTTCTACTCTTGATTGAAGGGTACGCAGATGGTACTGATACATGAGTATCACCACGCTAGCCGCTTTGATATTGTGATTAAGCGGCCTGAAGGCGTCGTGCTTTGACAATGAGGTTCGTTTCCTTGTTACCGGGGTCGTTATGTAGCTTGACCGGTCTGAGCTCAATTCACAGATGAATGAGGGGTAGGAAAGGCAACCGACATTGACAGAAGGCATCATCATATCGCCAAGAAATTTGTCATTCCCGCGGTGTCAGACGCCCATTTTTCCTTGACCTCATTATTCACAATTGTTTTGCTGAAAACGACCGTGATTACCTAGGTTCTCAGTGCTGACTGGAACCTGAATAGACTCGTTTGAAGACAGAGAACGATGCGCCCGAGGTGGTGCGTCATTCCAGTCATGATGTTTCCAAATATCTGGTCCGTAACCTAATTCCTCTCACTCCACTTTGGCCACTCTCGTCCTTCGTTCCCATGGATACGGGCACCACTCTACAGCTTTGCTGTTCAAATCGAAGCCAGCACCTTCATTATTCAGGATCGACTAATAAGGATCGCAACATGCTCCACAACAACCCATTCAGTCTTTTGTTCAAGGGTACCCTTTCATCAAAAATAGCGCTTGATGAGACGTGTCAGAAGCACCCTGAATCTCGTATATATATAAAAGACCTCGAAAAGCTCCTAGAATCCCCAATCGTGCTCTTGGTCTGATTGTGCCGACCTTTCTTTTCTTTTGCTCGCTCTCTGTTCCTCGTTCGATCGGTGATCGAATTTTTTCTAGGTTTTCTACAGCGCATTCTTCTTTCATTCAACGACTTTTTTGAGTGCAGTGCACACACCGTCTGTCTCTCTTCCACGAATCCTTTGGTCGACGTTCTTTCGCATCTTTCAATATGCAACTCAAGTACACTCTTCTGCCTCTTCTCGCCTCCTTGGCAACCTCGGCGCTCGCTCTCCCGCGTCCCATTGATTCCTCGTTAATGGTCAGAGGCAACGTACGTCCCAGCTTACTTTATTCTTCTACTCTGTTCTGACTGGGTATTAGAAAAACGCTGCCGTCGCCGGTGAACAGAACGGCGGAATCGCTGCTGGTGGTGCTGCCCAAGTGAGTGCCGGTCTTTTACAAGCCATCCATTCGATTCTTAACCTTGACACAGGGTGCTGGCAAGCAAGACCAAAACGGCAACGAGAACGACGGCACTATTGTTCTCGGTGGAGCTGCTGGCAATGGCGACGCTGTAGGTCGTTATCCATCTTCCTCCCCTTAGGGTACTCATGTTCTATTAGGAAACTGGTGATGAAAATGCCGACGAGAACGCTGGTGACAACACTGGCATCGAAGCTGGCGGAGCTGCTGGCAACGGCACAGAAACTGGGGCCGGAGCTGAAACTGGTGCAGCTGGCAATGGAACTGTTGTTGACACTGGCGCGGCTGGCAACGGTACCGAGGCCGAAACTGGTGCAGCGGGTAACGGCACCGATACTGGTGCTGCTGGAAACGGCACTGCGACTGACACTGGTGCTCAAAACACTGTCACCGTCACTGTGGTACGTGAGATTTCTTCTCCTGTGAGTTCTTCGCTGAGTATCGTTCCATGTTAGACTGTCACTGCTGCCGGTGGCGCTCAGGAGACTGGCGCCGCTGGAAACGGCAATGGTCACGGTCGTGGTCGTAACCGTAAAGGCCAGGGTAACCAAGGCCAGGGTCAAGGCAACCAAGGTCAGGGTCAAGGTCAGGATCAGCAAGGTCAGGATCAGCAAGGTCAGGATCAACAAGGTCAGGATCAACAAGGTCAGGATCAACAAGGTCAGGATCAACAAGGTCAGGATCAACAAGGTCAGGATCAGCAAGGTCAGGATCAGCAAGGTCAGGATCAGCAAGGTCAAGACCAACAGGGTGCTGGTCAAGGCCAGGCCGGTGAAGCAGGCCAGGCAGGTGAAGCAGGCCAGGCAGGTGAAGCAGGTCAGGCCGGTCAAGCAGGTCAGGCTGGCAAAGCAGGTCAAGCTGGTGCTGGTCAGGCCGAGACTGGTGCCCAGAATGGTGCTGGCCAGCAAGCAGGAAAGAAGGGTCAAGCAGCTGGCGCTGCAGGCCAGCAAGGAGGTGATCTTGCAGCCCTCAAGCAAGCCCTTGGTCTCCGGTATGTGTCTTCACATTCATCTAGCGTTCGTTCACTTCTGACGTTCCCTTATAGTCGCCGCTCGTTCTTGAACCGTCTTTAAAGAGACTGGAATTGATCAGATGGACTGGATGTAGCTATGAATCACCACTACTGTATATCCTTTATTTCGAACACCACTGTACTGTACGGAGCGACGCTCTAGATTAGTAGACACCTGGCGTTGGCACAATCAAGACTTCCTTCTAGCACTAGTGCTGATACGTTCGAAATTGAGGACTGAAGATACACTTTGACGATAGATGTCCAACAAGATAACAAAATGATAATATGGAGAATTCAACAGACGAAATTCGCTGAGCGGAAGGATGTTCTGGCGCCCGAGGTTAGCCTACATCCTCAGCTCCCTGCACTCACTATGGGGCCTAGTCTGACAAGTCTGCCCAGTGAAGTCCTTTTACTCATTCTGTATCAGCTTGATATTTACCACATTCTACTATTGAGACAGGTGCGACGCTAAAATGATGATGGTGAAACGAAAGCTCAACTGGAAACTGTAGACCTGCACCCGTCTCGCAGACTTCACGAGAGACAAAGCCGTCTGGCTTTCTCTTCTCCATATTCAGCAGCATACCCTTCCATTACCTAGAGCTCTTAGACGCGGCCCCTCTGATTACGTCGATGCTCTCGCTCACGACGAGCTCGAGGCAATCGTTACCTCAAATCAACTAGTCGACGATCTCTGGCTTCTACCACGAAACGAGCAAGATTTTGCTCAACTACAGCCTAGACGAGGGGATTACCTGATTGGATTAGAAGTTTTTATGGATAGATGGGTGTTGGGAGTTTATGGAGATGCATGGCTAAACATGTGGGATCTAGATTTGGATGGAAGATGGTCGAGTCATCGTATCAGTGTCGGGACAGGGCGGGAGAAAGTTTCGTCGTACATTGCTAGGTTGGATGAGGAGAGGCAGAGGGTAACACTTGTTATCGCAGGAGCCCGTATGTGTTCATTATTCAGGCCTCTCATTTTGTCGGCCATTGACGTTAATTAGGCCACCAGATCCTCAGGCGACCTACCTATACGAAATCGTCTTATCGGGCCCAGCGTCGGGGTCGTCACCGGTTTTCAATGCTCTGCATAAGATCTCTTTGGCTTCGTTCCATATAGTGCAGGAGATAGACACTTCAAGGGAAGAATATTGTCTAGCATTCTCCCGACTATCCTCTATTCAGCTCGTACGATGGCCAACGCACGGCAACTCGAACAAAGATCCCGATTCATGTTTCATTCGCACGGAAATGGAAGAGCTAGATGAGATGGTGAGTCATAATTTTAGGTGGCACTTACTTGCTACTCACATCATAACCGGTAGTACACATTCATTCACGCCATCCAATTCATGCATCCCTACCTGCTGGTCTTGAAGACTCGATCAGTCGAAGCTCATCCTATACCTTCCTCCTTTCAACCTACCACGCCTCAAAATCTACCAACCCTCCGACATAACATCCCGAAATACAACTTCCGTGAAGTCCGTGTCGCAGCTGTCGATACGAGATCACGAACAATAAAGTTTCTCGCATCCGATGTCATACAGGGGCTGTTCTACTTTGTTGCTAAACTTACTCTCGAGGGAGAACCGATGCTAGACGTCCGTTTAGAATGTGTGTACCCGATGTCCCATGGTATCTCGTACCGTCAACCTCGCGAAGACGAAGTCCTTGATACGCCGACGAATCATGTACGCTCGCCATTCTTCGTCAGTGCATACGCACTCGGTTCACAGGGCGTACGAGGAGCCTGGATTGAGAGAAGGAGAGGGAGTATGGAGAAGAACATCATTGCCTGTCGGTTTGCTCCGCGCCAGCCACTCGATATAATTGAAGACGACGTAGATACGCCGGAGCTCTTGGATGGGCAAGTGATATACAAGTTCAGGTCATACGATCTTAACGGTGAGTCTGCGTGTCAAGGTGTATTCTGCTCTGTGCTGAAGAATGAATGATAGAGGATCTAATGCACTGTGCGCTCGGTGAAGTCGGTGGGAAGATAATTGTCGGGAATCGAGCTGGGAATGTGTACCTTTTGGATATTGGAGGATAGAATTAGATTCGTAAGAACAAGCACTCTCTGTTACAAACTGTCCGAAGAAAGTACGTTTTGGCCACAAACATGCACCCCGTTCTCCGACGCCAACTGCCACAAACACCGCCATACCACGCAGAGGAGGCGCAGAGAAAGGTGTACTAGATAAGCAAAGGCAGATATATCTGATTGCGGTATTCCACCACGAACTAGTCGAAGAAGAGGTAGGTTCTTTAAAGCGCGCCATTCAGCAAAAATTTGCGCTGATATTTAGGAAGGGCTATCTCACCCGCGACTACCTTGTCGGATGTACTGTCTGGCATCACGAAAAGATCCGGTGCTGTAGACGGTTCCATCTCTGTCGAGTGTAGTGATCATCAGTTGAGATCTACTTTCGTTCAGCAAGCTTATCTCACGTTCGACGACTTCAATTTCCTCGGACCGAGTGTTCTGCTTGACTACTGTGGGGTCAAAGCCTCTGGCGACTTGCCACATGTAAATGGCGTCGTACACGCTCTTGGGCCATTTACGAATTTTGACCTCAACACAATCCACGGTTATGTTTGGCAGGTACAAGCTTTCGCATTCGGCTTCCGAAATTTCGGTTGTACCGTTCTCGTCGAAAGACCAGAAAGCTATCTGATTGATCCAAGACTCGAGATCTGTGACACGGACGTGGTGTGGTGATGGTCGAATGAAAAGGTAGACTATGGGTGGGGTTTCCGGAGCAGATACACCGGATTGCCCGAGTCGTGGTCCTATATAAAGGTAAATTGCTAGATGGGGTACGACTAGTCCAAATCAGTGAATTGTCGCTGCTAATAGATAATCATGAGAACATACAACAATCTGAGCCCCCAGTGAATACCTCACTGAACCTATGAGCCTGCGATAACCATGCCACCCTGTCTCCATCTATGGAAAGGAGTAATGAATCGCCGGTCCACCCAAAAACCTTGGTATCGAATTGAAATCTAGGTGGCCTGAGTTTGACCGATTTGTTGAAGATAAACAATCACTGACCGTGTCCATCCGCCTTCGATCCGCGTCATGTTACACACTGCATTGCCTGAAGTAAATTTACGCCACGAGTCCGCAATACCTCGCTTTAATAAGGCAATCTTCCCCAGCCCTGAGTAAACAGTATCGAGGCATATGCTGCCTATAGAATCTCGGACTTCATCACATGGAATACGGTCAGGTGAAGAACACAGCAAAGGGCCATTAGGAATAAACTCCTTCCAGCTAAACTGAATCCCAAGGTCTTGAACACCCAAGAGGTCTTCAGTGGTCGTCTCGCAGGAGTGGGCATTGGCATATTGTAGGATGTCGAGGTCGAGACTCCCGGCCCCAGTTTTGCTGAAGAATCCAAAGCAAGTACAGTATCGGCATTGGGCATCTCGATCACAGAAGGCATATCGTCGTAATGGTATCGAACTTCTGTTGATTGAAGGGGGAGAAACGTTCCTTTCGGACCAGAAGATATATGACCTGTTCGCGAGTTTAACCATAGATTGAAAGAGTGGGTTTCACAGATCATCCGAGTGAATGTGAATGTAAGTTTATCGTTGCTGGAAGCTGAACAGACCTACTCTTTGCCGCGACCAAGCATGAGCGTGTACGACCAAGTAAAATCTCTCCCAAAACGATTTTTTCCAGAACAAATGACCCAAGGGTAACCAGTCTATGCCGATACTCAGTCACTCTCAAATTTCGCCTGAAGCAGTATACTTTCGCACCGTCATAAAACAGAAGGGCAGGCACTTTCGAGCGATTGATTCCGAATAACTGGAATAGAATGGCCGGATCGCTGAGGAGGGTCAACACGACGAAAGTGAGTGAGCCGAACTTTCGCGTACTTGGTTCGGGAGTATTTCACGAAATCCTTCTTCCAGGCCTACCATGGTGGTACATAAGACGACCAGAGAACCAGAAGAATAACAGCATTACCTTCAAAGCATCTGCGCCATGATATGAAAAAGCTGTGAAAACTTTGCCATCGCCATAAAGCCGGGCCTGGTGAACAGTCCTTCGGCACGACCAAACGTGTAGACCGTCATCTTTCCATTCACAATCCCAGATATTTTCCACAAGTTCTTCCACTTTGTAGATATCACCACGTATGATCTCGCGATACTGGGACCAGTAAGCCTCAGTCAGTATAAAGGTATCTCGCTAAGAGTTGATGAATAGCTCACCTGTTTGTATTCGGGATCGCTATCACGTTTCTTCTGCTCCTGCTTTCCCATCGCCCTCTGTGATCTTCCGATGTGGACAACTTGTGCGTTGATGGTTTGATTATACTGATCGCGACGAACGACACTGAGCGTCGCATTTCCGCTGATGGCTACGTCTCTTGTGTTAGTGATTTCCATGACAGACTCGGTGGTGGTGGTGGTAAAAAGCGTATTAAAAACGAGGAATGCTGTATTTTCTGGCCGCCTATGGGAGATTCGTTGGAGGCTTCGTGTCCTGCTAACGGTACAGGTAAGGGAAGGCACAAGATAGAACAGGATAGGACTGACGAATTCGGAAGGGAGCTATCTTTAGTTGAAATCTAATGGCTTTGTTCCATCTTCGGATCCCTCAGTCTTGTATCTGGAACAGAACATTAACAATAAATGGGAAGAAAAAACTCAAAAACACACCAAGGAGAGTGAAATCGCATCCCAAGGCGTGGTCCGTGCGCGTGCGTGCAGACATTCGCGCTCCAGGCATCCCCGGTTCCCCGGTACCGTACCGCCGCGGCGCCTCTTTGAGTCGCCTCTTTGACGGAATCACCGTTATTCTTAAACCTTAATGCCATGCTATCCTATAAGGTCGACTTTGTGGACACAACTTCGTGGAAGCACTGTCATCCGGACTGAAGCAATTCCTGGATACACTCAAACAGCGAAGACCATGTCCCTCAAAATGACGTCCTTCCTCAGACTACGACACGGACACTTTTTGTCTTTCCCGGCGTTCAGAGCTGCCCATACCCATGCAGCATGTCGCTGCTGTGTATGCCTATGCCTCTTTTCTTGCACGATGCTCAAGGAGTACCGTGCAGTTGTCCAACCCTACCTCAGCTTTGCTGGTCTGAGAAAATACAATTAAGCCCGTGGAACTTTGTCAACATCAGCCATGACTGGCGCTGCAGCAAAGTTCCGGCATCTCTGCCTATCTTACGGGGCAAAATGTTGTGTCTTCTGCAGACAGATCTTTTAGGTACGTTTATTGCTCTTTCTGATCTTTTCCGTGTTGAATACTCGACCTGTCCGCCTCTAGACACCGAAAACGAACCGAATCAAAGTGTATAGGCCGAAGCTTACTGCGAGCGTCCATCGCATCTACCACCCCTCGACACACTCGACCGCTTCTGCACCAGGAACCCCGATCATATATGTGAAGAGGACGGGACAAGCAATGCCTTCCTAGACCCGGGCTAGATGAATTTACCACCCAAGCGTGGCACGTAGTGACCACGCTTTCTTGTAAAAATTGTCCGTCGGTACCCATGCAATTTCTCGACGAAGGTGTCCTCTTCTCTAATTCACCTTGATTTACACCATTGTCAATGCCAACGTGCGGAGGGCTTGAGGAGTTCGATACGGAATTTTTGTTTCCCTTTCTCACTACTCACCGTGCTCCTTGAATGGATCTCAACTCTCAACATTGCATCGGGGGGCAGCGCTGATTTAGGTTCAATGTTTCCGTTCACATTCTCTTGATGCGCTTGCTGATTATCTTCCATCCAGCCTCAACTTACCAATGCTTCTCGTGAACATATCACAATACATCGACCTCCATGGACTTCCTCATTCTTTGACAAGGAAATTGGGGTGAGATCGGGAAATGCATTGACATCGGAGAGAATGAAATATGATTCTTCCGCATCGGGGTTTTGATCGTACAGTCATATTCACCTTCGTCTCTTGCTTTGCGCGTACATTCACCTGATGAGTTTAGTTCTCAAGCTGCACTATCAGTTTATATGTAGCCATTGGAGTGGCGGTGCACCATGAAGAACATACCCCTTACCTTCCCCACTCCATTAAGTCCGGTCGTTTTCCGGGTTGCGAATGCCGAAGCTGTATGTAGTGGTGCGCGGGGCATTGGCAGTTGTACCTACAAATCCCTTTTAGGTGAAGCAGTCAGGAATAACTTGTGCTGCGCTACTTTAACCTTTGTTATTCCATTCAGGTGATGAATGAATGAGTGACGCATTTGCGACAGTTTGGGTCAAGTTGACATTGTATGGCAACTCGAACTCAAAATCTTGTAAGGTGACTTTACTTGGTACTATATAGATGAGTACGGGTATTGCTTGGCATAAAGAATACAGGCACCAAGACGCAGGGACAGTACTAAAGGGAACGAAAGACCAAACCGAATGACAGAAGAAACAAGGAGCATTAACCTGATCACGACAGGGAGGTTGCCGACGAGACCCTTATTTGCCACCCGATTCGATTCCTACTCACGATATATGACATGAACAACGTCCAACCTTGGGGTCAGAGGGGCTGCTCGAGGAGCTTTCGATATGGGAGCAACGACAAAGCTCTGATTCGGATTCAGAGTCCGTGTCGTGAATGGTCACAACTTTGACTCGCTTCTGCTTCGGCATGGAGAGCCGATGGGACGACTCTGGTTCGGATTTGGAGTCCGTGTCATGGATTGAAATGACTTCGACTCGCTTCCGCTTCAACGAAGGCCGAGGTGCCATCCTCCGGGGTATGTGAGTTGAAGATGGCGTAGGTAAGAGAGAAGGCTGGCGGTTGGCAGGTAGATCATTGGAGCGGAAGTGGATGGAGTGGGCTAGGCCGGTGTTAGGTTCAACTGGACTTTTCTGTGCTACTAGAGGATCAGATATCAAAGCTACTTCTTTCTCTGTCAGGTGTGCTCATGATCAGTCAAAATCCGCTTTCAGATTCGGAGAAGGCATTTTTTACCTTCAATGGTTTCTTCAATTTGAGCGTCCCGCTTGACTATTGGCTCGAAGATTGGGAATCCGAGAGAGCGGGCGAAGTCCGCAGTCATGGGATCAAAACCTCTGGCGACTTGCCATGCATGAATGGCATCGTATACGTGTTTGGGCCATGTACGAAGAGAAACCTCGACTCGCCACAGTACTATATTCGGCAGGCCTATGCGTTTGCATTCAGTTTCAGGGATCTCGTTGGTGCCGTTCTCGCCGAAGGACCAGAAAGTTATCTGACTCATCCAAGGGTCGAGATCTGCAAGGCTCGACGGTGGTAATCGAATGAAAAGGTAGACAGTCGGCGGAGAATCCAGAACCACGGCACCAGACTGATCCAGTTGTGGTTGTATATCAAACTCAATCCATAGATGAGGTATGACTTCTCTCAATTAGTGAATTGTTATTGGCAGCGCACAATTTGTGAGAACGTACGATAGGTTGCTGACCCCCCATTGGATACCTCACTGAGACTATGGGCCTGAGATAACCACACTGTTCTGAGCGCAGGGCCCATGTAGATGGTTAATGTATGAGTGGATCCAGAGATATTTTTGAACTCATATCTAGGGTGCCTGAGTACGATCGAATTGCTAGATAGATGAAATCGCTGACCGCATCAATCCACTTTCAATCAACGTCTTGTTGAGCAGCGTATCGGGCTCCCACGTCTTCCACGGGTCAGCAAGACCTTGTTTCGATATAGCAATCTGCTCTAGCCGTGCTCCTGAATAAATAGTGCCAAGGCATAACTTGCCTATAAGCTCCCGGACTTTAGCACATGCGATATGCTCACGTGAAAGAGAACACAACCAAGGACCGCGAGAGGTGTGCTTTTCCTAGAAAAGGTGAGTTGCACCACCTCGATGTCCCAGGGAGTCAATAGCCAATAGATCTTCTATAGGCATAACGCAGGCATGGCGATTGGCATATCGTAAAACATCGAGGTCAAGGTTCCTAGCTCCAGTTTTGCTAAAGAATCTGGCGCAAGTATCGTCACTGAGCATCTCTATCGCAGAAGGCATTCCTTCACAATCGTACTGAACCTTCGTACATTCTTGGCCGTGGAACGGTCCTGCGGGTCCATAAGCGATACGACGTGTTCGCGTATTCAGCCATAGATGACACGGGAGAAAATTGAAGCACATCTGAGGGCATGTAAGCTTATTGTTGTCGGAGGTCTGAGTAGACTTACCCTTTGTCGCCAAGCGTAAGCCTATACAGCTAAGTAAAACTTCTGCCAAAAGGTACCCTCCATTTTTTGGTCCAAGTAACCCAGGGGTAGCCATTCTATGCCAATGTTCAGTCGCTATCAGAGTTCACCTGAATCTGCATGTTCACATACCATCATAAAAGAGAAGGGCTGGCACTTTCGAGCGATTGATTCCAAATAGCTGTGGAAACATCATATTTTCACTGAGGGTACTCAATACAACGAAGATTAGAGTGCAGAGCCACGAACTCAGCTTGGGAGTATTTCATGAAATCCTTCTTCCAAGCCTGTCCGAATGGAATATGAGCCGGCTGGAAGATCGAGAGAATAACGAAACTACCTTCAAAGCGTCTTTGCCATGATACGAGAAGGCTGTAAACACTTCGTCGTCTCCATAAAGCTGGGCTTGATGAACGGTTCTTCGGTACGAGTCTACCCAAACACGTTTGCCATCCTTCCATTCTAATTCCCCTTCATCTACCGAACAAAGTTTCTCCAGGTTACGGATATCACCACGAATGATGTTATGATACTGACCCAGCAAGTTTCAGTCAGCATAGCTGAATCTCGTCGAAAGTTGACGAACAACTGACCTGATCGTATTCGGTCTCGCTATCATGCTTCCTCCTCTCCCTCTTTACGATCGTTCTTCCTGGTCTTCCAACATGCACAATCCGGTTGTTGATAGTCGTTCGATTATACTGATCGCGATGAACAACACTGAACCTTGCATTTCCACTGATAGCTACACCTTGGGCATTGGCAATCTCCATGACAGCCCTGAGTACTGGAATGAAGGGAAATCTTGTAAAACGCCAGCCCAGCTGTATCTACTACTTGACCGGAGGTCCAGGGAATGATAGCGAAAGAACGGTGGTAAGGTTCCAGCGAAGACAGCTATGGTCGTGGGAAGCTCTGGAGACCAGTCGTGACCGCGGGTGTCGTCCTTTCCTTTTTACCTCCCAAAAGTAAGCAAACAATCATACCGTTCACAAGACCTCAATAACACCCCGCACACTTTCTCATAGTGGAACGTGTCGTCGTCAAACAAGGTCAGATTCGGAGGTCCTGTGTCGATACTTACTTTCGCTCATACAATCATCGAACGAGTCTCGCCTGATCGGTTGGAAGGATGGTTAATTACCAGGGATCTTGATCTACAAGGGACATAGACGAATCAGTGTCGATATTGTGACGGGGGACGGTGGACGTGAGGGTTTCGCCGTATATTGCAACACTGGATAAGGAGAGGCAGTGGGTAATGCTGGTCATTACGGGTCCCCTCTAAAAATGAGCGAGTCATAACTTCAAATGCCGCCCCTTTCCTATCATCATTCACGTCACTGCTTACAGGACATAACGCATAACCATCCATACTATACACTTGATGTGCCCCTGCTAGTACCTCACGATTGGCGAGGTCTTGAGGACTCCCCCCATACTCATACTTTCAACACTGAAACCTACCAAACCTCCGAGACTGCATCCAGAGGAAGAGCTAGACGTACGTTTGGAAGGCGTGTACTTGACATCTCATGTATTGTCGATCTTGTTGCGAGGACGAAGGTAAACTTGAAGTTCCCAATACGTCAACGGAACATGTACGTCCGCCGTACTCCATCAGTGCTTACGCGCTCGACTCACAGGGCATACGAGGAGTATGAATTGGGAGAAGGAGAGGGAGTAAAAGAATACCATTGTTCGTCGGTCGCTGGCCGCACGATATTGTTGAAGACGATGTAGATACGAAGGAGCTTTTGAATGAGCAAGTCATACAAATTCAAGTCTTACGATCTTAGTGGTGAGTCTACGTGTCAAGGTGTATTCCATCCTGTGTTGAATACTGGAGGATAGAACTAAATTCAACCTCGCATTTGACCTTATAGGATGTATTCGTAAACATGCGCAAGAATGAATGTTCGGATCGTGATGACCCAAGCCCGCCAACATGTATCCAGTTTTTCGACTTTCACTATGCAAGCGGTTCGCACTAGATAGCAAAGGCGGAAATATCCGATTGTGGTATGGCACTCCATGACCACCACGAGCCAGTCGAAGCCGAATCTTCGTTCTCTGAAGGATATTGTTCAGCCAAAATTCACGCTCAGACTCGGGAAGCGCTATCTCACCTTTAGGGACTCCAATTCCCTCGAACCGAATAACCTGCTTGACTGCTGGCTCTAAGATTGGCTGGTTGAGAGAGCGAGCGAAATCTGCAGTTGCGGGGTCGAAGCCTCTGGCAATTTGCCATGCATGAATGGCATCATATACGTGTTTCGGCCATGATTTGAGCTGAAGCCTAACACGAGATAGGACTACATTTGGCAGGTTCATGCATTTGGATTCGAACTCTGAAATCTTGCTGATGCCGTTCTTGTCGAAAGACCAGAAAGATATCTGACTGCTTGTCCAAGAATCAAAGTCTGCAAGGGTTGGTGACGGTAGTTGAATGAAAAGGTAGACGGTCGGTGGAGTTTCCAGAGTTGAGATACCAGGTTGCTCGAGTTGTGATTCAACGTTGAGCTGAACAACTAGACAGGGTATGACTACTCAAATCAGTGAATTGCAACAAATAGCACCCTGAGACTATTCATGAAACCACACGTACAAGCCTCTGAACTCCCAGCGGACGCCTCACTGAACCTAGCGGCCTGTGACAACCATGCCATTCCGAGCGTCGGACCCGTGTAGAGGACTAATGAAGTAGAGTCCCCGATGTTTTTGTTATTGAATTGAAACCTAGGGCGTTTTAGTGCAATCAAATCGTTGAATAGACTAAGTCACTGACCGCATCAATCCACCTCCAATCAGTGTTTTATCGAATAACACATCGGGCTCCAATGTCTCCCATGAATCGGCAACACCTTGCTCTAACAAAGCGATCTGCCCCAGCTGTGCACCTGAATAAACAGCATTGGGACATAGCTTGCCTATGAAATCCCGAACCTCGTCGTGTAAAATGTGTTTACAGATGGGGGACAGCCAAGGACCACGAGAGGGGTTCTTTTCCCAGCAGAAGGGAGCAGCACCACCTCCACAGCCTAGGGAGTCAATACCCAGAAGGCCTCCAATAGACAAAGGGCGAGCATAGTGACCGGCATATTGAATAACATTGAGGTCAAGATCCCTAGCTCCAGTTTTGTTAAGGAATTCAACGCAAGCATTGCTGTCGAGCATCTCCAACGCAGAAGGTATGTCTTCGCACTTGGACAGAACTTCTGTAGGTTCACAACGGACGTACGGTCCCCGGGGCCCAGAGGAAGTGAGAGCTGTTCGCGAATTTAACCACAGATCAAACGAGTATGACTCGAGGCCTATCTGAGGACGTGTAATTTTGTTATTGCTGAGACGTGAACAACCCTACCTTTTTCCCCAAAGTATAAGCATATATGCCGAGGTAAAAGCTCTCCCAAAATTTCACCTTCACTTTCTCATACAAATGACCCAAAGGTAACCATTCTAGGTCAATGCTCAGCGCTCTGTCACTCTCAGAGTTCGCCTGAAGGATTACACACCGTCATGAAAGAGAAGGGCTGGTACTTTCGAACGATTGATTGCGAATAGTTGTAGTAAGACCGCTGGATCGCTGAGAGCGGTCAGTATGACGAAGGTGAGTAAACGAAGTCACGCACTTGGCTGGAGAGTATTTCATGAACTCCTCCTTCCAAATCTGCAACTAAAAATCAAGAGACGATTAGACAGCGAGTTGAGCGGTGGCGAACCTTTTCAGCATCTCTGCCATGATATGAGAAGGATGTGAACACCCTGTCGTCACCATAAACCCGTACTTGATGAATCATTCTGCGGTAGGAGTGACATGTTCCGACAAGTTGGCCATCTTTCCGCTCCCAGGAGTCCCAAACATCTACCGCAGAAAGCTGCTCAAGTTTGTGGATATCACCTCGAATAACCTCGCGATACTGAACCAAGAGAGCTTCGGTCAGTATACTAGTATCTTGTCGAGTTGTGAATAGCTCACCTGGTCGTATTCGGGATCGCTATCGCGTCTTTTCCTCGCCCTCTTCAAGACCGTCCTTCCTGGTCGCCTCACATGTACAGTCCGGTTGTTGACAGTCATTTGATTATACTGATCGCGATGAACGACACTGAGTGTCGCACTTCCACTGATAGCTACGTCTCGTGCGCTGGTAATTTCCATGGTAGACTGATTGGTAGACGTTAACCGTTGCGGTAGAAGGGGTGTTGAAACGTGGCATGGTTTATCAAAAGGTTCCAGCGCCAATGTGCTGATGGGCGCTGAGGAATCCTGAAGATCCGTCCTGGGTTCTGAGCGGAAACTTGAGGACTCCTTGCCTCTAGGAGTGACTCCGTGCAATCTGGATAGAAGAACAGAAAGAGCCGTTATGTAAGGAACGTCCGGGGACGCGAGATATCAGAGATTCAAGGCCCTCGCAGGCGGGGATTCTTTACGGGTAATCACTAGTGATCAACACACTTTGTACTTAGCTTGAATAGTTCTAAACTGATCTCACATATTGCGTACGTGGGTATAGCTTGATTAGAGCATTGGTAATGTACGAAATAAAGGGTAAAAGAATGATTACGAGTGGAAAAGCTTCACGATTCTTTTCATCATTCGCCCCACTGTTTTGAGTAGTCTAGCACCTCGAGCGCGAAGGCTATCCGGAACCTTAGGAACTGCAGAAGGCGTCGGCGATGGCGTGGGTGATGGTGATGAAGAAGTACTTGTGGAGGGTGTGTCATTGCCTGAAGATGATGAGCACACTGGCCCGTTTGTCAGACGAAATGAGCACATACCGGATTGATTCAGTTTAGTAAAGTATCCTTCATCAATCTTCCGTGCATCTTCAATCTTGCGTCGTCGCTGTCCCAGCACTAGTTCATCCTTAAGTCTGTTATGGCAAACAATCAGGCAACAGGAGGATATGTAGCAACAAGAAGACTCACGTTTCGAACGCCTCCAACTCCTCTATGAGTTCCGCCGGATCAGTCACTTGCTTAAGTTCAGTGATGTCGAATGAAGTCCGGAAGACCACCAACTCCATCAACTCGGCGTCAATTTCTTCGATCTCTTCGAGAATCTCTTCAAGTTTCATGGCACGTTCCATTTCATGGGTCGGGTTCCAGCTCTCATAAACACCACCATCAGAACCTTCATCATCTTGAGAATCGGCATGAAAAGCCTTCGTTGGAGTCGGAGAGACCTGCTGCTCGGGTGGTGCCAACTGTTCTGAACGATTCCTGCAGTCCACGGCGACGTATCCGAACCATCGAACCGCGTCGTCAATACTGAGATGCAGGCGCATTGGAGGAGCTCAACGGTGTGGCATCGAGCAAAGATAGAGAAGTTTGTGGAAATATAACAATCATTCCATGGCAAAGGTTGTCCGGGATCCAGTGGTGCACGCCCAAGAGGATGCGACGTGTTTGGAAGGACAGGAGCGCACATTCCTGGATCGATTGGTTGCTGGTTCTCGTCCTCGTACTTAAGGCCCTCGTGAACAAAGGAAAATGAATAGCCATAGTACGGTACATCTGGCCAGAAGAGACCGTCGCGCTGTGTGAAATAGGATTGGTTTAGATGCATCAAGTGGAGACAGCTAGAGCAAACATACATCCCCCACAAGTGCAAGATATTTCTTGTTCTTCAAATTCTGACAAGCCTCTGTGAGCTCTGGATTGTCGAGGTGGGCGACGGATTCCACTGCATCGAGCTGAACGACGACAAAATGTCCGGGTGTTGGCAAAATGACCGGTACCATGACTGAGGACAAGCTGAGAGGAATAGTACCGTGACATTTCAGATGAAGGGTTTATATCATTTCCAGTCTACCACACAACAATGGGCGAGGTTGTGTGGCGAACTGGTCCAGTGTCACTGTGCTTCGAAAAAGGGTTGACTATGCGTTCCCACGTGATGCTCTTGCACCTCTTCACCGGAACTATCATGAGTGCCACAGCCCGCTGTACCGCCTGTTTTCTCCTGAGCTATTATTCTCTGATTGTCCGTCTGGATGTGGCATCGAATCGAAGTACCCCATGCTTCAGAATCTAGTGACGCAAGTTTTGTCCTGGTCAAAGTCTTTCACCGAATGCACTTGGGTTTTCCTAATAAAAAAGGGCTACCTGATATATAATGGCATCTTACCTCAAACAGAGCCACCCCAAATTCTTCATTCTTTATTCTCTACCCGCAGGACGGGACTCTGCTTCTATGTCCCTCCGTGCCCCCATGGCTTCGGTCTTGCGCAAAGTCATAAGGATTGGTTCCTCGAGTCAGCCTCCCGTCAAATCTTGTGACGACGTCAACTGTTCTGGTTCATGGAACACGCCCAGAATAGGTCCGTCTGAGCCACAGATTGGAGATATATTTTCTATCTCCATGTCTATCTATACGCCATTCAAAACCTTGCTAGGGGTCAAACTCAAAGATTCTGAATCTTACTACACGGCTGGGGGAACCAAGGGTGCACGTCCGTGTATCATTATTGACACTCGTAAAATGCGTGCCATCTACATGGTCCTCTTGATGGCTTCATTCGACAAATCTGAGGAAGCCGACGTCCCTCAGCCCTTCAAGCAATTCCTGATCCCCATCCCGACGTCTTATAGACCTATTAAGGGAAATATGGAACACATCCATACTACCCCAGAATGGGAGAGCGCACCCCAGTATCTCGTCCTTATCCCTGTGCCATGCCCCAAGAGTAGACTCATGGAACGATGGAGTTCCCACAAGGTCGATAGCTCGAAGGGGAAATTCGATTTCTACCTCGATGATCTCGCCCTAGCAACTTTAAGGCGTCTCGCCTTTCAGAAGCGCCAATACTGGGAGGAAAAGGGAAAATACGAGCTTACTCGCGAAGAGTATCTCAAACAACTCGATAAACTTAAAGAAGTACGACCACGTCGCCTTCACCATACTCACCAAGAACCTAACAATGACCTCAGGAACAAACCAAATCGTTCTGGGTAGGCGTTCTCATTTTTCGTGAGCCTTCCCCACTAATTGCGTTACACAGGCCAAGTCCCAGAAGACTCGCAGTCAGTTTACTGGGTTCAAGCGTAGCATTCGCTCGGTGCGTCGCCACGAGTCACTCCAATTTAGTCTAGGCTATAACCGTGGCTTGTCTCTCTAGAACCTACCGTCGTTGGCGGAGACCCCGGAAGAGAAAACAGACCTTGTAGCAGAGGATGGTTGGTCGCTAGTCAAGGTAAGCTTTGTTCCCGTTTTCATTTTTCATACCGGGGCGCATGCTGACTGCCACTTATTACCAGCGCCGAAAAACTAACCAGGAGAACAAGCCTCCTGCCAGTCGTTCCATTAAATCTCGACATTGCTAAAGAGTCCCGTGGGCGATTGATTCGTCCTTTGACATCCCTAGTATCCGTTCTTTGATCCATTGTACTATCACATTCCTTTGGTTTCTCTTGTAGCATACAAATTATTGGACTATCTACGCATGTATTGGCATAAGTATCTATGTAATCTCTCTTTTTATGTATTCTAGTTTGTAGATTCTCAAAAACAAGCGCTTCCTCCATTGAAAACTATCTGGACAATGTACATTTGGACCAGGGATGTTCCAAAAACCGCAACCGCTCCTCGATTCCAACCGCCATGGAAACGACCACGCCGCGCAGGCTACAAGATGGCGAATGCTGATATACCCGATTGAGGTGTGGTACTCCATGACCACCATGAACCAGTCGAAGGAGAGGTAGTTTCTTCTTTCCCTGAAAAATGTCGCTCAGCCCAAACTTGCATTCGAACTTGGAAACAATATCTCACCTACTGCTTCATCGGATTCACTGTCTGGCATTACTAGGGACATCGGAATTGCTTCTTTCTCTGTTACGTGAAGTGAGATAACGATCAGCCGTTGCAAGAGACGGAGAAGCAAACTTACTGGCTTCAGGCTCCCCGAACCGATCATTTTGCCTGACTATTGGTTCTAGGATCGGCAAGCCGAGAGAGTGAGCGAAATCCGTAGTAGTTGGGTTGAAGCCTCTGGCGATTTGCCATGTATGAACGGCATTATATATCTCCTCGGACCATATATAAAATTCGATGCTGACACAATCCAGGACTATATTCGGCAGGCCCGTGCGTTTACACGCGGTTTCGGAAATCTCACTGGTACCATACTCGTTGAAAGACCAGAAAGATATCTGACCACTCGTCCAAGACTTGAGATCTGCGAGGTGTTGCGGCGGTACTCGAACAAAAAGGTAGGCTTTTGGAGGTTTTCTGGGGCGGAGTCACCATATTGTTCTAGTTGCAATTGTAGACAAAGAACAGCCTGTAGATGGGGTATGACTACTCCGGATCAGTTAACCTTTATTGACAGCGGATAAATCATGAGAACATACAAGTCCCTGAGCCCCCAATCGACACCTCGATGTACCTATGGGCCTGCGATAGCCACGCCATTCCGAGTGGACTCGCGTACAGGAATAATAAACCAGGAATGATACTCCCGGTAACATTGCTGAAAATGTCGAACAGTTCGGCTTCAAATCGAAACCTAGAGCATTTAAGCGCAATATCATCGTTAGATAAAGTCGCTGACCGTATCAGTCTGCCTTCGATCAGCGTCCTGTCGAACAGCACATCGGATAAGAATAGTGTCTTCCATGGGTCGGCAAGATCTTGCTTTAATAAGGCAACCTTCTCTGGCTGCGCACATGAATAGACAGTGTCGAGGCATAGTCCTTCAACGAAGTCCCAGACTTCATTACATGTGATACACTCCGGTGAGGTAGAACACAGCGAAGGGCCATTGGTGAGATACTTCTTCCAACCAAATCGAGTTCTGCGTTCTTGACATCCCAGAAGGTGGATACCCGAAGGACCTTCGATAGGCGTAAAGCAGGCATGATCATAGGCATGTTGTAAAACGTCAAAGTCGAGATTCCCAGCTCGAATTTCGTTGAAGAACCTGACGCAAGTGTCACCGTTGAGCATCTCTATGACAGAAGGGATATCTTCGCAATTTTACGGAGCTTATGCATGTCCAAAGTAGGCGTACGATCCTTGGGTTCCAGAAGAGACATGACCAGTTTGCGAATCTAGCCATAAACTAAACGATAAAGGATCGGGGGTTATCTGAGGGTATGTGAGTTTATTAGCGTTGAGACCTAAACAAACCTACCTTTCGCGACCAAGCACGAGTGTATATGCCCAAGTAAAGTCTCCCCCAAAAAGCCTTCTCCACTTTCCAGTACAAATGACCCAAGAGTAACCATTCTGTGTTAATGCTTAGTTGCTCTCAAAGATCACCGGAAGCAGCATTGTTACGCACCGTCATAAAGCAGAAGGACCGGCACCTTTGAGCTATTGATTCCGAACAACCAGAATTGGACTGCCGGGTCGCTACGACACTGAATCTTGCATCTCCACTGATAGTTATGCCTCTTGCACTGGTGAACATAATACTAGTAGGCTAGGTCATCAGCACGGCGCTCTACCTCGAGCCTCTGTCAAATACTAGAATCGGAAATTGGACTACGATTGAATTTAGAGAATTGCAAGTGTGTCGATCTGAAGGAGAAGATCAAGGTTGGGGAAGATCATTGTCGACGCAGGCCAAATTTGATGCACATGGTCTGTGCGCGGCGGTCACGGTATTCTCAGGCAGTCGCGTCCGACGCCGGTACGATCTTGCCTCTCTGCTCGTCTTCATTGACTTCTGTGTGCTCGTTCTCATACAACTTACCCTTCAGGAGATGGACTCATGCCCGTATCTTTTTTGGGACATGCAGTTGGGTTAAGCTAGACCAAGACCAAGTGCGATGGAGTCGTGAGTAAGTGAAACAGTAAGTACTAGCAGCTGGTTATACCATCTAGCCTTAAAGCAGGCAATTCCAGCTCAATCTATCGGCTTGGAGAAACTATATAAGCACATCCGCCTGCCTCTTTATCCGAGTCTATCATACTCCTCAAGGTCCTTCACAAGCCTACCCCATCGTCCATCATGCCATCCTACAATTCTCTTCCACTCCTCGCTATCCTCACCCCACATCACTTTACACCAAACCAACATCCCAGCGAGACTGAAATCAACGAAGCAAACCCTATCTCCCATCACGAAACGATCCTCTTTTCCTATCCATGAATTTACGGTACCGAAAGCCGCCTCAACTTGCTTCCAAAGCGCCTCTTTCTTCTCCTTGGGTAGCTCCATCTCCATGAGTTCACGACCGTACATCTCTACTCTCGTCCTACGGAAATACTCTTCGCTCCGTGGATTCAGCATCTCAGCTTCACTCTGAAGAGCTATCGGCCCGAGCGTTGGAAGCAATCGAGCTTTCACCCCATCGGTGAACGCATGCTGGAGGGCTTTAGTGCCCGGCGGGAAAAGCACCTTCTCAGGTGCACTGGGATACGTTTGTTCGAGATACTCGGCAATCTGGATAGAATCTGCAAGGCGAACGTCGGTATTGAGATCGTGAATAGCGGGAAGGGTATATTTTGGTTCTCCATTTGGCTTCGTCATCGTTGGCGACACTCCAATCGATTTGAGGGTTTCCTCAATATCGGGGAACTCGACCCAGACCACTTCATACGCAAGTTTCTTGTAGTTGAGGGTGTACCTACGTACCACCATTGGTGAACTTTAATGCGAAAGTGTTAGTGAAATGAAACTCACGCTATTTTTAAGGTGTTAGGTGACCAAGAAACGCCCTTCTGTTTACACGGGATATCGTAGAAACGGATGTTCTGCGGCATGGGTGTAAATTCACGGTAAGCTTCATGTCTATTTATACTATCTTTGATGAGGCCCCGAGCTGACTCGAATTCTCCAAAGATCAGAGTTCTCAAGTACAACCCTGTTCCATGCTTCTCAGTTCTGGTGACCCAACAGATTTGGTAGATCGATTCAACTACTAGTATCGTACAATCGTACGCTCTATATAGATCTTGATGGATACTTCTACCAAAATCTACTGGTACGAACAAATAATATATAATGGTATATAATGGATAATACACCCTATCGCACCATACAGGAAAACAAGATCACAAATGATCCAAAATGAACGTGGAAACGATCCAAGAAACCCCAATCACCGTCGGCCTCCAGCAAGGACACGGTATCACATGGAGAGCCAAGAGAGCACACCTACACCTGTACCTCCACCAAAGCTAATCCTTTCCATCTCCAAAAACCCCCACACCATCTTCTTCCACATGCCTACTTTGACTCCCACTGTTGCTCTTTTTAACCTTCTTTTTCTCCCTCTCTCGATCTCGTTCTTGATTCTGGTTTGACGAAGAATCGGTATGCGTAGAAGGCAGTGACGGTGGTGGTGAAGTAGGCGTCGCAAGATAGGCGTAGGCCCTGAAAGGTCTTTGCCTGTCGTTCGAGAGAGAGGGTTTGCATATCTGCGCGAGCGTCACCTCAATATATGTAGCACCAAAGCAAAAAAAAAAAAAAGCAAACATACCAACAGTCACCCGCATCTTCAAGCACGCGTCAATCCTAGCTGGATTCTTCTTGTCCTCTGCCTTAAACTTGTTTTTACATTATTTTCTATCTCGGCCTGGGAGAACGTACGAGATGAGTTCGTGATTTTCGCCGTATTGCACGAGGGCCTGGGACGTATCAACGTTAGCTCTAGTATGTGGTATGAGGGAAACAGAAGGGACGCACGTCAAAGAACAACTCGGTTTCCTCTCTACTCCGGCCACCGCGTAACTTCTTGCCGTAGGTACCGGAATTGACAAACTTTGTCATGTCGCTTTCAATGACACGTCCGTACCCAGAAGTTGCTTCTTCGACGTCACTTTCGATACGGTTGACGGCTAGTAACCTATTTGAGTGTTAATGTGTAGGAGACGAGAAAAGAAGATGGCACGTACTGTTTATATTGTTTCGCCATTAGGTCCAATCCGAATCTGGTGTTGAACCGCGATCGTTGTAGGTTTCCGTAGTCAAAACCATCTTCTCCAGCGGCAACGTCATTGTCATTCACGCTATGATTAGACGGCCCAGCCTCAGCGTTCTCAATAGGCTCGGTGTTGCCCTCAACGAGTACCTCTCCTTCACCATCCTGATCGTTCTCTAATAACTTCTCTTTCTCATTCTCCTTTTTTTCTCCTTCGCAGCACCCCCTCTCTTCCTCTTCCTCAGGCAACCCATACTTCTTCCTTTCCATCAATATCTTCATCCTAGCCCTCTTCACCCTATTCTGCTTCTTCCATTCAGTGTGATTCCACGTCACCTCTTATACATGTCCTTGACCAGTGTCTTTGCACAATGCAGCCATAGTAATCACCGTAGGAGAAGCGGTAGGATCAAATCCTGGAATGGGAGTGTTGATTTTTCCTACACTTTTTTTACAACGACGGTTCTGCGAATGGGGTTCTGTCGTTGGTAGGGGTGAGGTGGAGTTGGCATCTGCTTCGGGCCTAGTAGTAGAATTGGATGTGAAGTTATGCTTCCGTCTAGGGTTCTTGGGGACTTCAGTTCCATCTTTCTCGTTGGATTTGCGTTTTCAAATTCGTCTTTGTCGTCGGTGATATTAACAGTGGCTGGAGTGTCGTGTGAAGAGGTTGGGGAGGCGGCACTGGTATGAATATGGGTATAACAGCAGGTGCTGGCGCTGGTAAGGACATAGCAATTGCTTGAGGTTGCGGTTGCGTCTAGAATATTGGAGTTTGGGTTGGTGCTGGGGTTATGATGATGAAATGGCTATTGGTTGAGGTATTGAGGATTGAATGTGCCATTGACATCGATACTGACGTTGATACTCCTTGTGAAGAAGGCACAATCACTAGCACGCTACCTCGAATCCACAACCCTTTCCTTCTCTTTCCGAAGCTGAGACGGTGGCGCCGGTGTAGCTGCATTTCGCGCCTGACTTTGTTTCGGTCCTGGCGTTGTGCTTGGACTTGCACCAGATCGAGGTTTCGCAAGCAGTCTGAATATCGGCCCTCCTTTTTCGAATAAGAATAAGCAAAAAGAATAAGAGAAACAAAGGAAATATATGCACAGTCATGGTGATTCAGACCATTGTTATCTTTCTACTCTGCAGGAGAGCTACTCAACCACACCACAACTACCACATTCCTCATTAGCAGTCCTCTAAACCCTCTGTTGGGACGGTACTCATGGAACTAAAACCCAAGAAATGTTTAGCTTGATTGTGGGCCCGGGAGTTCAGGTAAATCGTACGGCTATAGTGTTGTGCCGCACTACTGAATATCCTCAGGGTTACGATTTCAATAACGCTTCTTCAGGCATCTCCTGTCAGCAATGCGTTGAATCGGATACCATTTATTGTCATTGGTCGAGGCTTGGGATTAGAAGAAAACAACCCACCCCTGGTTCCGATTTCGTCCTTCACAAGCGACAGGCTCCATGCAAGACGGGACTTGCCTCATTTCGACTTTTCCTCTGTGTACGAAACCGCAACGCTCATGAATCGTAGCAAAGTGACGAGTTCACGCTGTCAAGTCCACCAACCCATGTTGGAGCTGTCGGAATATCAAGGTCGTTGGCTCATGCATACCGAGATATGGGACCATAGCAGGTTTTCTCTCGGCGTTCCACAGGCATTGTAGCTGACCTTACTTGCCTCGAAGTCTTCGTCATATATTCATTTGGACCTTTTCTAAATTTTCTGAATACACTTATTTGGACAGTCTCGAATGGTCGGAGGACATCTCGCTTTTGGCCAATCTCACTGTCGGATGTTCTTGAATTCCGACCAGCGGTGGAGATTCTGACTGCAGCTCGACAGTTTCAGCGCATCGAGTCACGTTCACCCCACACTCTATTGCAATGAGTCAGTTCACCGAGCTAAGACTAGCGCCATTCCGAACTTGTCGGAAAACCTTTATTGACCGTAGGCGAAACATTCAGTTTCCTATCGTCGATGAACGACGCCCTGACTGCGCGCACCACCCTTCCTTAGCTTTGACATATTCTGGGTAGAGCTGCGGACACCAGAGACCAGGGCTTCCACGCAAAGGTCACTAAGCGCTCAAATCTTCCAACTCCTTGAACTTCAGAGGTCGAGTCAAAGACGAAGAGCAACCATCAGGGTCGAACTGAATAGAATTTTGATGTGATCGAAACTGCCTGATTGGTTCGGATAAAAGACTTAGGGCCTGTTTGTGGCATCGGGAAGGAACCCGGACCTGGGTCTGGGTAGACCTTCCGTGATGTTCACAGACCCGTAGCGACTGGGATCCCGGATGTTACATAGGTTGTCACTAATAGTCACAGACCCACCACGCTTATCACTCATCCGTCCCATCTGCAGCTTTTTCCGCACACAAAACCAATGCACAACGCAAACTTCATCATTGACAGACTTTTTGCAGCCCCCCATATGTCAAGATGTCTGGAATTGAGGTAGTAATAAACGTGGTACGTGAATGTGGTAAAAGAGGGAAATGAATGTGAGGGATAACGAGTTGGACTCACGAGGGGCGTGAACTGTGTTGTGACGGAAGAGAACGGTGCCGCCAAACAGAACTTTTTCGCCTGGACACGGTGGATTATTCAGCACCGACACTGGACCAGCCGTACGGCTCAATTTTGGCGTGGTCCGGGCTCCTTCTCGGTGCCACCAAACAGGCCCTTAGATCATTATCAGAAATGGTTTCTGAGCTCTTCAGGCTTTCAGCGTTCAAGCTTCAAGTTGGTTGCTGCCCCGGTCCAAGCCTCCGAGGTCGCCCAAAGCTGGCAAAGTACACAATAATTGCCTTTCCGGAGTGCTCCAAATACCCTAGATGTGCCTAGACGCCATATGTGCAAGTACGCGCGTAGGTAGGTAGCCCGGATCGCACAAAAAAGTTTATGACCCGTCTCCAGGGGGTTATAACCCCGGTCCCCCGGTGGTTATAACCCACCAAAACCGGTCATAACCAGTGTTGCACGGCTAAGATGTCCGTGTGTCCCAAATGTAGCCAAAATGTAGCCTAGCCCAATTGCAAGTCAGAATGACGGACACGTTTGTAGCTGTGTGACCGTGATCGAGAATGCCCGTGCCGCCATCTGGCCCGCTTTTCCGGTGGCCTGATCAGATAATGTCTGCCCGTACCTTCTTCAACTTCACCAATTCATTTTGGGTAGACAAGTGGGAAAAGAATGTTCGGAGTGGCTTTGAAGATGAGATGTTAGTATTTGAGTGGTTGAATATTGATGCCGAAGGGGGGAGGATGAGTTTGATCCTGATGCCGAATACACTGTATTTTAGGTTTTTCATTGTCTTATTTATTATCTGTGATACATGCATGGAACACACTCGTAAAAAAAGCGGCGCCTGCATTAGCGCTCCACGGCTGTGCTACGGCTATGCTACGGCTACGTTTTATGTCGGACGGTGTCGGCTAGTAGCTGTGCCAACACTGAACTAGGTTATGAGTCATAACCTAGTTCTAACTGAGTTATGACCTTTTGCAGTTTTGTGCGATGCGGCCTGTGCGGATGACGCGTCCCGCGGTTCCGCAACCGCACTGAATGTTAATCGAGTCAAAAGTTCCATGGCGCCCATAGATTTCGAAATGAAATGAAAACCGGCTAACCTGAGTTCATATCGAGAAGGTATAAAAAGCGGCCGACAATGTCTCGTTAAAACAGAAACTACAGCCTCTCCAGTCATACGCCTTCAACTAAAGACCTATTCCATCTATCACACAAATGTCTCTCTTCACCACCATGTCAAAGAAATTCTCCGAATCTACTGCCTCTCTCATTCCCAAAGACTCCAAACGCAACTCCTCGTCGTTGTCATCGTCCAAATCAAAAAGTGAGTTGTTTTCAGAATCAAACCTCGAGGTAATACTCACTTCCACGCGTCGTAGATGGCGCTAAGCCAGCCATTTCGGATTCGTGCCCGACAAGCGACTCTGATTTTGCAAAGAAGGCAAGGAAGAATAATTGGGGTGCACCAACACCTACACAACCACGCCTGGGATAGCTGTAGGTTCAGAGTTTGACGGGACGACTGGTATGTGCAATTTGCACTGAGCCCCACTACAAACTAATGAAACCCTAGCACACATAAAGATTTTGTCGCACTTGATAGACAGCACAAAACCCATCGCTATTCTACTATAATTGAGGCTTGCACGCAAGGCCATGGAAAATTGAGTTGCTTCGGCGACGAGGCATCTCTGCTAGCCATGTCGCGTTTTGGCTATTCATTCCGGCGGGGTTCAGACATCTCGCTATGGGTGCATTCGAATCCCATGGAGCATACAGAGCTATATATTAATTCTTATTAATTCTTACCTCCTATGTAACGTTTACTCTCGCTTAATGTCATACTCATTCGCACTACTTGGGGAACCAAAGTACGGACCTCGTCAAATCATGTAATGAGTGTTCTTCCTACTAAAAAATCATTCGAGGAATGTATGTTCTGACCAGTAATGGTCCAAGCCGATCCCGAGAACGTTCTCAGATTCGAACTGCCATGAATACGACCGCGCCGCGCTGGAGTAGGTCATCAAACCGCAAATGCAGATATATCTGATTGCGGTATGGCGGTCCAAGACCACCATGAACCAGTCGAAGAAGATGCGGGTTCTTCTTTCTCTAAATACCGTTGTTCAGTTGAAATATGCCTTCCAGAATCGGGAAACTCAACCCTCACCTGAAACTGTTTCGTCGGAAGTGCTGACCTGAGGTGCTAGGGAATCGACTATCGGAGCTGATTCTTCTGCTGAGTGTCAATTGAAATGTACTTTCACGTTCAGGAACATATCTCACCTTCGAAAATGTCCTCGAACCGAGTGGTTCCTGGTTCGAAAATTGGGAGGCTAAGAGAGCGCGCGAAATCCGTGGTTGTTGGGTCAAAGCCTCTGGCGACTTGCCATGCATGAATGGCATCGTATACATACTTGGACCATTTCTGAAGACGGACATTAACATAATTCAAGGCAACATTTGGGAGGCCCATGCGTTTGCATTCTGCTTCGGGGATCTTGCAGGTACCGTTCGCGTCGAAGGACCAGAAAGATACCTGGATCCACCAAGAATCGATATCTGCCAGACTTGGTGGGGGCGGTCGAAGAAAAAGGTAGACGGAGGATGGGAGTTTCAGAGTAGAGACATCAGATCCCTTGTGTCGCGATACCGAATGACCAGAACAATATAGATCGGGAATGACTACTCTGATTCAGCAAACCGTTACTAGAAGCGGACAACTCATGAGAACATACAACAAGTTCCTGGTTCGTAAGTGGTCAGGTCGGACCTATGGGCCTGCGACAACCATGCCTCTCCGACTACTCTCGTGCTGAAGAAAACAGAGAGGCCGTGTCGGAGCTGTTCATCATCGAATTGAAACCTAAAGCATTTGAGCGACATGGAATTGCTAGGCAATCAAAAAGTGACTGACCTTGTCAATCCACTGTCGATTAGCGTCCCGTCCCTCTCCGAGTTAATCTTCCAGGAGCCGACAAGTCCTTCCTTTACAAAGGTTATCTCCTCTAGCTGTGCACCTGAATAGACAGTGTTCCATCGTAGCTTGCCTACAAAATCCTGGACTCGGGCTTCATCACATTCAATATGTGAATACCGATTACACCGCCAAGAACTATAAGATCCCTCTTTTGTGAAGCGATCATGTAATGTGTGATTGCGACAATTCACGGAGGTGATACCCAAGAGACCTTGGATAGTCATGGAGGCATAACGGTAATAGGCATATTGTACAACATCGAGGTCGAGGTTCCCAGCTCCAGTTTTGTTGAAGAATTTGAAACAGGTGTCGGCGTTGGCCATCTCCATCACAGAAGGCATATCTTCGTAGTTGTACAGAACCCTTGTACTGATGAAAAGAGTGGACAATCCATCAGGTCCAGGAGAGATGCGGCCTGTTCGCGAATTCAACCATGGGCTACCAAAAAGATGGCTGGAGTTATCTGAAGGCATGTAAGTTCTCCTCATTACTGAAAGCTGAACACACCCACCAATCCTTCGCCACCAAGCGTCACTGTATACAGCCAAGTAAAATTTCTCCCAAAAAGTTTCTGACAGTTTGTCGTGGAAACAGCCCAACGGTAACCAATCTGCGCCAATCTTCAATCACCTTCAACATTCGCCTAAAGCAGCATGCTTACATACCATCATAAAAGAGAAGCGTCGGTACCTTTGACCGATTGATACCGAATAGTTGTACCAAAACCGCTGGATCGCTGAGGGAGGTCAATATGACGAAGATGAGGAAGTGGAGACACACACTCGGCTTGACAGCATTTCACGAAATCCTTCTTCCAGAACTGCAAACATGACATGAAGACGAATAAACAGTGAGTAGAGCGATAGCGAACCTTTTCAGCATCTCGTCCATGATAAGAGATTGCTGTAAAAACTCTGTCATCGCCATAAACCTGTGCTTGATGAATGGTTTTTCGATAGGAATATGTCTGGACGAGGTTGCCATCTTTCCATTCCCAGTCCCAGACATCTTGCGAAGAAAGCTGCTCGAGTTTGTGTATGTCGCCTCGGATAACCTCGCGATACTGAGTCCAATAAGCAAACAGCACAGTACATCTCATTGAGTCAGCAGACATCTCACCTGGTCGTATTCGGTACCGCTGTTGTACTTCTTCCTCCCCCTCTTCACGAATGTCCTTCCTGGCCTTCCCACATGCACAATCCGGTTGATAGTCGTTTGATTATACTGATCACGATGGACGACACTAAGTGTCGCATTTTCACTGATAGCAACATTTTGCACATTATTGAGCATGGTAGACTGGATGTTGGTGGTGGTGATGGTAGGAGGAAAAGAATCACTGAAGACATGACATGCTGTATCGACTGAGGGAACAGTGTGTTGAAACGACGACAGAGCGGCAGTTCCAGCGTCGGTGAGGATAAAACTTGCCTGAGTAGCGCAGGTGAGGGACTCGAGGCTCAAGGTGAACAGGATAGAATTCACGAGCTGAAGCAAGTTATCTCGATGTAACGGAGGATGCAGTACAACCACAGCTTGGAATTATTGATGCAGAATAGCTGGAAATGATGCTTGTCTTCCTCTTCCGCGTTGAGATTCAGAAGCCTTAGCCTGAGATCGCATCCACCACCAAAGGCATATCCTTCGCCGACTCTTTTCTGACCACCACACCCGACTTGGGCATAAAACACCAACGTTGTGCTCTCACTCGAGAAAGTACACAGCCAGTTACTGCATTTCCTCCACAAAATATACCACTGCGCAACATTCATGATTTACAGTACGTCCAATGCTATGGATCCACATCCCGTTATCGCGTTTTTCTTCCAAGTCGCAATTCTTCAAGTCCAGAGTCGGTTTTGGGCGTTGGATGAGGGAAGAAGCAAGGAGACAGCTCATGAAGGATAAGCCGAGGACGAAGAAATATCTGGTCACAAATTCGCTCCCCTGGATACAAGCAGACTTCGTTTTCGTGGCATGGGGATCTATCCCTACACCTGTACCCATCACCGTTATTTCTCCTTACCCCTTAGTATTGCTCGACCCATCAAATTCAAAAGCCACCAGCCAACACTCCGAACTACCCAATTCCGTCCACCAGAAACAACTCGTTTCATTGCTGCCTCCCGGCCCCCAGCCGCTGGGATAGTAGATGTCATGGCACTCGGTAGACTCAATTTAGCTTTCTGTTGGCTTAAGTTTGATGAAAGCTGATTAAGAATGCTGCCTTACATCAATGACCTCGCAGCGCTACCGCTATGAATTTCGTTGTGCTACAACAACTTGCGTTGAATGGGACACATCGTCACTCTTCACACGAGCACGAGCACTTGGGAATAGCACAGGCCAAGCTGGAAATTCAATTCAGGAGTCGATGATTATGTGAACGTAGTTCTTATCTAGTGTGTATCACCGACGACTTCACCAAGAAAGAATCTTCAAGCGCTGAGCTGATGCATCCTCCTCTTCCTATCCTTCGAAGTCGTACCCCGACCCTACATCCTTCCCGTTATCGAAAATAGCGGTTTGACCAGAATGCTGCAGATTCGCGCTCAACATGAAGTGATATGGGTGTAGAAAGAGAAGATACGCACTTCCGGAATCCTCACGATCCCAACCAGATTTCGCCAATCTCTGATTTTTGGAAACCCATGTCAGTCGAGAACTTTAGATGACTCGATTGAAGGTGCAACTCACGGAAAAGCCCTCAAGTTTCCGAATCTTCAACACTATTTTCTGGCCCGAGAGATGCACTGTCTGCTCAGTGCATCTTTGAGTTCATGTTGAATACGGGTGAACCAGGACGCCTTCCATATGGTCGGCAGATGCGATTAATCGATCTAAGCAAGGGTAAAGCATGATATCAATACTCAGAAAGTGATGGAAATGCAAAAAGGAGACATACCTCACGCATTATTCATCCGCTCTTTGAGTACGAGAGGCACGAGCAGAGCTAGTATATGTACGCACCCATCGTTAGGTACATCGTATTACCTTTCATGTGCAGCGAGGTTAAGCGTTTGAAGGGTGAGACCCAGAAGATGCGATGGCGTGGAACTAGAAGTAAACCGATATCCAGAGGCTAAAAAGTAACGCGATGGTGTGAGAAGAATTGCTACGTCCGCAACGGGCTCAAGTACGAGCCGGCCTTTCATTCTAACTAGTCAGCAGGGTGTTGGGAAGGTACGCTGGAATTTGTGAGTGTTGGTACCTATGTCTGGATGGACGAAGGTAAACAGGGAATTGAGGATGATGGCGGTTGCGCAGGTGAAGGTTGTGGATTGCCATGTGTAGATCATGAGGCTCTGTGCTCAAAATCGGTCTTGATGATACCGCCACCTTGGCGATTTTTCGTGATACAGTCTATATTTCTTGATATCTGAATACAAAGGATGTTGAAAAAGGGAAGGTGGGGAGTTACGCACCTAATCTGTGGTCACGACCGCCTGTGTCATGAAGACGATGGGAATCGCGGACTGTTCTTCGCTTCATTATGATGTTTGACGCAAGTAAGTCCTTGAGCCCGCCGAAGTTGGATAAAGGAATTACGATCGCAGCGAAAGACACATCAAATCCCTGCTATCATTCATAGAGTTTCAGTGTTCCCGTCAGGATCATTTCTTGGGATTCCGAGGTTGAATGGCGATGTCGTGGCTGAGTTCTGGGGGTGTAGAAAAGGAACAGGTATCAGGAACAGGTTGACATGAAGACAATTGACGCACCTTCCTGGTCCTTGGATTGCTATAGTATGCTCCCCCTGCGCCTTGCTCGTGGCCGTATTAGAGACGCAGAGAGACGAAGACTATGGTCAAGGTCCAAAGACAAGATGCGAGCCGCGAGCGCTTTGGCTTGCTTGCAATCAACACCACGATTTCCGTCTCCTGACTCTCCGGCCAGTACCACCCAATCCATCACATCCAGAAACCTCTATGATATCGGTCAATGCTCGACGGGACTGCTGGTATGTTCAAATCCACCGAGCCCCACAATCCAAAGCTAACTGGAAGTCTTAGCACAGATAGGGACTCTGTCGCGCTTGACATATGCATGGCACGGATTGAAGCTTGCGCACAGAGCTATGAAAAGCGGAGCTGAGCCATCTCTGTTGGCCTATTGCGTTCTCGCCCTTCGCCCTAGCTTATATGGTTCGCTCTGGATTCATTCAAGTACCCTGGAGTATATAGCGCTATGCATGTAATTCCTACCTACTCACTCTCGCTTAACGACGTACTCATCTGCACTAGCTAGTTCATCATTATCGGTGCCAACGACGCCCAGAGAACTAGAGCACGAGCTCCGTCGGTACACCATCTAGGAATGTAACACAATATACTACTGACATATCGAAGTGAAGAGGCATCATCATCTTACATTTACGGATGGGCATCGAGATTATGGTCGTTTCAAAAGGCACGGCCACACGATCTGCATCACCACGCTGGGAAGACCTTTATGGCGGGAATGACGTCATGTTGCTTTGGTGTCACTCCTACACTCCTACTGTACATCAACCCTGAATCCGCGTTCCTCGAACAGAACCTGATGTGATACAATGCCCTCAAACTCACCTTTCATACCCGTACTCTGAAGATCTCTCTGCATGCTCACCAACTCCTCTCGGCTCAATTCACAATAGAGTAAAGAGTTATCGCAGAAACCAGAAGCGAGGCGTCCGTTGGTTTCCCTACTAGGAGTAGGTACTTGTCCCTTGTGCCACGTAGAGGCCGGACGCTTACAAGGGTGGAGACATGCTCCACTTTGTGCCAGGACTCAAAGTTCCCAGCCACGCTCATCATTGTGAATGCATGAGCATCCAACGACAAAAAACGACCACGATAATGGACAAAAGTGGGCCGGCCCCCAAAAAGATCATGAGTACCAGCAAGGCGATACATTCAATGACCCGGTTCGTGACCTAGGATGAGAGCCCCCCTCATCTCGGCCACCAACCTAGAAGGACAACTTTCGTTATCCACAACAGAGACTGCCCTTGAACAGCGCTCTGCCATGCCTTGCGTGTCGACATTGAGGCGCTTGCAGCAAACATTTGATGACGAGTCTCATCCTATCGCGAGCGATCCTTCACATTGCCAGTGCCAGAGAACATTTCTAGCCACATCTTTCGCAAGGGATTTAATCCGGCGAAGATGATATTTCTGGTAAGAGGTATTGCAGGATTCCACGTTCATCACTGTAGAACAATGTTGACCGCTGAGCTTCAATTTGCTCTGCAGAAAAGAAGCTCGAGATAAGAGCCTGTCATGCCATCGCCGGGTTCCAGCGACGTTCCCACTGACGATGATGGTGCATCTTTCATCCAGCGAGGACGAGGTCTGACAAGGGTATACAGAGCTCCCTTTATTTGAAGAACCAGGATATGTTGGAGCTTCCATCATCCAGTCGAAACCAACGACCGAGAGACTGTCAGGCGGAATAATTCTGTCCCATCGAATGGAAACAACCCATTCAGCCGGATTTGAGCCTTGAATTTGTCTTGAGGCTGGCCCTTGTCATCTTGATATCAATGGTCGTGGTGCAAAGCTAGCCTCGAGCTCGAAACGAGGTTTGAGATGAGAGCCTGACATGCCACCGCCGGGTCACAGCAACATTCTCCACTGACGATGATGAACCATCCAGCGAAGACGAAGTATGGCAAGGGTAAACAGAACTCTCCATCGCGGCGTTTAGCCAGCGATTATCAGAGGGATTGACCCATTCAGTCAAAATCGGACATCGAGATGTATCTCGAGGGTTGAGAGTGCTGGATCTTGTCCTCTTGACGTCGATGGTTGTGGTATAAAAGCAACAGGCCTCGAGGACTTGTTCCCACGTGTGAGCTACTTGTACGCTGGCTATCCGGGGCTATCCGATTCCTTACGCACGTGATACCGGTACCTGGTTTACAAGCTCGATGGTTCTTCGACAGGAAGGGTCAGTGAACTAATTGGAAGGGGAGACGGTGAGGGTGCATTTAGTATCGGTGTGCTTGTCTTCATTACTTGATTGTAAACCTTTTTGACGAAGGACTAATAGGATTCGACAACTTTCAAACTTCCCCTCGAGCTATTACGCCCATTTCGGTCACAGTTTGGACACGCCTTCGCAGGTCAAAAGAAAGTCCTCAGCAAAAGCAGGAAATCGCTGACCTCTGATATGGGAGACGTTTCGTGGTTCAGAACGGCCTGAATTATAATTGACGAAGGTTTCTGGGACAATTGCAATGGAGAGGCATGGGTGCCTGTCTTGTTGATTCTGCTCAGCTAACATCCGTGAAGTTGCTTAAAAGATTGAAACTCTAAAGCACTCTATCTTCTCCTGAGTCAACCTAGCACAGCTCAGATCGAGACTAATCTGTCAGTGCCTTTCCGTTTTTGCATAGCACATGGAAAGGGGACCGAAACCTAACCCCCATGGCATGGACAAGCAACCTACCCCCAGCAGAGTCAATGTGTTGAGAGCTAGGCAAGTCCTCTATTCCTCGCTGTCGCCGAGTAGAACTGACCAGCTGTACAAAGAACAGACTGCCCTCCTTCCCATAACGACGGACGACGAACGATGACTGGGCGATATCACGTTCCATAATGATAAAGAGACCCCAGGGATCGATCTAAATATGACTTCCTATCGCGACCTTGACTGTATTCCTATCGTAAGTTACTTTATGCATACTGGCACAATCTCCGTAGTTTCCTAATCGAAGAAATAATAGGATGGAATTCAAGTATCCCATGCACCGGACTGCTCGTTCACGGAGCTTCCGCCAGCGCCTTCTCTAAATATATCTACAGAATCCCTTCCAATATTACCCACTGGCTTCGACTTCGACTTTTGACGTCCCTTTCGACCTGCTCAAACCTCTACTACTCTTTTCTCTACCTATATACCCGTCAGATCAGGCTGCCATCCCTACAGCCTCTAGCGAAGAGGCTTCAGTATTTCGACACGATGTCACCGAGCGCGACGGTTTATTCCGCTCGTCTGAGTCACCGAGAGTAGGCTGAAGAAAGCGATGGCGAAAATGCTCAGCGAGAACACTTTTCATGACCACAGCAAATCAAGATGAGAATCTCGCGTCACCACCCCGCAATCTTCGTCGAAACCTCTCCATTGGGCCAAGAAAGCACTACCACATACACCTCCCACTATCTCCGCACCCATAATCCCTTCCAATCTACCGATTCTCCCCAGAGAAGGCATGCACCTCCGACACGCGTCACTTCTGTGCATTCTCTGATGCTGAGTATGCAGCGCGGCCTCAATGCGGCCCATCGTCGTGAGCTTCGGGGATACAGCTCGTTTGCCAGTTTCAAGGCAAGCGTACTCTAGGAGAGATGGCACCTCCCCATCTCGTGGATATTTCTGCAGGGTATAGGGTGAGGTGTATAGTATGGAAAAAGGGAGTGACGGGTGGTGAGATGGGCCCAGGGTCGGAAGGTATCACTCAGATGGGGCGTTGACGTCGCTCGACTCTCGCATCTTTATACTCATAGATTCTTATGTCTCCCATGTCCTTTATGTTTCCTCTGGGGAGCACACCGAGAAGCCCGTGCTGAGTGTAGATGAAACAATTCGGCATCGTGGTCAGCATTCCATCAGGTGAAATCGTATCCGCTTCAGGAAGGTGTGGTATAACTGTTCACGAATAACAGCAATCAGTATCAAACACGTCACTTCTGGGAATGCCGAGTTGAGGGATAGGTTTAAGTAAGGCCTAGGTTTGTGTTTTCGGCATTGTGGATATTCGGTTGAGAGGTGTCCCCGCACGATCGTGAGCGGCTCGGTTCCATCTTCCAAATTGCGATTCGTCCCAAATGAGGCTGGTGAGCTCGATGAGCCTTGCATGTACGTGCACTGTGCAGTCTTGTCAGTCTAATTCCGCAATTTTTTTCTTCAGTGCATTCATCAATCAGTCCAGCCGATCATCATGGTACAAACTATGGCAGACGCCATCACTAGTCAAAAATAGGGATGCTGTACTTTGTTAGCAACACGCGTACCCTCTTGACCACTCTCACTTTGTAAAGCAGCTCAGACTAAGCAAGCAAACATGGCCTTCTCCAACGCAAGCAATTTTTCGATGAGGGACACGACGGTGAATGTTGTAGATGGTGACCAGCACAATCAGACCACCAACAACTACATTCGCATCGTGCGCATTGGAAGACCAGGACGAGCGATAGCAAAAAGAGAGAAGAAGAAGCGTGGCAACGACTCGGACCAGGTAAGTTCGTCGCTAAATCTCAATGAAATCCCGAAATGCTAAATGAACTCCGAGTCAGTATCACAAGATTCTTAGTGGTGATATCTATAAAGTGGAGAAGATGCACTCGGGTGATCGTTGGGGAATAGAGCGAAATGTTGATGGGGTCGTCGAGTCAGTGCAAGGCTCAAGCACCGTCTACCACGTCCGCCTTTTTGGCAATGAACACCAAAAGTTTACGGCCATCTCATATCATGGTGGACATGCTAAGAAGGTATTTTTATCTTTCGATGATACTGTGGTTATTTTTTACAGCCTACCATTAGTTTTGGAAAGAGGATTTCGCGGAATACGCTCGACCAAAGTGCGTGACTCCGTTTCTCCATCCTTCTCTAACTGATCAAGCAGCAGTGATCCTGTGGTTTTCCAACTGTTCGGCATCAATCGCTCGAAGATTCCAGTTCTTCTGTTCTACGATGGTACGGAGGGGCTTTACTCCTGCCAGCGTATACTGAATTTTACAAAGCATGGGTACCCTTCGGTCATTTCTGCCGCAAGGAGCTGTTTTGGACAACCTTATATGGTCAGATGTTATGCGTGAGTAATATAGCTATACGAGGAAACACGTAACTCACCTGTCTCCAGAAAAAGACGCCATACATGATATGGCATCTATGGTTGAACTCACAAACAGGTGAAGTCTCTTTTGGCCCCATGGGACCATATTTCCCATTGATACCGACATTGCCAACGTCTGCTTGCGAGGATCTGCCGCGTAAAACGGATATGCTTGAGGACGATACCTTCACCAGATACCTGAAGGAATTGGGGCTAGGGAGCCTGGACACCGACATCTTATTTCATGCCTCCCTTCATAATGTGATGTTATCTGTCAATGACATCTTTGGCATCGAGCATCAGGCTTGTCCAGATGATACCGACCACGACCACTGGATTAAGAATGCCTCTTACCGCATCAACGGTCTCTGGCAAAATAATGATCCTCCTTACCTTGTTCAACCAGAACAAGTTCTTCAATTCCTGGACAATCTATGTCTCAACACTGTCTATTCGGGCACACAGCCCAATGGGCTCGCCAGGATGACGGTAGGCACTGCATGGACTACGGATTGCACTGGGTTCTTGGACCGAACAATTGCTGCAGGTGGTTTGACGCGGTTAGTTGTCCTGCTTTCGATCAAGTCTCTTTTGCTCAGTGGACTCTAGATTTACATTTGATCCGGAAATCTTTAAAGAGGCTAATCGCTCTCGATCTTTTGTCTACGGTCCTCCCAGTCTATTGGTTTCAAGTTGGTTATCTCAGGCCAACAGTGTCTTCAGCGGACAAGATGAGGTTCTGGGAGAAAGTTGCTGTACGCATCTTAATTTCAACTTGCATGGATACTAATTCAAACCCTTTAGTCATGGTTGGTGCCTCTTTAGAGTTGCGGGTTAGTCGAGAATTGGAATCCGGCCTTGCTGTCTCCACCCCCGAGACCCCGTCCGCCGTCTACCTTTTCATTCGACCACCGCCAGAGCGTCTCTCCGATCTCAACTCTTGGACGAATGACCAGATATACTTTTGGTCACTCGACGAGAACGGTGAGAATCGGATCCAAGAGGTCGTGTGCAAGCGCCTTCGCCTGCCCGTTCTAAACCTGTATACAACTAAACTCAATTTACGTTCGTGGCCAAAATACGTGTATGATGCTGTTCAGGCATGGCAAGTAACCAGAGGCTTCGACCCCACCACGACGGATTTCGCTTGCTCTCTCGGATTGCCTATTTTCGAGCTAGTAAAGGATAGTCGGTTTGAGGAGATTGCCTCAGGTAAGATTCTTTTTGAGTCTTGAGACGAATTTCGACTGACGACTTTGCTCAGAAACGAAAGAAGAATCATCTTCCTCAGTGAGCTCGTGGTGGTCATGGAGCGCCGTACCGGATTCAGATATCCCTGCTTTTGCTATGTAATAAATCCATGTTGACACATTGTTCGTGTTTCTCTGTCATTCTCAAAAATACCCGTATTCCTGTATCGCGCTCGTTGTCATCTCTCATGCAGTAAATCTAGGACTCATTACTAGGAACGCGTTATCTGTTTGCATATGTAGTGTACAATCTGCTGTTTTGAGGGTCATCTAAACGCGATGGCCTAATAACGCCGTACTTTCTACGATCCTGAGTGGGTATCATCCTCCAGTAATGCATCACCTTCTCCAGGTTCCAAGTTTTCAGTACAACTTCCACTCCGAAGATCGCCCTCAGAACGCATCATAGACGTTAAAGTGCCTATTAAACTTCTTTTCACACGTGCAGTTATCCGTATACCTCCCCATTGTGAATGCGACACGCTTTCTTGTGTCCACATTTCACCCATAAGGTACCCTGCGACGACAACGCCCACCATGGATACCGATAGAAAACAGATAGATATCCACCAATGGTACACTCCAGACTTCGGATGCGTTGGCTTCTCTGAGCATGGGGCCTACTAGTAAATAAATCATAATTTGTCGATTAACAGGTTATTTACCTGAAAAAATCAGAGGCGCCACTATTGCAGATGTGCATCTTGCGAAAGCATCCGTCAATGTGATGGAGAGACCGGTTCCGATTGTTCCGCGTGCAGCCCTGATTCGATGAGGCCATAGGACAGGATAAACGGCTCCTGCTGTAGAAAACGCCAGCACCAGTGAAATGCACCTCACGGACCAGTCCTGAGTCGAAGCAGAATATCAGTGGCTTGGACGACCATGTAATGAAAGTCTCACCTCGGAAAAAATCTGCAGCACACAAATCATAGTATGGATCGACTGCACTACAAAAATTCCGTGAGTTGGGCGACGTGGATACGAGCGTGAAGAAGACCGACGGCCTAAAGCTATTTTGAACGGATCCCAAGTCTTAGTACTCGTTCTAAACCCGCAGACGATGGGTACAATGACAGCCGAGCACACCGCGGGCAAGATAAGCCAAATGAATGGGAGCTTGAGGCCTCCCGACAATTCAAACTCCAGTACAGAGTAAGGAATGGCATGACACGACCATATCAAGGAGGATACCCAGAAAAGTGGTTGACGGAGGACGTTGCAAGTAGCATAAAGTACAGTTCGTGAACTGTTACGGCTTTCCGTGGTAGGAGCGTCTTCAGACAGCCTCTTCACGACGTACCGTCGCTGGTCATGATTAAGAAATGTGGAAGTTTGGGGAGACTCCGGCAGATATGGCAGCAAGGCCCATCCTACAAGGGAAATAAGCACCTGGGCCACTAGTGAGGGTAAACAAACGGTTGAGTATCAAGTCATCCTTACTCACCTAGGTCATAATTCGTGCCATTGAGCTGGAGCAGTCTGATACGAAGTTGCTGCGAATACGGCCAAATGATCTTGCCGGCCTGTCCGACAGAATAGATGACACTTATTCTGACTGCAAGTTCATCAGGCCTAAACCAGAACGCGAGATAATACAGTGCGCATGGGAGGTATCCCGCTTCCAGTAATTGGGCGCCTATTTCGGATCAGCACAGAAACCTCTCAGGGGTTCACTGGAAACTCACAGACGGAAAAAGCCTCACTTGTTATCGAGCTCTCCCAATCGAGAAGGTCCTCGATATCGTAAGACACACTTGCGAGTAAAGCGAAGAAATAAATGCTGAACAAAAGCCAGGTAATCCCCAGCTTCGGCCTATAAGGTGAGGTTTGATCAAACCTGGAGAAATCAGGAGAGAGATACGCTACCTCCTCATCATTGATAGAGTCAATGCGGTTTCCAGTACCACGACCAGTAAGAAGCACATGGAGATCGGCCATCGCTGACGATACTTTGGTATGGACGTATCGGGTAAAGACCTTGCATATAATATGTTGATCAAGTGATACAGACATAATAAGGGCATGATTCGAAAGTCTAGGGCCGAGCCGGGGTGAGCATAAAAGCAGGTTAGGACCCGGCATGAGTATACCCACCTATTCGCTTCTGTACCTTCGTCCACTATGCTGGAGGAAAGAATTCAAGTAACGGATCGTCGTTGTCGTCGATATCTTCCCTGGGTTCTTCTAGCCCCGGTCGACGAGGCAACAATCTCCCGCCTATGGATAGTTCCCGTTCTCGAATCAGACCCCCAAGGTGTTCATACAACGTCCTAGCGAATGGCCGTTTTCGGGGGTCTTGCTCCCAGCACTGTTCGACGAGGTCCCAAATGCTATCTGGACACCAACCAGAAGCAGGCCTCTCAGGTCTATCGCCTTGTATAACTTTGAGAAGGACCGCGCCATCCGACAAGTCTGCAAAAGGCGGTCTACCAGTGATGATCTTGTAAAGTCTCCGTGTCAGATGGGCGCGTTCCGGCAGCAAAGCAGAGGCTTTACCTCGAGAACTGTGCAAGCGAAAGCGTAAATATCTCGCTGTGGTTTTTTCCTGGTACGAGCTGATACGGGGGCTTGTCCCGAACTAATGAGCTCTGGTGCAAGCCATCGGAAAGATCCTTTTGGGGTCCCACTACTTGAAGATACTAGACTCTGTGACTCTGCAGCTATCGCGAGACCGAAATCCGCAAGACAACAATGAAGGTCGTTGGTGATGAGAATGTTCGCCTGGGCGTGCATTTGAGGGACAGGGACAAAAGAATAACTCGAATTACGTTCACATACCCCTTTGATGTCGCCATGTACAATAGCTGGTTCCAGCGAATGAAGATAGTCTGGAGCTGACGAAATCTCATGGATCTGGAAAGAGGTCAGAAGAATTGAAAAGATGCCGTGGTAGAGACGGCCCACCAATACGAGCTTATCAAAAGCTGGAAATGCTTTCACGAAAGACACAACGTCGCCATTTACCATCCACGGTGAGACCAAGCAGAATCCAGGAGCAAAAATCTTCGTGTTAACGCCAAGGAACGGAACAATGTTGGGATGTTTGAGCTGCTTCCAGATCAGGGCCTCCTGGCAGAAGTCCTGTCGCCGATTTAGAAAGAGTCACATCGCAATATCGTCAGGCACTCACAAGGAAGATCTTGCCTCGAGCTGCCTCATCGTTTTCAGTGAACATCCTCAGAACTTTGAGGCACAAGGGTCGATGTCCATCGGAGCCTTTCCATATATCCTAGGAACCAGTTCGATTAGACATTCTGGACCAGATCAACGTCTACTTGCTGCATAGCCTCCTCCCCGAAGAGGATGATCGCCGTCTCGTGCGATGTTTTCCACAAATAGAGCCTGAGGCAGCACCCGGTACTTTGTTGCCAAGGCTTTAAGGTATTTTATGCATTTCTTGCGATGCCGACCGTCTGTAGGTGAGCAGTCGTCGATTTCCTTTGGGTTGTGTTACGTCAGATGACGGTACACGCTGAGCATACCTTCTCAGAACTTACCGCTTGCAACAACTCTATGAGCGCAAGAACATATTCCTTTCCGGCGTTGGAGGGTATGAGCAGTGCAAGAGAGGAATCGTCCGACCGTAGAATTTCCCGAGTAACTCTCGCGTTGAGGTCTTCAACATCTGAAGCAATAGTGCTTGCCATCCTTGTTCGGAGTCTAGATGGGAAAAGATGCAGGATTCTGTCCTCCACGTTTTCCATTATTGCGTAGACATAACACGCAGAGGACACGTTTACGCGTTTATCTTTTCAGTTTAAGGTTTGATAGTCAGAGCATATTTGTTCTTCGAACGTTCCACATGCCAATGATCAATCCATGAACAAGGGTCACTGTCACAGCTCTTATAATACGATAAGTCTCGCGTGTCGCAAATACGAAGTATCAACATACATACCATGTCACAAGTGACGATGAATGTTCGGCGTCGCGAAATGGTGTTTCCCTACAATTTTTTAGCTAAGCAATGAGCTCCGTCAGCAACAGAAAGACATTAAAACGTACTATAGGTTGGCGTTGCACTCTTTTGTAACCTTTACCCCCTAGTCATTCTCCCTCCTGTCCATTCCCACCTCTATTGCTCACCATAGCTGGAATTTCTGCGTAGCATGTAAAGCGCGATGATCGATTTAGGTGGCTAAAAAAGCGCGCCGGGCCCTGTGGTTGGAATTTGTGGGTCTGTTTTCGATGTGATAACAAAACCATACTGTCACAGGAAGTACGAGCTCCGTTATTTCACACAAGAACACCGAACCGAGGAAGATGGAGAGGTTTGAATGGAGTCGGAATAAGGCCTGGTGGACGTTTTGAATTGAGTCGCGTCGTCACGTTGCGTGTGGGACACCACGCCGCGTATAATCGCAAATATATGTATGAATCTGAAATACATGGTCAGCCCTATCAGACCGTCGGCATCATAAAATATTAAAATAAGGCATTAGATTCTTGATAAATGATAGTGAGTGTATGACAGAATAAAATGAATGTAACGAGCGTATTTATCTAACGTTCCTTCCGTTGTATATGTGATACTATGCGATCATGCTATCCCTTCACGACACTCCTCACTGGTCCACCACCGCCGCCACCCCCTCTTGTATCCACACTTTCGTGTTTACTGCCCCCCTCGTCAAACGCCTCATCATATTCTTCCTCACCATCATCATACCCTTCACCATCATCCTGCACATCCTCTTCCTGCTGGGGCTTTGGTTTTGTCCGATTAGAGGTACCACTCGTGACACCTCTAGCCCGCTCCCTAGCCCTCTTCCTCCTCTTCAAAATCGCCTTGCGCTTCCTCACAGCTCTCTTCAAGTCCGCTTCATCACCGTAGAACAACTCATACTCGCAAAACGCGCATATCCATTCTGCGTCACCGCCTCCTTCGTTTTCGCCTTTCCCAGCACGTAAGAACGTGAGAGGTGGCGCCCATTCACCTTGTACTTGCGACGTATGGTTCGAGGAAGGCGGTTGGTGGGGTAGTCGTGAAGGAACGTAATTCCGCAAATGATGGGGATTGGAGGCATTTGCCAAAGCAGAGCGTTTCTTCTTCTTCTTTTTACCTCCACCTCCAACGGTTGGTGGTGGAGCCGGAGAACTTGCAGCTGTGTTTGTTGTCGGTGGAAGTGCCTTGCTCTTTTCAGGTGTAGGAGGCACAGAGGGCGGAGCTGCACGGTTACGCTTGCGTCCTCGTTCCTTGTCCTTTTCTCGCGGAGAAACGATTGCCTTCTCTTTGTCGCGTTTGGAGGAAGATTGTTTCGCAAATTCAGTCTCGAACCGGGGGCGTAGTGAGAGGACCTGATTTGTTGCGGTGCGGAGGCGGGTCGATGCTGTATTTTGTTGGTGCACGTCAATCACAAGGTGTACGTGTAAAAAAGAAGCAAGTAATACACACCGGCTGATCCAAATTGGAATGTAAATTCTCCCTTTGGAGCGCCAGCTTTCTTCTTTATGTTGACGTCAGCGTTCTCCTTATTAGAACGCGAGCGCCCGACAATATCTCGTTTGCTTCTGCGAATGGGTACGGAGGACACACGCCATCTTCCTTTGGCGATGGGTGTCACCTTGTTCGTTTCTGAGGTACTTCAGCACCCGGCACCGCCTTCAAACCCAGAAAGGAAGACACACCTAACGGAAATGGGCCCCACACTTCCACGAGTCTCTCGACATCGACATCATCTTCACCTTCCAACGCCTCCTTACCTAACACAGCCGTCAATTGTCTTTTCCGCGAGTTTAATAAATCTTTATGACGCATTCCCGCTAGCGTGATCTTGCTCATCCTTTGTGCCGAAGGCGTAGAATCAGCGTTCACGGAATTTGGACCGAGGGAATGCCCAAGTGATGAATGAGTAGTTAACCCAGGGACTTTGCGCTTTTTGGTATTCCCGGGCTGAGAGAGGTGCGTATCTTCATCACTTTCCGAGTCTACCTCTCTATCCCTTTCTCTTTGTGGTGTCGGGGGCTGAGGTACCAAAGGCAGAGGTGGTGGTGGCGCAGGTGCAGGAACATTAAAAGTCCCCCTCAAATCCAGATTAACACCAGTCGTCCCATTCCCTGCAGCTGAGAGGTGTCTTGCTAGGTGGACGGCAGCAGCGCCCACCAAATCTTCCCCCGAGGCGTTACTTCCCATACCGGAAAGGGCGTTCAAGGTTTCCCTCAAGTCTGGAGGTAAATTGCCCCCTGCTGCCCCTGACAAACCCGCAAGGAAGCCACTAAAGCTTTGTAAGAGGTCTCGGAAGGGATGATTCTGTATATCAATTTGAGGACCGGGAGACGTCGTAATGTTAAGTCGAGCTTGGGGATCGCGAGCGAGGTTTCCTGGGATTGGAATTGTTGCAGTGTACACCGTACGACTGCGACGTTGGGGAAGAGGTTTAATGCGTCGAGGAAGGGTATCCGATGTTGACATTGCTGTAAAGGAGAAAAAGTAAAAGTTGAGGAAGATGACGTGGACAACACAACGACATACCCCTGATATTTTCCAGAATATCTATGGCTTTTTGTGTATAGATTTCTTTAGATTTTGTATCCAAGGAGTAGATGAATCCAAAGGCGAAGAAATAAAAAAATATTTCGTCGACGTTGGAGGACAAAGAAATTGCTGTCGATGCACGAGTAGTAATACTAAGTCCGAGTTCGCCCACCACGTCGTAATCGATGATTTCGGCAACCAAAAATGACATTGCCGGGATTAGATATCTCTCGATTCTATACTACACTACATGCGATGCTCTAAATGTCTCGTGGATGTCTACAAAAAAAATGAAGAAAGAGGAAACAGAGGAATACCAGTCTAAACCGTTCGTTCCGCAATACAATGATGCCTAATGTAAGTGTGTATGTGGGTATCGTGATGTAGGGTACTGCAGAACAAAAATAAAAGACTGATATGCTGCGAAGAGAGAAAGAGATGAAAGAAGAGACTCCCGTCTAAAAAATATGGGAATTAGGCGTACGCTTCCTAGAAGATACAGTAGAATGCATGCATGAAAGGAAGTGTACAATTGCAATATGGATGGGAGATGTGTGAGACTGAGAGAGCATTAGAGAAAGCGAGCACGAGACAACATGACGTGAAGATCAAAAAAGAGCAGCGCATGGAAGGGAGAAAGCATAGAGAATCGCATAAAAAGGTTCATCCAAAGTTGGTTTACCATCAAGATGATTTACCACCAGCCGTTGCTGCCTCCCCCGCTGCCGTAGCCACCTCCGCCAAAACCACCTCCGCCATAGGAAGGTCCACCGCTGTAAGAACTGGCGCGGTTGCCATAGCCTCCGCCTCCATATCCTCCTCCGCCGTATCCTCCACCACTGTATCCTCCACCACCATAACCGCCACCGCTATAACCGCCACCGCCACCGCCGCCTCCACCGCTCTGTCTATAATCACGACCACCCGATCTCGCGCCGCCACGTCCTCCGCCCCGACCTCTGCCCCTAAAGCTCGAACCAAAGTTTGCCTCGTGCGCACTTTGCTCCAACCAGCTAGGAATTTCCTGATTCGCCTCTCTCAATAACTCCACCAAATCCTTCACGATATTCTTGTTGCCCTTATTCCAAAACGCCGTACTCACACCCGTGTTCCCAGCTCTACCAGTTCTACCAATCCGATGCACATAATCATCAATATCCGACGGCAAATCATAATTGATCACATGGGTCACATTGGGAATATCCAATCCTCGAGCTGCAACGGCCGTAGCAACCATGATGGGTGTCCTTCCTGTACGGAAAGTGTGCAACGCCGTCTCTCGTTCGCGCTGAGTACGATCACCGTGGATAGATGTAGCAGGTAGTGAGTTGCCCATCAAGAAATCGCTGAGCATGTCAGCCATGCGTTTCGTTTCGACGAAAATGAGAGTGAGGCCTGGACCACCTTGCGTCTGGCTCTGCGAAGCCAAGATGTCCAACAAGACACTGCGTTTGTCGTGGTCCTCGACATACTCGATCTTCTGGGTGATGTTTTCAGAGGTACTGCCTACACGGCCAACGCTAAGGAAGACGTAGTCCTTAAGGAAGTCCTTGGCAAGGATCTGGATATCTCGAGGGAAGGTAGCGCTGAACATGAGAGTTTGGCGATCTTTGGTGCCAGGCATATCCTCGCCCTGGACAATCCTCCTAATCTGCGGCTCGAAACCCATATCCAGCATCCTATCAGCCTCATCAAGAACAAGATATTGAATGTTTGCGAGGCTGATCTTTCCTCGCTCGATAAGATCGACGAGACGTCCCGGAGTAGCGCTCAACAAGTCACAGCCACGTTCAATTTGACGCATCTGCTGAGAAATGTCGGCACCACCATATACGACGGCAGGACGGACCCAGGAGCGATAGGAAAATTTGCGTGCCTCTTCGTGAATCTGCGAAACAAGCTCACGAGTAGGTGCAAGGATGAGCGCAGTAGGGTAGGCTTTGCGACCACGAGGGTTATATGCCGCAGAAGGAAGTTGCTCAGGAGGAGCACGAGGTCCATTTGTAAACGAAGCCGAGAGAATAGGGAATAAGAAGCCTGCTGTCTTGCCTGAACCGGTCTGTAAAAAATAAAACAGATAATCAGAGATTGATGAAATTTGAAAATCATTCGCTGGCACCCACCTGAGCACAGGCCATCAAATCTCTTCCATTAGCTACAATTGGAATCGAATACTTTTGTACCGGTGTAGGGGTGGTATATCTCGCATACCCAATGTTTTCCAACAACACTGGATCCAACGGCGGACTGGTGAATGAAGTTACTGGGTCAGGTACACCTGCACCCGTAGCCTCGACAGGAATATCATCATATTTCTCAAAGTTGATCCCAGTATGCTGCTTGGAAGGGTCGCTAGCATCACCATAGATCTCCTTTTCGATGCGCATGTTGCGCTGACCGATGATGTGTCTGCCATCCCGCCAAACACCGTAACCATACATAGCACCACCTCCACCCCCACCTCCGGAGCCAGAGTCGTCGCGGGAGAGGTTGCGGCCATTGGAGTAGCCGTTGGAGCTTCCACCGCGGGGGTTGCTGAAAGCATTGGGTGTGCCTCTACCGCCTCTATCGGAGAAACCCCCTCTTGATTCAAAACGAGAGGGAGTGCTACTGCGGGAATCGTTCCAGCCGTTTCTAAGTACAAAGAAAGGAGGTTAGTCAGCAGATTGTCACAAAGAGAGGAGTCGACCTGGAATACGTACCCATTAGAGAGATTGGGAGAGGAAGCAGCCCGCTGCGCATTCCTCAAATGAGGTGGAACATATGCAGATTTCGAGAGATTGAGAGATTCTGCCCAGAGGAGTTTGTCAAAACATCGCCAAAAAAAAAAAAAAAAAAAAAAAGACAGCGACGTACCAAACTTGCCCTCAATACCTGTTGAGCCGTTGCCATTTACAAGTGCATTAGTCATATTAATGAAACGACAAGTAAAAGAAAGAACGAAGAAAAAAAAGTCGGGTTTTTTTCCAGAGAAGAGTGAGTTTTGAAGTCGACCGTGGTGGACGGTGTGTGAGGAGAAGAGGAAAAATTTGCCTTGTCATGCAAATGCCATAGCCCCAGCACTGGGCTGACTAATAAAAATTCCCACAGGTCAGCTCCTAGCCACAACGCGCCACGTCCATCCACGCTCTCTCGGTTTTCGACTACAACCATGTCGCATTCTCATTCTCATGCTCCAGGAGACCATTCTCATTCACACTCCCATGCACCTCCTCAACAGCAGCAGCAACAGCAAATGGTCATGCCGACCCCAGATCCGACCCTCCAAGCCATCATTGACGCCTCATTCCAACCCGTAGACCTTACCGTTCTTCCCGACCTCCCAGCTGTCGTCTGCACTGTGCACAAAACCGAAAAGTGTGACGTCTGCAAGCAGGAGTATGTCGGTCTCAATCGGCTATCCAAGATATTACATCAAAATCCTAGCTTGACCGCACCGCCGCCTGCCAACGTAATTAGCAAGAATTTGAGCGTAGCGGTGGGGAACACCAAGGAGGAGGGAAACGTTTGTATTCTTTACTCTTGCTTATGATGCTTCGTTGACGGTCGAGTTTTAGCAATTCTACAAAAAAGGCCAACATGCTCAAGCCATTGCCCGATACACCATGGCCGCTTCGATCGCTGTTCAACGACCTCCTTGGGAATCGAACCAATTTATGCGAGAAGAGTTGTCAACGATTATATCCAACCGTTCCGCCGCGTACTGCGAGTCACAGGACTATATCTCTGCTCTGGCAGATGCCGATACTGTTATTATCATTCGACGGAACTGGAGTAAAGGTCATTTCCGCAAAGCGAAAGCTTTGGTGGGATTGGGGAAACCGACGGAAGCCAGAGATGCACTACAGGTCGGGTTGGCATTTGAGCCGAATAACGCTGTGAGTACAATCAAAAAAAGTTCATGGCGTAACATCTACTGACCTTGAATGGATATAGGAATTGACTGCATTCCTGGCGGACGTCGAAAAGCTCATAGAGAAGCAGAACCAAAAAGCTAGTAATGATGAGAAGGCGCCTATACCCGCCTGATCTGTTGGTATGTAGGTGCTCCCCTTGTCATCACCCCTACACGTAAACTGAATCCTACTCTAGTGCATTCTACCTTACACTACTTGACATATATTGTATTTATTGTGGCGGAGGAATAGATCACGGATATGAGTATGGTGCGCAAGGAAGGGTGCGCGTTCCTGAAGCCTCAGGGGAGAGGTGATTTAGGGTCACTCATGCATTAGCGCTCGGTGGGCGAGACAAGGATGCCTATTATTAGATACCTTCCAGAGCTTCCTTTCAATACCCGCAATTCTATGACTATCTCGCTATACCTTCCTTTCCTGGATAGCTTACACTTATAAGGGAACCCTTTCAAGAAAGTCTGGCTTCCAGGTCTTCCCAGGGGGTATACGGGCGCCTCGGCAGCCAATCAGAAGGCGAGAACTGTTCCTGTCACTGATCTGTCACACATCCCCTTTTTTGGACGTTCTGCTCACAACTTCGTCGTTCTTGCTCTCCGTCCTACAAAATGATACAGCTTGGAGTATATTTGAGATCATATTCATGTATATAGCTACAATACGAACGCTTTGAGTCTTTTTGATGCGTCTGATCCTCGTAAGTGGTTGGAAAATCCCTTGACTTCCTTGAATAAGGTACTTGTCACACAAAATATCCCCTGAAACCATCCCACGTCCCATGCAAGCAATGACCATTTCCCAAGTCTGCAAAAAAGAGGTTTGTTGAGCGTATCTGCAGTGAGCAGAGAGCACAGTTTGATGAACGAAGAGATTCGCGAACGCCGAGACGCCCGAAGGCATTTTTATCCTTGGCCGCTGGAAAGAGCCCAGGGTTTCCCTTATAGGGTAGGTTGTCCAGGAAAGGAAGGTATAGCGAGACTACCCCAATTCATGTCAAATTCATGTGAACCCGTTACCTGGCTCGAAAAAAACTTGACTTTGTTTACCGAAACTGATTTTTTTTTACAGTAAATTACAGGGACCTAAATCGGTAGTAAATAATACATCACGTGGCCGCATGTTAGGACGCGTCACGTCTGCTTTCGGCAGGATGGCCTACTGGTGGTAAGCATGTCTCCTCGAAGTTATTCAGTACTTCCATATTTGCCAGTCAAGTTTTTCTTGACGTCGGAGCACCCCCCCCCCCCCCCCCCCCCCCCCCCCC